>JAJIBD010000478.1:0-176158 GCA_021461705.1 Cryptotis parvus
AAATGATGAAGAAGAAACTGTCAAAGCCATCATTGCAGAGAAGTTTCCCGAACTAAAGAACGCTTGCCTCAAGATCCAGGAGGCCCAGTAGGATACCAGCTAAAAGAAACCCCAACAAGAATACTCCAAGACACATCTTAATTAAAATGACAAAAACTATAGATAGAGATAGAATACTGAAAGCAGCAAGATTAAAAGAAGGAAATCACATACAAAGGAACATCTCTAAGATTTATAGCAGACTTCTCTGATGAAACACTCTGAGCCCGAAAACAATGGTGGGATATTGTGAAAAGGCTCAGTGAACTGCAGGCCTCACCAAGAATTCTTTACCCAGCCAGGCTCACATTCAGATATGAAGGAAAGATACACAACTTCATGGATAAGCAACAACTCAGGAACTTCATGGACTCAAAACCAACTTTAAAAGAAGGACTGAAGGGTCTACTGTAATATGACCAAACCCATAAGCACAACAAGCACAAACAGAAAGATGACACAAAAATCCGATGACAATAATCTCTCTCAATGTCAGTGGTCTAAATGCCCAAATTAAGAGACACAGAGTAACAAAATGGAATAAAAAAATTGAACCCAACATTGTGCTGTCTACAAGAAACACATCTGAATAATCAGAACAAACACAGACTCAAAGTCAAAGGTTGGAAGACCATTCTCCACGCAAACAACTCCTCCAAAAAGGCTGGGTGTGGCCATATTAGTATCAGATAGTATAGACTTCAGGCTGAAAAAGGTTAGAAGGGACAACGAAGGCCATTTCTTATTACTTAAGGGGTATGACACCAGGAAGAAATTACACTACTAAACATATCATGCACCCAACGAGGGGCCAGCAAAATACATAAAACAACTGCTAAGAGACCTCAAAGAAGACATTAACAGTAGCACAATAATAGTTGGAGACTTCAACACTGTTCTATCAACGATGGATAGATCAACAAGACTGAAACTCACCAAGGAAATATTGGCCCTGAAGGAAGAAATGGAAGAAAGAGAGCTAGTGGATATATACAGGGCTTTTCATGCCAAAAAAAAGCTGAATACACATTTTTCTCTAGTGCACATGGAACATTCTCCAAGATAGACCATATGCTGAGCCACAAAGCATACCTCAATAAAATAAAAAGATAGAAATTGTGTCAGCTATCTTTTCAGACCATGATGCACTGAAAATGGAAGTTAACCATACACAGAAACAGGGAGTCAAACCAAACACCTGGAAACTGAACAGCTCACTCCTGAAAACAAATGGGTCATAGAAGAAATCAAACAGGAAATCCAAAGATTTCTGGAAACAAATGAAAATGAAGACACCAACTATAAGAACTTGTGGGACACGGCAAAAGCCGTGTTAAGAGGGAAGTTTATAGCTCTGCAAGCATTCATCAGGAAACAAGAAAGGGCCCACATAAATAACCTGACTACACAGCTGAAGATATTAGAAAAAGACCAACAAAAGGAGCCCAACCCAGGCAGAAAAAAAGGAAATAATAAAACTTAGAGAGGAAATCAATGAGTTGGAAACCAAAAAAAAACAATCCAAAAGATTAATGAAACCAAGAGCTGGTTTTTTAGAAAAAAATAAACAAGATTGACAAACCATTGGCAAGACTTGTAAGGACAGGGAAAGAGAGAACCGAAATAAACAGAATCAGAAATAAAAATGGTGACATCACAACAGAAACCACAGAAATCCAAAAGATCATCAGAGATTACTTTGAGAGCCTGTATGCCGTGAAACATGAGAATCTAGAAGAAATGGATCAATTCCTGAAGTCCTATAACCTCCCATGGCTGAAACAAGAAGACCTCCAATACCTGGAATAAGCCTATCACCATTGAGGAAATAGAAACAGTAATTAAAAAGTCTTCCCAAACACAAAAGCCCAGGTCCAGACGGATTCCCTAGTGAACTCTACCAAACCTTTAAGGAGGACCTACTGCCAGTCCTTTTCAAGCTCTTCCAGGAAATAGAAGAAACAGAAACACTCCCAAACAGCTTCTACGAGGCACATATCACCCCTGATACCCAAAGCAGGGAGAGACAACACAAAGAAAGAAAACTACAGACCAATATCCCTGATGAACACGGATGCTAAGATCTTCAACAAAATACTAGCAAACAGAATCCAAAGACTCATCAAGAAGATTATACATCATGACCAAGTAGGATTCAACCCGGGAATGCAAGGATGGTTCAACATTCGCAAGTCAATCAACATAATACATCATATCAATAAGAGAAAAAATAAAAACCATATGATCCTATCAATAGACGCAGAGAAAACATTTGACAAGATCCAGCACCTGTTCATGATTAAAACCCTCCAGAATATGGGAATTGAAGGGACTTTCCTCAAGATAGTTACAGCCATCTACCAAAAGCCCACAGCGAGCATCATTCTAAATGGGGGGGAAAAGTTGAAAGCCCTTCCCCTGAGATCAGGGACAAGACAAGGTTGCCCACTCTCACGCTCTTTTATTCAATATAGTACTAGAAGTACTTGCCATAGCAATCATAGAATAAAAAGGACATCAAGGGCATCCAGATAGGCAAGGAAGAAGTCAAGCTTATCATTATTTGCAGATGACATGAGATTATACCTAGAGAACCCTAAACTCTCTACCAAAAAACTCCTGAAAAATAATTGTATCTTTGTTACTATATAAGGTCTAATTTTACTCATAAATAAGTAAATTATAAAAAAAAAAAAGAAAACAATAGACACATATAGTAGAGTGGCAGGATACAAAATCAACACCCAAAAGTCGGTGGCTTTCCTATATACAAATAACTAAAAGAGAAGAAAGGGATATTAAGGAAACAATTCCATTCACAATTGTGCCACAGAAAATCAAATACCTAGGAATCAACTTACCCAAATGTGTAAAGGACCTGTACAAAAGAAAACTACAAGACACTGCTCCAAGAGATAAAAGAGGACACAAGGAAATGGAAACATATTCCCTGCTTATGGATGGGGAGAATCAACATTGTCAAAATGGTAATACTCCCTAGAGCTCTGTACAGATTCAATGCAGTCCCTATAAGGATACCCATGACATTCTTCAAAGAAATTGACCAAACACTCCTGAAATTTGTATCGATCAATAAACCCCCAAGGATAGCTAAAGCAATCCTCAGGAAAAGAAGATGGGGAGGCATCACCTTTCCCAACTTCAAACTGTACTACAAGGCAGTAGTAATTAAAACAGCATGGTATTGGAATAAAAACAGACCTGTGGACCTATGGAATAGAATTGAGTATCCTGACACCCAACCTCAAACACATGATCATGTAATCTTTGATAAAGGTGCAACGAGTCTAAAATGGACTAAGGAAAGCCTCTTCAACAAGTGGTGTTGGGAAAACTGTGCAGCAACATGTAAAAAAATGAATTTGGACCTGTGTCTAACACCATGCACAAAAATCAGATCAAAATGGATTAAAGATCTCAATATCAGACTTGAATCCACAAAGTACATTGAAGAAAATATAGGAAAAACCCTCCACGACATTGAAGCTAAAGGCATCTTCAAAGGTGAAACATCACTAACAAAGCAACTAGAAGAAAAGATAAACATATGGGACTACATGAAACTAAAAAGCTTCTGCACCTCAAAAGAAACAGTGACTAAGATACAAAAGCAGTCCACAGAATGGGAAAGAATATTCACCCAATACCCATCTGATAAGGGGTTAATATCCAGGCTATATCAGGCACTGGTAGAACTTTACAAGAAGAAAACAAACAACCCCATCAAAAAATGGGGAGAAGCAATGAACAGAAGCTTCAGCAAGGGAAGAAATTCGAATGGCCAAAAAAACATATGAAAAAATGCTCATCATCACTAATCATCAGAGAGATGCAAATCAAAACAACAATGAGATACCACTTTACACCACAGAGACTGGAACTTATTCAAAAGAGCAAGAACAACAAGTGCTGGCGTGGATGTGGGGAAAGGGGACACTCATCCATTGTTGGTGGGAATGCCGGCTGGTACAGCCTTTCTGGAAAACAAAATGGACATTCCTCCAAAGACTAGAAATTGAACTCCCATTTGACCTAGCTATACCACTCCTGGGAATCTACTCTGGGAAACCAAAAATACGCAGCGGAAACACCATGCCTTTTATGTTCATAGCAGCATTATTCACAATAGCCAGAATCTGGAAGCAACCAGAGTGCCCGAAAATCAATGACTGGATAAAGAAGCTTTGGTACATCTACACAATGGAATACTATGCACCTGTTAGGAAAAATGAAGTTATAATATTTGCCTATAAATGGATGGACATGGAGAAGATTATGTTGAGTGAAATTAGCCAGAAGGAGAGAGACAGATACAGAATGACTGAATTTACCTGCATAACATAACGATATATGTACATATTATTATACCAATATCCAAGGTGAAGTGAAACATGTATCAGCAGGTCTTGTCAAAGGTGGAAATTATCACAAACGTGGGGGAGTCAGGCTAGGTAAGACAGAAAATGGAACAGTGTGCTAACAATTTCGAGGGTACTAATGCCAACCTAGAACTGAGCATTAAATAGAGGCAAAAGGATACACATGACAACCTTTTAATGTATGTTGTGTAATCCATAGTCTGGAAGGGCAGGAAAAGAGAAAGAGAGCGAAATGGAAAGAAATAAAGAACCTGCCATTGATGAGGGCTGGGGAGGGGGAAGGGAACCGGGGACGTTGGTGGTGGGAGATGGGCACTGGTGGCCGGATGGGTGCTGGAACACTTTATTACCAAAACCCAAATATGAACTTTTTTTTTTTTTTTGCATTTTGGGTCACCCCCGCGATCCTCAGGGGTTACTCCTGGCTCTTCGCTCAGGAATTACCTCCTGGCGGTGCTCGGGGACCATATGGGATGCCGGGATCGAACCCAGGCCGGCACAGGCCGGCTGCGGCAAGGCAAACGCCCTACCCGCTGGGCTATCGCCCCGCCCCAGCAAATATGAACTTTTAATTGTATATCTTTGTAATTGTAAAAATAAAAAATTTAAAAAATAGAAATGCTCTCTTATGTCAGAGTACTTTATGAGTCTATAATTTAAGGAAAGAAAACAGAAATAAGATTGTTGAATCACAGTTGCCGTGGAATATATGATAATCATTACTTAGTGAAGTTTTTAGAATTATTCATTATTCTTTCTGCATCTATGGGTAGAAATGGCCTTTTTTTTCAGTTCCTATTTTTTGGGGGCCTCTATAAAAATTTTATTCTCTAAGAGAATTTTAGCAGTAGAAACTTCTTTAAAAGCTTTGACTGTTTTGTAAAGACCAAGATTCACCCAATCTCACACCAATCTGTTTTCCAGTAGAAGGCCCTCCACCTTACGCTTTCTCCATGTCTGCCCGATGTTCTTCTGTTCCTGCCACTATGACTTAACCTCTGCTCTTCTCTCTTCCGCATGGTCATCCACCGCCTTGCCTTTCCCCCTCATTTCGGTGCATCCTAGTCTTCCTCATTCATAAGCACCAGCACAAGAACACTTTTAGGAATGTTTTCTAACTGTTCTACTGTATAGGAATCATTCCTCTTAACATCTCCATTGTTGCCTTAACACTTTTTGCTTTGGGGGCCTACACCTGTGGTGCTCCAGGGTTTCTCTGGGATGTGCACTCAGGAATCACTCCTGGTGGTACTTGGGGACTGGAGTTCCAACCCAGGTTGACTGTGTGTAAGGTAAGTGCTTTACTTGCTCTATCTCTTGGACCTGACACCTTTTTCTTCTATGCTTTTTCTTTGCTGTTTCAGTGCTTTACCTTCAGGAACAATCTTAACATGAAGAATGCCTTTAAGGCAACATGATACTATTGTAATTATCCAATGTAATTACTACTAATTCATTACTTGTTGAATGACTAGACTGGCAAGTCTGAAAACCAGAAACACTGTATTTTCCTTATTTCCAGTGTCACTTCGTTTTAAAGAAAAAAAAATTTTTTTTTATTTTTTTCCCCCAAATTTTATTACACCATTTTAGACATACAATTGAAAGATGCTCATGTAGAGTTTTGGTTCTACAGTGTTCCAACACCCATCCCTCCACCCAAACCCATCTCCCATCACCAATGTCCCCACCTCCCTCCCCTCCTCCCACACCCTCAACTACTTGACGGGTTCTGTATGTCATTTCTCTTATCTTTATCTCTCCCTCCCCCCAAACTTTCCTGCACATCGTGGAATGCAGTGCATTAAAGGACATTACTGTTTCCACTATTTTGCGACCTGGGCTCGAACTGGTTTTGCTCTGTTAATCTGGTCATGAGGTAGTATCCCAGCATCCAGACAGCGAAGGTGGTGGCTAGTGTGGTGGGCAAGTATCATCCGGCTGCTTCTGGGACACCCCCAGAGGTGATGGGGCCCACTCCCCAAAACCCATCTGTCCTCCCGGGGCCCCATGGTCAGCTGGGCCCAGGGCGAGCCGAGTTCCAGCTTCCTCGGCCGCTTGTGAGGCCTCTTCATGCTATGGCTGGGGGACCCCAGGGCAGCCCCTGGCGGGGGCCACCAGGCTCGACAAAAGGAGGGGGGGAAGGGCAGACCCCTGACTCCATCTGACAAATTCCCAGTGATTCCTGCTTCTGGAAGCTGCCTACCTGGGCTCGAACTGGTTTTGCTCTGTTAATCTGGTCATGAGGTAGTATCCCAGTGTCCGGACAGCGAAGGTGGTGGCTAGTGTGGTGGGCGGAGTCTCATCCGGCTGCTTCCGGGACCCCCAGAGGTGTTGGGCCCACTCCCCAAAACCCATCTGTCCTCCCCCGGGGCCCCATGGTCGGCTGGGCCCGGGCTGAGCCGAGTTCCAGCTTCCCCAGCTGCTTGTGAGGCTATTCATGCTATCTTAAAGAAAAAATTTTTTTTCAGTAACAAGAATATCTAGAAATATAATTTCACCTTGTAACTGATAAATCCTGATAGCTCTAGCTAGTCACTATTTATTCAAATATTCCCTTAGTGCCTACAATATTCAGGCTGCTATGATAGGCAGTGGGGGTAGAGAGATCAAGACACTGCCCAGAATAGGAATTCATCGTCCAGGTGAGAGGGTCGTACAAAAAATTTTTTTTAGCTTGGTGCTGTCAGTTCTGTTACAGCAGAAGTGCTGTGAGTTTAAGAAGTAAATGATTAATTTTGTGGAAACTAAATACTTTTATTGAATGATATACTAGCTGCAGGGTTGAGATGAATGAAGCAGGAAGCAGGGAGCAGGAACACTCCAGGAAACTTGTTCTAAGCACCAAAGTCTATATTGGGAAAAGTGGAAAGTTTAAGGTGGCCGGTATAGCTTATTTTGATAGTACCTGCCATTAAATAGGTTGTTTAGAACCTGCTTGTTAGTAAAAGGTTTATGATGTGTTGAATAGTATGGGTCTTAAGCATATGGAGATTATCAGTGGTTTTTAAGAATGTGTATGATCACAGTTGTGGTAGATCGGTTATTCTGTTTGGGGAAGATGGGATGATAGAAAATTTTTGATTTTTGACTTTTGGGCCACACGCAGGGCACTCAGGACTACTACTGGCTCTCATTCAGGGATCACTACTGGTGGGAGTGGGGGGCTCTTATGGTGGTGCCAGGGATCACACCTGGATTGGGCCAACTTCATTCAAAGCAAGCTCCTTGCCTGCTATACTGTCTCCCTGTCCCACCCCGTGAAAATTGTAAAGGCTTTGGAATTGACCAAGAGAATTATGAAAGAGGACTAGGGATAGAGATAGAGACCCCTGTGATCCCTATTGTTGCTTTGAGCTGGTCAGTAACGATTAAAATGTGAATCTACACAACTTTCTGGAAAGGTTTTACCTCTGCTTTCCAGTGCCCAACTGCAACCACAGACCCACATTTAACACTTCACAAAGTACACCTCCTGCGAAAGTGAGTGATGCTTAAAATGTATCTGCTGTTGCCATAGTCCCCTATGTGTAGGCTGTTTGCTTTTTATCTTCACTTTGAGTCACAGGCCCACAGGAAAAAATCTAGCTATTAATGTGGAGTAGCTGAGATGGGGAAAATTTTTATGAATTTAATTTAGGATTCCAGTTTATGGTTGTTGAACTGGACTGAGAGAGATAGCAGAAAAGTTTTGATTTTTTTTTTTATATGCTAAATTGGATCATTGTATGGGTACTTTATTTGTACATGGGTGTATGCTTCACAGCTTTGAAAACTTCTCTGGGGCCTGAGAAATTGTGGACTTGAGCACACGTTTTGTATGCGGGAGGTCTAGGTTTGACCCCCAGGCCCAAAAACTAAAATTCCAGAACATTTAGTTTATAGTGGTTTAGTAGTACAGTACTTGGCTTGCATGGGTGAGACCCTGGGTTTAATTCCTTACACTGCCTAAATAAAATCCTTTCTCTCCAGGTTATCCTACCTACAAAGAGAAAGTCAAGAAAAGGCCTGGGGGCCGCCCTGAAGTGATTTACAACTATGTCCAAAGACCTTTTATTCGGATGTCCTGGGAGAAGGAAGAAGGAAAGAGTCGGCATGTAGACTTCCAGTGTGTAAAGAGTAAATCTATCACCAACCTGGCAGCAGCTGCTGCGGACATCTCCCAGGACCAGCTGGTGGTCATGCACCCGACTCCGCAGGTGGATGAGCTGGATATTCTCCCCATTCATCCTCCTCCGGGCAACAATGACCTCGATCCTGATGCACAGAATCCAATGCTGTGATGATCTTCCTTGAAACCATAGCATGCTACTCTTCACGGTGACATTGCACTCTCCTCATTCTGCACTGCAAGACCACTCTCTTCATTGTGAGATACACATGACAATGTTTAGGATATTGCAGTGTAGGCTGTTCTAAAGACCAAAGGTAGCTGAGTGGTTTTTTAAATGAGTACGACTCTTAGCATCCTGAGGTTCCAGTTATATAAATGTATTTGTTTACCAGTTGGTTTGTGAAATTGGTTCTTTGTATGGGGGACAGTTCTTTTTCACATATCTAGATCTTTTCAGAACTTGTGGAAATTGGCAGCTGGGGTACTTTCAGTTTAGATTGATATTTGTCATGCCCCGGACAAAATGCAGATTATTATATAGTTGCACTTTATAAATGGTGGTTAAATGGAACTGTTTAAGCCATTTTTATAGTTGTGATGCACAATATAACTTAAACAAGTGCTTCTATCAAAGTATTCCTTCACTAAAAAGTATATAATTTGCTGCCTAAGGTGATCCAGAAATGAGTCTCATTGGGCTTATTTGAATGAAGATATGGGCATTGAATTTCATCCTAACACGTTATCCCCAGTGCCGTTTCGCCCTTTGTGACTCACTCTTCTAGAAGAGTTGAGTCACATGCAGGGAATATGAGTATCACATCAGAGGTGGTTTATATCCAGTCGGCCTTACCCTTAATCTGTTCACAGATATTTATTTACTAATCGTTTTTTGTCTTAAGAGTTATGCGATAGGAAAATGAAGTGTTTGCTCTTCATTTACTAAATGATTGTAAATTCAAGTTTTTCATCAAATAAAATTCCATTGTTGTAATGTTTGTGATCAGCTTCATCACCACCCTGACTAGAGTTTTTTAGTGCCATTAGATTTCCCAGTGTCAAAGTATTATTAGAAACCAAATAGTAACAGTAAAAAACCCTCCAGTTTGGCATACTCAGGCTCTCACTGTCTCTACTAGTTATAAGTTACATGAATACAAAACAGTATGTAATTGAAAATAACATTTTCTGATCCAGTGTGGCACAAATATTCTTGTCCTACATTTGTAGCTTTAAGTTTCAGAGCCTGTTTCTCTGGTTAAGTGCTTTTCCAACTGTATTCTCCGGCTTAGCAAATAACTCATGCAAATATTCTGTGGCCCAATCCAAAAGAAGTCAGCTATTTGGGTGCTTTGGGGTAATTTAATGTTTGAAGCCATATAGCTGTGAGTAGTAGAAACTGTAGTAAGGAGCCTGCAATTGTGAATTTGTAATTTCGGTGGCTTGTATTTAAGCATTGGTACCTTTCTCATCAATTAAAATCGCACCAGTTGAGAGTAGTGACAGCTCAGCTAGTAACATGTGGAGTTTTATAAATCTCAGAACAGTTATGAAGACAAGACACTGTAATAAATGTTGCTGGCATGGATTGTCCTAAAATACTCACTGTTGGAAACGGATTCAGATCTGTAGCAAATAGGATAACGTGATAGCATATAGCAGGCTGGGGCCCATGCGCTACAGTGAATGTGCCTTGCTTGCATGTCCTGAGGTCCTGGCACTACCAGGGATGGCCTCAACAGCAATAAAAATTCAGGAAAAGAGACTGGTAAAATGACAGTATTTATAGAACAAGGAAACATTTATTAAAAATATTTAACTGTCTAATACGTTATACTTTAACCCATATTTATAGTAAAGGATTCTTACAAGGAAGAATAAACAGCTTTATGATACAATTAGTATAAGAAATATCCACATGGGGGACTTCTTTGTAGTGTAAAAACACCATACATCTGAAATGACCATTTGCATATAAAAGCTACCAATGATGCTTTTGTGCACAATGATTAAAAAAATTCAACACAAACAAAACCCAAAATATACAATGAATGCAAGCTATCCACAGCTAGCCCAATAATCGATGATGAAACACTGGAGCAGGCTTAGTTCCATTTTGTCTGAAGTTATACAGATTGACTTGTATCAATGGCTCTAAGATGGCTTTTATGAGGACATTACATAAAAGCTGTTTTCTCCTTATCCAGTTAGCTTCATAGACTGTAAAACTCCACCAATAATGCACTTTGATTTTGTAGCTGTTGCCAAAGCAACACGTAGTGTTTACAGCGGCCAAGGCAAGTCACTAAAGTCAACAGGGCCGCCCAGCCCAGCATCTGCTTCCAACAGGCTCATTATGACAGCCATGGCTGCTTCATCGCTACTGGGGCTACTGGAGCCTTGATCGCTTGTCTATCATGTCTATGCCTATGTGAGGATTCTCACCTGTGGGAGGAGACGAAGCCCAGTCAGTAACGATCAACAAAGGTTTTCACTTTAGTAAGCAATTCTAAGCACTGAAGCCTTTAATAAAAGAATCTTAACAGGGTGGCAAGTTAGCCAAGTGGTTTGTTGTTTGTTTTTTTGAGATCCAACTTTACAAATAAAAACAAGTGCTTAAAATTTGATAAATTGCCTCATTAATACACTGATAACCAGTGATAAGGAGCTACAGAAGGAAAGACAATTTCCTTTGTAAGACAGTTGAGGAAAACTGAAAAGGAAAAATGTTTGGGCTAGAGCTAGCAGCAACATCTATTTAAGGACTCAAATGCTTCCTAATGACCTTTCTAGGCTCTTTTCTTTGCCCCACATTTGGCTCTCTCTACTGTGGGCACTTTGTACATCGGGACATTGGAGAGAGCCAGAGGTGGATGCTGGTTCCACTGGAGTCTCAAAGACAAACTAGGATTCCAACATCAGAACTCAGCCACTGAAGTCAAATTTAAACAATTTTATTTTGCTTTTGCTTTTTGGGTCACACCTGGTGATGTCAGGGGTTACTCCTGGGTCTGCAGCCAGCAATTATTCCTGGTGGTGCTCAGGGGACCATATGGGATGCTGGGGATGGAATCTAGGTCAGATGTGTGCAAGGCAAATGCCCTACTCACTGTGCTGTCACCCCGCCCCAACTTTTTTTTTTTACCACTGAGCCACATCCTGAGCCCTTAAGGTTTTAACATTGCTGATTTTGTCCCTTATATTACTAGCTTATTGTAATGGGAATTAATTCCACTTACCAAGAATAGAAGAACTATCAGAATATGGATAACCTGGGTTCTCCTGAGCTTGCCCTGGTAGTAAGCCACTGGAAGGAATGTCTGGTGTTCCTCCATTTAAAATCTACGAGCAAAAGTGAAATTTACACATTATCATCAGTATCATAAGCTATATCACTAAGAAAATGAAGTGTGCTATATGTTCAGGGGGCAAAAAATGGCTTCATTTCCTAATGGATGATTTCAAATAAATTCTGAAGAATAGCCTTAGTAAGAAAAACTTTGCCCCTAAAGCCTTTTTTTATTTTCTTTTTTGGGGTCACACCTGGCAACGCTCAGGGGTTACTCCTGGTGGTGTTCCTGGGACCATATGGGATGCTGGGGATCAAACTACTGCTTGCATGGCAAATGCCCTACCCGCTGGACTATTGCTCCAGCTCCTCAAACTATTTGAGTCCGTTCACATAAGCAAAACTCCAAATGACCTCGAATCATACTGCTCACATATTTAAGGCTAAGGACTCTAAACCTCAATGAGTCCAATTGGGCAGTTCCCCAGTAAGGAGGGAGTGAAATATCTTAGAGCAAAAGTCTTCGATATTGCTAAATAAGGGGTTCCCAGTATGGGGGGCACACAACTCTATACAGCATGATAAATGCACAATACATTAGAAGTAGACATCATCAGTTATGCCAGTTTACTTCAGTAACTGGCGGCTTTAGATAGGCTGCTGAGAATATCACCATTCTGCCATAGCACAACTTTTAAAAAATTACTATAGGTCATGTTTCCAACAGTGATTCTGCTTTCACTGTACATTATCCTGTCTGTGAGTTTGATTCCAAACTGCCCAAGGCCCTCCATCAACATAGTAAAATGCTTAATTCTGACTTTGGCTCCCCAGTTTCTTTCCCTGGCTGGACCCCTTATCAAAAAAAGGATCCTTTGAGAAACAGGCAAGGAAGGAACTGAGTAGCTGCCAGTTTGAGAAGCTGTGATTTCAGACTTTACCATTAGGTGGCATTAAAACTTTATATCTACAGTCCAGCTTTTTATAGTCTTGGGTTAGGTTTTTATTTTCAAAAATAGAATTCCAAAGAATTGTACTGTAGATGGTAAATGGTAACTATACTTGAAATTGAGTTTCTTTGGTTTGTTTTTTTTGGCCACATCGGCTGTGCTTACTCCTGGCTCATGCGTCAGGGATCAGTCCTGGCAAGCTTGGGGTACCATAAGCCATGCTGGGGACCGAGTCCAGGCCAGAGCCACAAGGCAAGCTCCCTGCCCACTGTATTATTGCTCCAACTCCTTAAATCAGAAGTGTGTTTTATGCTTTAAGTTCAGTGTCTTAACTAAAAGCTCATGTTCAGTGCCTAGTGGAGAGAATCTAACTGGATTTGCCACATGACAGTGATCAGGAAGGGGCCGATGTATGGGGCAGCCACCTTTCCAGAATCTAATTGGATTCAATGTCTAGTGGAGAAAATCTAAATGGATTTTTATGTTTTCTACTTAGTCTATTAGGTTATATGAAATATAGTTTGATGAAAAGAATTTGGTGGAAAAAATGCATAGATAGTAATCAAAAAAGGGGCTGGAGAGAGAGTACAATCGGGGAAGGCATTTTCCTTGCACACAGCCAACCTGGGTTCAATCCCTGGCAATCCATATGGTCTCCTGAGCTTGCCAGAAGTGATCTCTAGCACAGAGCCTGAGCACCTCTGGGTGACCCAAAGACAAAAGAATAAAGAAATGGAGAAAAGATATTTTAAGTTTTTTTCAGGTAATCTTGGTATTATTTCATTACACTTAACTCAAGAGCCAGGAATAACCCGAGCATGGCCGGGTTGTGACAAAAAAAAAAAAAAAAAAAAGAAAGTAAAAATCTCAAAGAGGTTTCTTAAATTGCAACGTGGAACAAAATTACATTTTTGTACTATTATGTCAATCCATTTTAGTGTATCTTGTCATAGTGGATAGATGAGTCTTTTACCCTTTTTTAATATCTTGCTTTAGTGATTTGAAAACACTCAGATATCTTCTAACTGTGACCCATTTCATTATACAATACCAAAGCATCACCACTAATATTACTTAACTAGTATCTGTTAAGTTCTGGTGAGCTATCAAGTTCATAGTTATCAAAGTTCTCCAAGCTTCTAGTTTTTGCTTGAAATTTAAAAAAAAAAAACCGTTGGTAACATTTTTATGTATTTTCCTTAAGCTAGAAGGTCCGCTTTTAAAAACTTTTTGCTTTTTTGGGTCACACCTGGCGATGCTCAGGGGGTTACTCCTGGCGGTGCTCAGGGGACCATATGTGATGCTGGGGATTGAACCGAGGTCGGCAGCATGCAAGGCAAATGCCCTACCTGCTGTACTCTCGCTCTGCCCCTAAAAACTCTTTTTAATATTCAATGACTAAGTATAAATAACAAAGACAGTAAGAATTTTAGAATGCCAAGAACAAAGAAATTAGTTCAATTTAGTCATACCAATGATTTATTTCCTCAAGCCATGATTTACTGTTCATTCTGAATATGCTTTTCCATACTTCTCATTTTGTAACTGTTTAAAAGGTTTACTCAAAGCTTTTATGAAAGTAATGATATTTCCTGCTTTATTATTCTGTTGTAGGGTTACACTCGGCAGTGAGGGAGGTATTGGGGGACAGTGCAGTGTGCATTTCCCATAAACATACCAAGACCACTAGCCCTCTGAATGATCTCGGTCTTCCTTACAGACTTTCTTAAATAAAACTGGCTTTTAAGTTTTGTGTTTTCTTTTACTGTGGGAGTGTGTGGTGAAAAACACACTGACTACTGATGTAGTGTTGAGCCACTGCCCTGATTTTTGCAAAAACACAGTTTTAACCAGCTGATTTTAGTACTATCAGCACATATATCAATGCAATGAGAAGAAAATCAGTTTTTCACATCATTTTTTTTGAGAGTGGTTTGACCTTGCAGACCCCTGAAAGGATGGTATCCTGAAATACAGTGGCTTCACCTGAACCTGCCCCTAGGGACTGACCATGTCCACCTGGAACCAAACAGGAACCCCATTTTTAACTTGAACCTGACACAGCTGGCAGGGTAGAAGACTTTTCTCTCTCTCTCTCTCTCTCTCTCTCTCTCTCTCTCTCTCTCTCTCTCCTCTTTTACTTTCTTTTCTTTCTCTCCCTCTCTTTTTTTTTTTTTTTTTTGCTTTTTGGGTCACACCTGGCAATGCTCAGGGGTTACTCCCGGCGGTGCTCAGGGGGCCATATGGGTAGCCGGGGATCGAATCCGGGTTGGCCGCAGACAAGGCAAATGCCCTACCCGCTGGACTATCGGTCTGGCTCCCTAGAGGGCTCCTCTTTCGGGACTGCCAAATTACAGGATTAGGAAGGGACCGAAGTATGGGGCAGCCACCTTTCCTCTTGTGGCTTTGTTGCACAAGTTAATCCTGCAGCCATGTTAAACTCCCATCTTATTTAGATAGCTCTTAGAAAGTCATGCTCTTAGAAAGTCATGCTACTGAGAACTCGTAAGAAAACATATTCAGAATTTCTTTCCCAGAGTGAGAGAGAGTACACTGAAGCACGGTACTAAAAAGACTTCAGAACTGTAGCGGAGGGCTGGAGGCAGGAGAGGGTACATCGATTAGGACTTATACACAAAGATGGTGACTCTCCTAACACAGACTAGGCTAGGGCTTAACTGTACAGAGACAGATGGCAAAGCCAGGCTTCACGCTCACAACTATCTTTGTATCCTAACTTTTTTTTTTTTTTTGCTTTTTTTGGGTCATACCCGGCAATGCTCAGGGTTTCTCCTAGCTCTGCACTCAGGAATTACTCCTGTTGGTGCTTGGGGGACCATATGGGATGCCGGGAATCGAACCCAGGCCTGCATGGGCAAACGCCCCTACCCTCTGGGCTATTGCTCCGCCCCCTGTATCCTAACTTTTAACTACTGATTTAATCTTTCGGACAAAGCAAGACATTTTCTATAGAATCTTGTATAAAAATGGAAGTAAAGGTGACCCTGTAGGAGCCCTGAACTTCCTGCCCATCTTCTTGTCAGCTTACCCTGCCCCGTGTTCCACAGATATTTGAAGCATACTTTTGAGGACCCATGTCCTAAGACTGTTAAATTTGTGTCCTGTGAGTCTCAACTATAAATTACACTTTCTGTGACTTGGGGACAGGGGAAAACCTTAAATCCAAAGATACTGACTCATGGGTGGACCTAACCGATCCTAGTAAGAGGCACCATAACCACGTTTATGTTCTGCAATGAATATGGACCTTGTAAGTTCTCTGGCAAATATGAAAACTGGTGAATAAATTCTAAACCTACTTAGAGAAGTTCTCTAAGCAGAGCATGAGCACTGGGATAAACGACTTGTGTCCAATGCAGTCATACCAGGATTCATAGACCACAGTGTATTCCGCTGCCACTGTATTCTGCATTTCCAAAAGCACAATTTGCTCATCCAAAGCATTTCTGGTGGCATTACCTTTTGCACGGTGCCTAGGCTAGTGTCTAACCCTAACCCTGGCCTCCACCTCTCAGCCCTGAAAATTCCTGGCAAAGAACTAGTTTTGTTTGGGGGGCCACACCCAGCAGTACTCAGGGCTTACTCCTGGTTCTGTGCTCATTGACCACTGCACATGTGGTTCACTCTCAGGGATTCCCCAGGGACTGAACCCAGGTCAGCAAGCACCTTACCCGCCATACGCTCTCCAGCCCCGAGAACTAGATGCTATGTGAGTCACTCACTAATCCCTCCTTGAGTGCTCTTGAATTGCTTCCTCTAGTGTAACGCGCCAGTAGCTCCCCTCGGAACCTCTGCTCTCTGCCTTCCCTACTCACACGTAACAGATTCCGGGGCTGTCACGGCCTTCCCCAGTCTGCTTTTGCGTTGTCTTACAAATTGTGAGGAAAAGGGGACCCAACTTGTTTTGGCAACCACAACTGTAATTCTATATATACTCCCACTCTAAACGTTTCAGAACTTGGGCGAGAAGTCACCTAAAGCAAGAGGGTCTCGGTCTAAGGTTTGCAGCTTACCCTTTTGCCTCCCGGAGAAGAGGCTGCAGGCGGAGGCGTACTCGTGATGTTCAGTGGGCTGGAGCCACAGCTGGAAGGCGAGGACCCTCTTATCCTGTCCAAGGGAAGAAGAGTTAGCTACTCACCTTTCCTTCCTCCTCTCCCCAGTGGGCATAGATTTCTTTGAGGCATAGGGAAGAATAAATATCTGACTAGGGATGGGCTTTGTGAAAAGTCTCTGAATAGCTGGTCTGTGTAGGCCTTGTTGTTTATATAGAAGCTACTCAACTCTGTCAAGCTACACAAAAGTACTTTACAAAGCAAGTGAGAAGCTAGGCTTGCCCAATAGGAAGGTGATCTGGACCAGCTCTGGAGTCCAGCATCTTGCTGAGGACGCCCTTGTAACAGGGTTTCCATTGCAGACCAGTAAACTTGAGGTGACTATTTCCTTCCTCACAGGATGCAGATTTTAGAGTTGGAAGAGACTTTAGAAGTTTACCTTATTTTTAATACCATGTACTAGAATCCTCAACAAATGCTTTCTCCTCTTCCCTACAAGCACTGTTTAGTGAAAACCCTGAGCTGGCGCAGGCACGGCAGTGGCCCCTGAGCAGCTGGCAGTGAGACAGCAGGTCAGTGTCATCTTGTAAGGCTAGTGGGGAGGAAAAACATGCATCTGGGCCTTTCTCCCCACACGTCTTCCTCAGCGTTGTACTGCTTTACAAGGGGAAAGAGAATTATCAATGCATGCTGACTCTGGGGGTGGAAGGGCTGAGGAAAGGGAGCTAGGGTTTGGCAGCGAAGCTAGAGCTGAGAGTGGCAGCAGTGACACCACGCCCAGGGTCCCCTCGCTACTGGCTGGAGCCCTGCAGCTCTTGGCTGTTCCTCTCTTGTTCTGGAGGTTGGGAGAGAACAAGTGGGCAGAGCTTTCTGCCAAGGACTCTGGGCACACCAGAGCCGACTATGGCTTACCCATAGTAGCTGAATGCCCACAGTAACTGCTGAATGGCTCCCCTTTCCCTCGGTAAAGCCGATTTTTCAGGGATCCCCATCTTGGAATTAGCTTTTTTATTGCCATTTTGTCCTCAAACCTAGTTCTCAGAGTGTTAATTTCTGTTTTGGACAGTGTCATCTCTGTGGGGCAGACCTCATTCCTTAATACCCAGAAAGTAACTCAGGAAAGCAAAGATCATTTTCCCTGGATGGGTTTTCAGGTAACTGGTGGCTGGCTCTCAGTTGCCCACAGAGAGGCTCTGTGTTAAGGAGGCTCTCCTCATCTCTTTCTGTTCCTGTCCGGCACCTCCAGTGCTCACACTAACTCACTAACTCTGCAGGCCTCTCCGTGTCCTACAGAAAACATCTCGAGCTTACACCTCACCAGGTTGCAGACCTGATCAATGTCCTATAATAAATGGTTCTGATTTTTTTTCCCCTCAGTCTCAACAGTTCTGCATCACTTATGAGTCTTAGAATCTCCTGTTGTAGCTCTGTGGATATAAGCTGGGGTGGCTGCCTTTGGAACATGGTTATGTCCAAAGAGAGAAAGCCCATCCGCACTACTGCCCCCAGCGGAGGTGGTCTTCAAGTCCTTTCTCCCTTTTTTTTTTTTTTTTTTGTTACCTTTTGGTCACACCCAGCGATGCTCAGGAGTTACTCCTGGAAGTGCTTGGGGGACCATATATGGGATGCTGGGGATCGAACCCAGGTCAGCCACTTGCAAGGCAAACTCCCTACCCACTGTGCTATTGCTCTGGCCCCAAAGCCCTTTCTCCCTTGCTTGCTCAAGCCCTTTCTCCCTTGCTTTACTCTCCCGATTATCATAGAGAAAGTAGACTGCGAAGCCTGAGAGATCATTGAGGTGAGAGACTGATCTGTTGCTGGACGGTCTCAAGCCAAGCGCAGGGTGTAGAGGCTGGACAGAAGCCGATCTCAGATCCTCTCTGCACACAGCCCTACAGAGCTCCCTGGAAGACACAGTCACATCTGTCATTCCTGCAGGCAGGGAGAGTCTGTGACCTGCCAGTAAGAGCCTGTCTGTAGGCAAGTGAAAAACAAGGTCAGCTGCCAGTTACCTGAGAACCCATCCAGCAAAAATGATCATTGCTTTCCTGTGAGTTATTTCTGTCTGCATTCCTAGGAAGCTGGGTACCTTCCCTGCCCCTAAATTCAGATGGACTTATAACCCTGCTTCTCTCAAGATGTAGATTTAAGTTTAGAGTTCTCACTATGGATTAGTTTCCATTCTAGAACATTCCCAGAGTTCCTGTATAATCCTAAAGCAATTCTCAGAGATAATACTGCCCCCTTTTATGGCCTACACCAACCGCGACCAAGAAGGTAAGGAAACTCCTTAAATGCAGCCAAGTGGACAACAAGGGCTCAAGGCCAGGTAAATGGGGTTTTTATGTGGAAAAGAGAAAGGTCTATCACTAGCTGCCAAGCGTGGTCTCAGTTACTGCTTGGGCTGCTTTCTGTTTGGACACTGATGTCTGATTAAGGGCTGCTCTCTGCCAGCTCAGCTCTGCTCCTGCGACACAGGAGTCACTATTCATCCAGATTCACCAGAAGCAACCTGGGCCACAGACGGAGTAGCAGAGTTGACCTTTCCAAAGCAGTTCCCTTTAGCTCTGGCCCGTTTGGTTTTGTTTCTCTAAAGCAGGAGACCTCCAGTCTCAGCATTGCTGCCGGGGCTGGCCGGCTGCTGGCAGTGGGAAGATGCTTAGCAAGGGCCCCCCTGCTCTCTCCACCAGATGTCGAGGAGCAACCTCCCAACTAGTTGTGGCCATTAAAAAAGTCTCCAGATCTTATAAAACATTCCGTGGTGCCCTGCGCTTAAAGGGTGCAGCCAGAGGGGGCTACTCACCTGTGGATTTCCATGATTTCCTCAGCAATCATTCGACCTATTTTTCCTGCCCCAGCCCTGGTTCCCCTGGAATCCCTGGAACAGTGGGATGGGTCCTCTTTGGGCCACCTATAACAAAGGAATCTGAGAGTGGGAAAGGGGCAAAGCAAGGAAGAGGTTCTATCACAGGTTAAACCAAAACCATTTCATCCCACGGAACACTGAAAGTTCAATGTTAGGTTTTTTTTCTCCTTGTGGGCTCAGAGACCAAAGTGTGTTGGGAAAAGGCTCAAGTTTCCTTCTGGGAGCAGGAAGGAACCTTGATGTAAACTTCCCTCCCGCTCAACACCCACCTACAGCAGAGCAATGCGAGAGAGTCAGTATCCCACACGCAAGGAGCTCACAGTCCAGCTCAGACAAGATGAACACGGGCTGTAGCAAGGTGAGATGTCTGACACCCAACCGACACCCAACTCATCCAGGCCAGGAGTAGCGTTCTGGAAGAGTTGCACACTAACTTGAATCTCATGAGAGAAACAGAAATTAGTGTGTCAGAGAGGTAAGGGGAGTGCTCAGACACAGCCGCCAACACAGGCAAGGCTGCTGAGGCAGGGCAAAAGTACCAGAGACTATGCAGATGACAGATCCCAAAGGGGCGAGGAAGAGGCAGCCTGCAGAAGGCCAGGCTGCTGTATCAATAAAATGGAGTTTCCAAAGGCCTGTACAGAGAAAAGGCACAGGCGTGTGGGTTATGGGAAAGCCTGGCATGGAGAACGACTATGGGGCTGGGCGCTTATTCCAGTGACCCAGCGACAGGTGAAGGGAAGCAGTGTGGTGACATGGGGGGGAGGGAAGAGAGAAAGAGGAGAGGAGAAAGTGTTT
Source organism: Cryptotis parvus (assembly GCA_021461705.1). Lineage (NCBI taxonomy): Eukaryota > Metazoa > Chordata > Mammalia > Eulipotyphla > Soricidae > Cryptotis > Cryptotis parvus. The sequence continues at coordinate 20,530 of JAJIBD010000478.1, forward strand.
TGTGCAAAGGTTGGCGTGTCCCCCTCAACCCCCATTGAATCACTGAGAAACAGCTGTGCATGTTGGGTTTCAGGTAGACAGCGTCCCATCACCCACCCTCCACCAGTGTGCATTTCCCACCAACAATGTCCTCAGTTTCCCCCTCCCGCCATCCCCCACCCCGCCCTTTCCTTCTCCCTCCGCAGGGCATTTCCCACCAACAATGTCCCCAGTTTCCCTCCTGCCATCCCCCACCCCGCCACTTTCCTTCTCTCTCTCCCGCCCGTTAGCTTTGGGTGAGCTACATCAGGTGCCTCTGGGAGTTAGAGGCAGAGCTGGAGCTCAGCAAGAAACTGGATGGAGTAAGGGAGAGTTGTGCAAACTCGTGCAGAGTCCCGAGTGCCTGGAGGGAGCCCCCTGCTGTTGTGGTCCATACCTCAGTGTTGACAGACACCCCTCCCACCACAGGGCAAGTGACCGTCCTCAAAGAGCACTTCAGGCCCAGCCTCCAGGTAGCACTGGGAGGACAGCATAGGAGCAGCAGCCCCGGTGAGGCCTCCGGGACGGCCAGAGCACCTTCCGGGATTCCGCCCTCGGGAGGCGCCAGTGTCCAGCCCCTTGATGCCACCCTTGTTTCAACACGACATGGTGGCTGGAGGCCCCTGCACTTCCAGTATCTCATGGCCGCAGAGTTACCTTCTCTCAGTGGGCAGCATGTGGTCCATGCTGTGGGGGATGCTGTGAGCTGTGGGAAGCTGGGGTCCCCGCCTTCCAGGACGCTGGCTCTGTGAACACACCAGCAATGAGCAAATATGAGTCAGAGCCACTCACAACCCGTGAGCCTGGGTGTCAGTGTCCACGTGGCTGAGCATTGTCCTTGAGGCTGAGGACATGATGGACGGTGCCCAGGCCTGTGGCTTCAATGCTCTCTGGGCCTCCTAGTTCAAACGTGCAGGACATAGTTGGTGTAGGCACAGCTGTGGCACCGCAGGCTCACCCAATTGCCTCCCCTCAGCTCGGCACCATAGGGCAGATGATGTGGGGAACAGGCTTGGTCACAGGAGCATCGCCTGGCTCTGTCGCCCCTCTGCTGGCCTCTGAGGCCACGTTCTGCCAGCCAGTGCTCCAGTCACCAGCCTGGGGCCATGGACATCAGTCCATCCTCAAATAAGGCCAGCAGAAGCAGGCAGGTGTGTGCCCTCCTGGGACTGCCAGCCCGTCCCTCCAAAGAGGGAGCAATGGATACTCAGGGAGCAGTTTGGGAAGGGAAGGGAAGGGGCAGCTGTTCCTGGGAAGATCCCAGACAGGCGCCCGTGTGGGCAGGGAAGGGGGGCGGTTCCCGGGAAGATTCCAGGCAGGCACCCATGTGGATGAGCACTGAAGCTTGTCCTCTGTTAACTCACAGCCCTTTGAGCTCTGGCCAGTCCAAGAGCTGGCATTAATAAGCTGGCATTAAAGGATGTGAAACTGACCATGCCTGTTCCCTTCTGCCAGGGAAGGCACCCAAGGCATTTAAGTCATGGAGTGTCTGATACAGGGAAGCACTTACAGAACAACCGTGTTGGTGGAGACAATGTATTCTACTTCCTTGGTCCAAGGGTTCATGAAACTGAACCAGCGACTCCGTAGTGTGATGAATGAACCATCTTTGATCTTAAACTTATAGCAATTAGTTGTAATCTTTTCTCTCGTCTGCAAGACTGAAAATATAAAGAAAGTATCACTGTATCACTGTCCCCCCTTAGTGCCGGCTCTGTCCTCTGATCTGTGTATTAAATAGTCAAAAGGCAAGTGCACTCAGGCCCTGACCCTTCATTCCTTAATGCACTATGGCAGCAGGTACGTCAGATCACGTGGTTTCTGAGGGCTGGACTCAGAGCCTTCCAATTACTTGGCCAGCCTGTTACTATTTTTTCAGAGTCTATGAATGAAGGTGACTCGGGAAACTGCAAAGGCAATGACGATGTGCATTCACGGAAGCTGGGAGCTGCTATGAAGGAGTAGTGAAAGAAAAGGCACTGTCCAAAGAAGCCCCATTCTCTGCCATCACGAAGCCTGAGGGCAGTTCAACATCTTGGGGACGTGGAAGCCAGAGAGCTCCCTCCCTATTCACACCACATCTCTCATGCAGCCATGGCCCGGTCTGCTGCCTGCTGCCCAGCTCCTACATGTGCAGGAGGCAGAAAGGTGGAGAGAGACATGGGGTGAGTCCAGACCCAGCACAAGGCAGGAGGGAAGAACCCAGAGGCCCTCAAGGGATGGCAGTGCCTGGCGTGTTAGGGACAGGGTCAGTTCAGCTGGAACAAGGGGCCTCTGGAGGTGGGGACCAAGCAAGGGTGGTGTGGGCGGTGGGATGAGGAGGTAGGTGGGCGCCAGGAGGGGAGGGTCATGGATGCCCACCGAAGGCATTAAGGTTTGAGTCTAAGGCAGGATGTTTTACATAGGCTCAGTCAATGGAGCACAGACACGGTAAAAACAGGCCGGCGGGAGGATGAGGAGGCCCCCCCCCACTGATCAGGTGGGTCCAAGAGCCTGACCCAGGGTACACAGTGATGACAGTGACAAAGGAGCCTCTTTGTAAATCATCTCTGAGACGAACAGGTCTGACAGGAGTAAAGGAAGGTCAGTGTTAGCTTCTCTTTCAGAAGGCTACAGGCATACATGGCTGTCTTAGTCCAGAGGGGAGTGAAGGCAGCGCAGGGCTCAGGCAGAGAGAATTAGATCTATTTAGATCACACCAAGCTTGTTGGAGTCCAGGTCAGTCCTCTGACCGAGAGCTTTCCAGAAACTGTTATGGCCTACGTACCGAAAAAACGGCATGGTGACACGATCTAAGGAGATAAGCAAGTCTGAGAGGAAACCTGGCGCCGGCTCACGGCCCCTGGAGACTCCCTCTGGAAGGCGATGTGGCTGGTCTGGAAGCGGGAATGACAAATTTAAGGTCAATCACAGCCCAGCTTACCTTGCCTATGGCAGTCTGCAAGATGTCCTATGTCATCTTGATGAAAATATTCATAACATGACGTGCCTAGAAGTTCTTGTGGTAAATATGCCAAAATAGCCGTTGCCCTAAAATTAAAGGGAATTTAAAAACAGGAAGGAAAGAAAAAAGAAAAGAAATTCAGATTATGAACATCTCTATAGCAGATAAACTGCACTAAGTGAGAACAAGGCCAAAGCCAAGTGGCTTTCTGAAGGCTTACTAGGTGTATCCCCAGGTGGCAAATGAATTGAGGCAATAAAATATATGGGAAGCAAAGAAGCCTTTCAAAGAGGTTACTGTCACAAACGCAATTCCAGTATTTCTTGGCTGTCTACAGTAGTCAGAGAAATTATTAGTATGTGAGTACTCTCTCTGTTTTGTTTTGGTTTGGGGCCACACCTGGCTGTGTCAGGGCTTACTACTGGTTCTGCGCTCAGGGATCACTCCTGGTAGTCTCAGAAATCTATGGGAATTCCAGGGATATATACAGAATTCTAGGGATTGCACATGGATGGGCCACATGCAAGATAAGCAAGCGCCTTACTCCCTCACTGTCTCCAGCCATCATATGAATAGTCTGAAGGAGGCAGCAGAGAACACTGGGAAATGGAGGACTACCAATTAGCCGTGAGTCCTGTCAGCCAGTGTGGGGCGGGCCTCCGGCTCCTCAAATACACACACCAAGACTGGACTACCCCAGAGCTGTCCAGCGGAGCTTTCTGCTGTGACGGGAATAATCTACGCCTGTGCCATTAGCCACAGGTAGCTACTGAGTCCTTGAGATGTGGCTGAGCCTGAGAAATTATGTTTTATTTCTTATTGAAATCTGAATAGACATATATGGGTTGCCAGGGACTACTATATTGGACAGATTCAGACTATCTTTTTCATATCCTGAGTTTCAGGTAATGGTTCCAGGACAGTCAGATTCAGCGAGCATGCGAGGGTCTTTTTCTCCCAGTCATGGTCATCAAACCACACCAATGGAACTGTCTGAACATGCTAAAGAATGACGAAAACCTCTGTGATAACAACATCCTGTATCTCCTGGAGAGAGATCACCTTTCTCTGATAGCCAATGGAAAGGTCATATAGTTTCTCCTTTACTCAGAGTTGAAAAACAGCATTGTTCTAAGGCACTATGAATTTTGTGGGGGTGGGAGGGGCTTCACTCACACCTGGAAATTCTCAGGGGTTACTCCTGGCTATGCTTGGGGGACCAAGGGGATGGATGCCAGGGATCAAGCCCGGGTCAGCATGCAAGGCAAGCACCTTACCCACTGTGCTCTTACCTCTGGTCTACAAAAACAAATTTCCCATCTATGGCGTGCCGAGAAACATATTCCATGGACTTCACCCTGATTTCCCCATTCACCGGCTGTGGAACCACATGAGAATGCAGCCGTCCTATGGCGACCAGGCAGCTCAGATTACAGCCCTCGTTGTCCGGCTCACTGTCCTCATCCAGACCCATCTTGGTGGGCGGCCAGCTTTTCAGATAGCCTGTGCTGTGGATTGTGCAGAAACTTTTTCGATCTGCTGGAAAGTAGAGTCCATTGTAAATGTCAAGTGCGGCTTTGAACATAAAGGCATCAGTGCCAAGGATGGGTGGGGAGCCAAACACAGCAGCAATAAAACAAAGTCCCGTACTCAACAGAGCGGGTTGCGTGCCGAGGGCGCGATACCAGGGAGGGGGTATGTAGAGTCGGGAAAGGAAGGGAGCCTCATGAGAACAATGTGGGACAAGGGTGGGTCCGGAGAACGTGTGGAAGTACATGCAGTGACAATGCTCGGGACAGAGCTGAAGGCAGCCGAGAGGGGGGTGACAGGGGCCTCAGGTCACTCAGTAATGTATGTGTCCATTAATTTCAGTGAGGGCCAAAGGAGAGTTCTACTTTTTTAACTAAAGATTTGTGGTCACACCTGGCAAAGCTCAGGGCTTACTCCTGGCAGGACTGGGGGACTCTCCACGGTGCTGGGATCAGACCTGGGTGAGCTGTGCTGGGCGAACACATTTACCTTCTGCTATTTCGCCAGCCCCTGAGGGAGTGGAGAGTGTCTAGAGGCTTTTAAAAGGCGGGAGAGCAGATTCAGATTATGGTCTGGCTGCTCTAGCAGCTGAGTCGCGAAGGACAGCAGGAACCAGCGAGCACACAGGAGCGGAGGGGACCGTGCAAAGGGGGCCGTGAAGGTGCAGGGGCTGCTTCCGAACGGGTCTGCAGGATAGTGGGTAAACTTTTAAAATATTTGTGTGAGAGAAAGGAAATAAAGGTGACTGCACATTTTGATTGAGTTAGAAGCTGCTATGATTCACTGACTTGGGGAAGAGGGATGGAGAGTGAGTTTTGAGGAGAGACAGGAGAGATTTCAATCTAGGATTTCATAAAATGAACATGTCTTTATGGAGCATTTCCCCAGCACAAGCCTGTGCTAGCTCCCTGAAATGGATCAGATGTGCTTTTGTAAACTTCCAGTCTTCCGGGAGACAGGCATTAAGCAAATCCTCACACATAACCATGAACTGCCACTGTCAGAAAGTGCTGAAGTGAAACTTTCAGGGAGCTATAATGAGACAGAGGTTGTGTGAGGGACGGAGTGACAGGCAGGGGTGCCCATTTAAGGAAGAGCTAGGGGAAGGAGGAGGCATTCCAGTCCAAGATGGCAGCCTGCACAGAGGCCATGGAGGGGAAAGGTTGGCTCAGGGCCCAGGAAGGGGGTGGCATGACTGCACTGCGTTGGAGTGGGGGGGTGGCATGGTTGCAGGGTATCAGAGTGGGGGGACCCTCCCAGACTTCTAATGAGCCCAACCAGGTGGAGGTGCCCTCTGTACTCAAGGAGGAACTCAGAGGTGACCTTCACTCGTGTCAGATGTCTGGAGAGAAGCAGGCAGGTTTACTTAAGGACTAGGGGTCCGAGGGGAAGTCTGAGCTGGAGAAGGAAATGTGGGGGGCCCCGCGTGTCCTGGGCTTCGAAGCACAGGGAGAGGCTGACACGCCACAGGGGCCAAGTCTACAGCATCTCTAATCCTCATAAAAATCAACCAGGAAGTGCGCCTGGCGTGGCCAAGGAGGCGGCAAAGACAAGAATGTGTTTCGATAGCTCTGGGGGAAGAAAATTCTTCACGATGGAAGAAAATGTCCCAAACACAGAGCAACCCGTGGCCACTGGCACGCCGCAGTGTGTGTTGGCGGGTTGGTGCCGCGTGCAGGGAGCACCTGGAATTGTGGCTGGACTTTCTCGGCCACAGCACAAGTTCCACCAAGGAGTGTTCCCACCAGCTTGGTCGTGGTGATGACACTGGGGCTTTCTGGATCCACAGCTGCTCCCTACTAGCGGGGGAAGGGTAGTCCGCAATCGGGGCCACTGCTCTGACAAGGCAAGAATGCACTAACCGAGCCCGCTGAGAAGGCCGGACGTGTGTACTAGTGGTGTACAAGGGTGCTGAAGAATGTTCAATCGTTACCTTTTTCTTTGAGCAGGTGGAGGGGAAGTCCTTGTCTTCGACCTTCACTGAAGGCCTGTTGCACTTCATCCTACAGAAGAAAGAACGTCGTGCTCCAGAACATAATCGGACGGCCCAGGGGTTATATCTGTCTTAACTGGAAGTCCAGCTGCAAATCAATACACAAAATGGGATAAACTGAGAGTAGTGTCTGCCGGGAGGGGGTGACCTTGGACTTACTTTTCCTGCCTCACCATCATTTTGTGACTGGTTTTGGGGGCCACACCAGGCAGTGCTCAGGGCTGAGTCCTGGCTCTGCACTCAGGGATCACTTCCAGCAGTGCTCAGGGACCCAGGTGGGGTGCCAGGTACTGAACCTGGGTCCACCGTGTGCAAAGCATCCTATCCGTTGTACTATCACTCCAACTCTGGCCTCACAATTTTAAAGTGACATGAAAGAGTATTTCTCCGCAGTGTAGGCCTTTGTGTGATGCCATATGCACAGGTATGGTGTGCCGGGATCTGTTTATACATCACGCCAATGCAGCTAGGGGTGCATGGCTGGGGTGTTCTGGGCTATGAACCTGTACATTGGGTCCTCTGTCCAGCAGGAGCTTATGGCTGAAAAGAACAGAAATTTGCCAAGATAAAAGGTGGAGGACTGGTTAATGCCAATGAAACGGCAGAGACAGTCTGTGCATCCCATAGGAGTGGGGCAGAAACAAGAAGCAGGATCTGGATAGCAGAGAACGGGGAGGAGGGAGGACTGTGCCTGCAGCCTGGGGAAAGCACCAGATGCTCCTCACTCAGTCTCAGGCTCACTCTAGGCCTCTGCTCTCCGTGGTGGGCAGCCACGGCGCGGAGCATGGGAAAGGCAGTGACATGGAACAGAGGCTGCACCCTGTGTGAAGACCTGGGTTAAAATTCACATTTTCGCTTTTACCATGGCTGCCTGAATGCTGCAGGCGTAGCTCCTGCCCATGGCTGGCAGCACGCTCCTGTGGACTTTGGTGTCCTAGCCCAGCTGAGTTAAGAGTCTCTGGAGGAGCGGCAGGCCCCTAGGCCTGATGGACACACAGACCCTCCAGGACAGTGCAGAATGTGATGCTCCCTCCATGTCCAGGGCTGCCAGCACCCCACGGCACACCGTGAGCACAATCCCGGAGGAGTGGGCGCTGCTCAGGGCTCCCGGCTTGCCCCTCACAGCCTCCCCCTGGAGCCCTTGCCTCACACCTGCCTGACTAGGCTCAGGGCCTGTGCCGTGTCCCCACGAGTTGGCAGTCTTGGAGGCTCAGCCCTCCCTCCACCCCAGCAGCATCAGGCCAAGAGGCGCCAGGCCTCTGCCCCTACACCGGCCCCAGATGGTTTCCTTTGCTTCTCTGTCCCCTTCGTCACCTGGCAACCATGGGTTCATCTCTTCAGACCCGCCTCACTTGTCATCTGCAACATGATGCCTGTCCTACGCCCACTGAGAGTTACTCCTCCTTTCCGACGGGTGCCCCTGTTACAAGAGTGCCATCTACTACCTATTTCCCTGACTACAAGACATGGAAAGAGCCTACAAGGCCAAATAAAGCTTTTTTTCTCTCTTCTCAGGCCATTAATAAAACTTCAGGATCAGACTATGTAAGGCAACAAGCCCCAGGAGCTGCATGTGCTCTCAGGTAGGAGGAGTCAGTGCCTTACCAAGAAGGCTAGAGAGTCCTCTAGTGGCTCCAGGCCACAGAATACTAACAGAGCTTGGAAACAGGAAATGAGCCCGGTATGGTAGTGGCAGCGCTGGGCTAGCATTAATACCAACCTGGTATCTGTCGTGCTCCCCCGGGGCTGGGGACTCTTTCAAGTGCTTTATATTAGCATATTTAATCCTCCCAACAACTCAATGCAATGGATATTTTGCAGATAAGGCAACTGAGGCACACAAAGGTGAAGTAACTTGCTCAGGATCACACAGTTTGTAAATGGTGGGGCCAAGACAGGAATCTTGGTGAGCTGATTTCAGAAACCACACTTAACTAGAGCTGATTCCAGAATCCACACTTTTTTGGGGGGTGGGGTCACGCCTTACTCTGCAGTCAGGAATTACTCCTGGCAGTGCTTGGGGGACCATATGGGATGCCAGAGATCAAACCTGGGTCAGCTGCCTTGCAAGGCAAACAAACGCCCTACCGGCTGTGCTTTTGTTCCAGTCCCGAATCCACACTCTGAGCTATCAGCGTGAGCTGATTCCGGAATCAACACTCTTAACCACAGCATGTAACAGCTTCCCTGAGCTCCGAGGTATGACAAGCCTCTAGGGGAGAACACGAACCCTGGTCCCAAATGCCAGAAGGAAGCCTGAGGGAAATGGACCTAACAAGGAACAACATAGACAAGAAAGTATTTGTACTTTACTTTTTAAAAAAAGGGTGGTAGAAAAAGAAGCTGCATGTGTGTGATTCAACAAGTGATGGGAGGAGGGAAAACCAATGTGACTGCTAGTGCCCCTGAAGCTCAGCAGCACCCATCAGGAATTTCCAGATTCTGAAAAATCAATGAGGCCAATCAAAGTAGCTGCTTTTCTTCTCAGTGACTTTAGACAGTAACATTTTTGTTTATGGAGAATCAAATGTGAGGCATAGAAATAACTCTAGCCTGCCATGGGCAGCATGTGTGACTGGGGGTAGGGCAGGGGTGCTGTGCAGAGGCCATTGTGAGAGGAAGCGGTGACCACCATGTCCAGCCTTCCCTTCTGACCACCATGTCCACCCTTCCCTTCTGACCACCATGTCCACCCTTCCCTTCTGACCACCATGTCCACTCTTCCCTTCGACCACCATGTCCACCCTTCCCTTCTGACCACCAAGTCCACCCCTCCCTCTGACCACATGTCCACTCTTCCTTCTGACCACCATGTCCACCCTTCCCTTCTGACCACCATGTCCACTCTTCCCTTCTGACCACCAAGTCCACCCTTCCCTTCTGACCACCATGTCCACCCTTCCCTTCTGACCACCATGTCCACCTTCCCTTCTGACCACCATGTCCACCCCTTCCCTTCTGACCACCAAGTCCACCCTTCCCTTCTGACCACCATGTCCACTCTTCCCTTCTGACCACCAAGTCCACCCTTCCCTTCTGACCACCATGTCCACTCTTCCCTTCTGACCACCATGTCCACCCCTTCCCTTCTGACCACCATGTCCACCCTTCCTTTTGGCCACCATGTCCACCCTTCCCTTCTGACCACCAAGTCCACCCTTCCCTTTTGAGAGGGCCATTGTGCTCAGGTTTACTCATGGTTCTGTGCACAGGTATCACTCCTGGTGGGTTTGGGGGACCATATGTGATGTCAGGGATTGCAGCCAGGTGAGCCAGCCGCCCAAGGCAAGTGCCCTACCTGCTGTCTCTCTTGGGCCCCCAGCCCCACTCACTTTTCGCATCAATGAGCCGCTCCCGCGGTGCAGTGTCAGAGGAGGACAGTTGCTCCTTCACTTTGGCGATATCTTTCGGGTGCAGGTAGTCAAACAGACTCTGCCCAATCAGGTCGTTCTGCAGAAAACGCATGTCAGTGACAGATCAGCGCACGTGGAGTACAAACATGGGCTGCAAGTGCTCGGCTGTCTTAATGGGGGCACCCAATGGTGCTCAGGGGCTGCGCCTGTTTCAGGGATCATTCCTGGCAGCTCTCTGAGTCAGAGAGCCAGGAATTGAACCCTGCTCAGTTGCATGCAAGGCCAGTGCCCTACCTGCTGAATTAGCTTCTCCAGCCTCCCCCACGTCACCCCGACTTTTGTTTTATAAACCATGAAAAACTGAACTATTTCAGAGGTGAACAGGCACATGAGCCCAATCACTTTGCAGAAACACAACGAATGAGCCATCAGGAACTGGATTTTGATAACACATAAGCAGAAAAGGGCTCAATAATGTAAAAAGTTCATGACCTCAGAGGAAGGCCCGCAGGCTGTGACTTGCTTGGGGAAACCTCTCCCTAAGCCAGTGGCATTATGTTTTATGATTCACAGGTTAAACTGGGAGCAGGGATTCAAAACCTCCTAGGGCCAGAGAGATAGTACAGGGAGAAGGTGCTGGCCCAGCTGCAGCCTACTCAGGTTCAATCCTCAGTGCTCCATTTGGTCACCTGAGCACAGAACCAGGAGGAAGCCCTGAATACCTCTTCGGAACAGCACTCCCTCCGTACACAATTAAACACACATACGTTACATGGGAAACAAACAAAAACCTTACAGAACTTTGCTCCAAGCCTAGAAAGAGCAAAACACGTTGAAAAAAAATGTTTGCCTTTATGTAAATGCCACTTTGATTCTTATGTTTTACTGCCATTTCCATGAAAACACTAGCATGTAATTTATTGAATGAACAAGTTAGTCAAAATTTGAGGGATATATTTTATAGAACACACACACACACACACACACACACACACACACAAAGTTCTGTTCGGAAAGCTCTCCTAAATGTTTATCTGCTCCTACTCACAACAGTAGAAAGTACAATCATTATTACAATTACTTCTTAGAAGAAGCTGAGGTTTCGAGAGAGCTAGTAAGTAGCACCTCATTGCAAACACAGCATGGGTGGATTCTCAGTGTCCCTAAGTCCTCTGACTCTTTCTCTCCTGGCATTCCCTCTGGCATTCTGTCTCCCTTTCTTCCTGTTAGCTGGGCTAACAAGGAACTTGTTTAGTTCCTTGTTAAACTAAACTCCTTCCCCAGCTGCTACGTGATATTTATTTTGCAGCACTAAGTTATAATGCTCCCTAGATCAGAGTCAAACTTTTTTTTTGAGGGGCCACACCCAGTGATGCTCAGGGGTTACTCCTGGCTCTGTACTCAGGAATTACACCTGATGGTATTCAGGGGACCGCTTGGGATGCCAGGATGCCCCACTGGTTGCACTATCACTACAGCCCCCAGAGCCAAACTTTCCAATGAGGAAATGGAATCTATTCAATGAAATATGTGAAAGACGTTTCTGAAGTTTAAACTCATTTCTTTTTGCTAAGGGTTTTCTGGAAGGATGCAGCAGGAAGAAGGATATGCCTTTTCTTGGGACCTCTCTACTCTCCGGAGCCGGGCGACCTGCCTGGCTGCTCGGGGCTGCAGCCACCAACAGAAGCATGAGCCATACCTGGCTATAGTTGAGGATCTTGAAGACAGACTCTGACACGAAGAGAATCTTCCCTCGGTCACATCCTACGACAAACAAGAATCCATCTGCTGCCTAGTCGGGAGAAATGAAGAATCAATTTATTACACCCCATGAAACATGATGTATAGTCACTCTGATGTAAAAAAGGGTGTTTCCTAAGTATCTGAAGCACAGGTTAGTCACTGACAGTCTCTTGGGTGTCCTGAGAATAGAATGCCCATATGCTTAGGAGAACGAGAATATTCTTTCCAAAGCATATTCTATGCACATGTATCACCTAATAACTTCAGGGGAATGTCTAATTTAAGGAACTTTGATTTCAAAGCAGAATTAAGCTGAACAACTTTCCTTTGATTTCCCTGCTGTAATTATTACAAATCTCTAGAGAATCCTTGAGATGAGACAGAACCATTAAGATCAGAATTTTCTTTTCAGTATCTTGGCGACCATCTGTCCTTAAAACAAATACCTCCATTTACAGGGATCTCGCGAGAATAGGACTTTTGTCAGCGTTTGGAGGGGTATTTTCTTTTGTTCTCACTTTTGTTTTAACGCTGCTGGTCTGGAATGAGACTGGGTCACCGGCATTGCTCTCACCCCACCCTACGCTTACCCCCAAAGTGATTCTAATCACCACAAAAAGCTACTGCTCTCAAATATTAGGCCTCAATTCAGGCGAGTTTGTCCATAAATAACATAAAAAAAGGGGAAAGGGAGCAAAAAGAACAAAAAATCCCCAAACTGAAAAATTTCCCCTTAGATTCTTACCTCTCTTTCACTTTATCTACAGGTTAAAAAAATTATAATAATCTAAAGTGCCAATGCAGAGTATGGACAGGAAAATAGTCATTAGAATGAAGTGGGTAAATACCATAGCTAGAGCTGGAGAGTCTGTGTGGGGTGAAGACTCCCTGCAGCGTTTCTAGATGGACAGTTCCTTGCCCCTGTTAGGGTCCCCCAGTCTTTGGGAGGTGCTCACCACCTAGCCACAGACTTGTCTCAGCTCCCAAAGTCCTAAAACACAATGGTTCGACACCCTGCCTTAGTCACGGGGCCTCACTGTTCTTTGGGAAACTCAGAGAAACTTGTTTCCCTTTTTCAGGAAAGGCCCATTGGGACCTAGCTTAAATCAGCAGGCAAAAACAGTGAACAAGCAAGCAATGAATGCATGTGCAGAAGAAATGGCAAAAAAAAAAAAAGTGCACCTCCTTGTGGAGGAAGGGCAGAAGCACCCCTGCGCTGAGAGGACCAGGCAGCCACCTCACCAGCAGGAGCAGGGCTGAGCCTTTCCCAACTTAGACCTGAGCTGGCCCAGGGGCAAGGCATGAGCCAGGGAGGGGGAGCGACTTTCCCAGCACCATCTGTTGGCAGCCTCATTCTGTCAAGAAATAGGGTATTAATAACTTCCTCATTTGCCTTGCAGACAATCTTATTTAAGAAGAAAAAATGTTTTGAGGCATTTCATTGATGAAGTAAATGTGGCATAAAAGGTGCCCAGAAGGTGACTGTGACTTTGTGAAGGAAATGCTGGCCTGTACCCCTAAAGAGCAGAGCAGAGGGAGAAGATCCAGAGGCTGCTGGGGACGGTGAGGGAAAGACACTGAAAGCTTTCAATGAGGTAGAGAAACACCCTCAGGGAAGCCGGGAGAGATGCTAAGCGAAGGCAGAGTATCTGAGGTCGTGTATGTGTAAGGGCAGGTGTGTGAGGCAGGGCCATAGGGAAGACCAGGGCAGACTCTCCAGCAGGAGACAGTGTGAGCTAGTAATGCTTTGAGGAGGGGTCTGCCTAGTTTTCAAAACCTGGGCAAGCACAGAATCCAGGTACTGTAAATGGACCAGGGTGATGGCACTCTTGAGACAGAGTCTATTAAAGGCATTTGAGGAGCCCTTGAGGTGGTGGGGAGCAGGGAAGCAATGAGTCAGATTTGCACTGGTGAGAAAAGAAGTCCAGCTCCTTCCGCCAAACAGTTCAAACATCGTCTGCATGGACCTTGCCTTCCAGGAACCGGGTCCCAGGAACTGGGCACCTGGAAGGGGGCAAGGGATTGGGCAATACTTCATAGTCCCCAGCCTGTGAGAGAACAAGCACCACGGGCATTACAGAACACAGAGGCCAGGAAACGCGCGCCCAAAGGATTATTTAGCTTGAATGGCATTAACACCATGTGCCACACCCTGACAAGTGTGGGCAACTACTAGAAAATTACTTGGAGATGACAATTAAGCATTTGTCGTGACAAAAGCTTGTCTTAAGTATAGTTATTTGTAAAATTTTAAGTTCCAGTATGATAAAAAGGACCAGCAATGAAATTTGGAGGTTCAGGGCACAATGAAGATACAGAGACTTATTATTTGTTCAAAAATAAAGATTTTTCTTTTTTCTTTTTGGGGGCTACATACAGCTCAGGGATTACTCCTCCTGGCTCTGTAGTCAGGGATCATTCCTAGCAGTGCTCAAGGATCCTAAATATTGCTGAGGGTTGAATACGAAGTTGGCTACATACAAGGCCAGTGCCTGCCCCCTGTCCTATATTTCTTGCCCCACAAATTAAGAATTTCAAGATGGTGGTGGTGGAGCATCAGACCAAGCATCAACCAAGCATCAAGCCATGCACAGGTTTTACAAAGTTCACTAGGCTTGCCCTGGTGGTTTCTCCAGAGATACTATAGACTTAGCTTATGTCTCAGCTACACAAGGTCCTCCTGAAGAACAAGGACATCTTTATGAAAAGGAGAGGAGCAATGAGGAGAGCTGGGTTTCAGTAATCTGCCCCGAGAGTGGCCCCTCAAAGGCCCAGCACTCAGCTCCAGCTGAATGTGTTTAGTATCACACACAGACAGCAAGTCTTCCGCACACGCCCTGCGTTAGCAGAAGGTGGAGAAGGCGTGCCTCGCTGATCTTATGGATCACACAGGGCTGCAAAATTATCAGTGACAAGCTGGAATATGGAGCGTTCTAAGAAATAGGTTTTGATGGCTATAAAAGCTAAAAGAGAAACGAAATGCACCTGTACGTAATGGAAAACCTGGCTCAACCAATTCAGAAGAGTTAGGGAGGGCAGGATTCCAGCTGTGCCAAATGCAATGCAATCAATTCCAGGCGAGGAAGACCTGGGCACACTGAGCCCCAGGCCAACAAGAGCACAGCTGAGGTTTCCCAGTGGGTGTGGGAGCTACTTCAGAGTGAATGGAGCCGGGATGAGGGGGTTCTAGGGAAAGAGGGAGCCTGCTGCTGCCCACTTTGTCTCTTGTCTGCCTGTAGTAATAGTTGCTCTGGAACCTGCTCTAGAGTTAGGGGGTCGTGTCTCCTGGATAAGCCCCTCAGGCAGCCACACCCGTTCCTGACAGGGCCCGCTGCCTCCTGAAGACACCCCTGCCCACTACTGACAGAGCCCGCTGCCTCCCCTGAAGACACCCCTGCCCGCTCCTGACAGGGCCCGCTGCCTCCTGAAGACACCCCCCCCCCCTGCCCGCTCCTGACAGGGCCCGCTGCATCCTGAAGCCTCCCCTGCCCGTTCCTGACAGGGCCCGCTGCCTCCTGAAGACACCCCTGCCACTCCTGACAGGGCCCGCTGCATCCCGAAGCCTCCCTGCCTGCTTCCTGACAGGGCCCGCTGCCTCCTGAAGACACCCCTGCCCACTCCTGACAGGGCCCGCTGCATCCCGGAGCCTCCCTGCCCACTCCTGACAGGGCCCGCTGCCTCCTGAAGACACCCCTGCCCACTCCTGACAGGGCCCGCAGTCTCCGAAGCCTCCCCTGCCCTTCTCCGGCTGCTCTGGCAGAGCCGCCTTGTTCCCTGAGAGAACATGTTGCCTGTGAGCTCCAGCGAGAGACCGAGACCGCACACAACCCACACGAGCCCTGCTGATCTCCTCAAGCTCCTGCCGGGTCTGGCCGTGTTTCAGGAACCGAGTCCCATTTACTCGCCAGGACTGAAGTGTGCAGCTGGGCACATTCCAATAACTCAGCACGGCGTGGCAGGATGGACAGAAAATACTGGAGTGAGTGGCAAGCCAGACTCACAGGGCCTGCAGCCAGCCCAAGCTGGAAATGGGGAATGACGGTGTGGAGATCCAGCCTGGGCTTGGCAGACGTCTGCTCAAGAGAAGGTGCCCAGATTCTGAGGGGGCTTAGCAAGAGGGGTCAAACCAGGCTTCAGGGAGTGAGGGTGAGGATCTTTCCTTTTAGTTATGTTTTCCCTTACAGCTCATGAGACCTTGTTTCTGAATCCGTCGTCTGTCCCTTCAGTGAGCGGTTCTCAGACTCCTGAAGCGGATGGACACACCGTCCCTGGCCTGCTGGCAGCTCTGCAGCCTGACCCTCCCCTCCTGCGCCTGCCGTCCTCACACCTGCCACAAGCCTACAAAGTTTGTTGTTTTGAGGGGATTTGGGTATGAGGTTGGGAAGGCAGCTTCTGAGCTAGTGATTAAAAGGGAAACTCTTGAATTCCTACCAGTTTCAGTCCCTTTCTAAAACCTTATGGCAAGGACCTAATTACTTCCTATTTTTTTTTTTTTTTGGCTTTTTTTGGGTCACACCCGGCAATGCTCAAGGGTTTCTCCTGGCTCTGCACTCAGGAATTACTCCTGGTGGTGCTCGGGGGACCATATGGGATGCCGGGGATTGAACCCAGGCCGGCACAGGCCGGCCGCGTGCAAGACAAACACCCTACCCGCTGGGCTATCGCTCCGGCCCAAGAATTTTTTTTTTCTTTTTTGGGTCATACCGGCGATGCTCAGGGGTTACTCCTGGCTCTTCACTCAGGAATTACTCCTGGCGGTGCTAAGGGGACCATATGGGATGCCGGGGGATCCAACCAGGCCGGCGTGGCCGGCCACGTGCAAGGCAAACGCCCTACCCTGGGCTCCTCCAGCCTTACTTCCCTATTTTTAACAAAAAACCTTCCCTTGCCTGATTTGAGAAATTACACTCTCGCGATAGACCTTCAATTTTGCCTCAGCACTGGTAGAAGGGAAAGAAGATCTCAGAGAACAACTGGGAAGCCTCCCCACACGGGAAGGGAAGATGGAGACCAAGAGAGACTGTGATCCTAACAGTCTCTGTGATCCTAACTTTGATGTCTCAAAGTTCGGCTTTGAAACATCAAATTTCTGCATGCTGATTCTTATCCAAATCTGTAAACATGAAAGTGTAAAACAATCCTATCATCACAACATACCCTGAGAATGAGGTGTTTTAATTCCTCGTCTGACAGAAAAGTTGGTTTGTAGTTTGCTTCTGTATATGGATTGGTGGCACCTTGTGGAAAGAAGAAGAGTGATCAGCAGGTACACTTCCTACAAAGAGTGGTCAGTGGGTACACTTCCTACAGAGAGTGGCCAGCGGGTACACTTCCTACAGAGAGCGTGGTCAGCGGGTACACTTCCTACAGAGAGAGTGGCCAGCGGGTACACTTCCTACAGAGAGAGTGGTCAGCGGGTATACCTCCTACAGAAAGTGGTCAGCGGGTATAATTCCTACAGAGAGAGTGGTCAGCAGGTACATTTCCTACAGAGAGAGTGATCAGCGGGTACACTTCCTACAGAGGTGGACAGTGGGTACACTTCCTACAGAGTGTGGTCAGTGGGTACACTTCCTACAGAGAGTGGTAAGCTGGGTACACTTCCTAGAGAGAGTGGTCAGAGGGTATACTTCCAACAGAGAGTGGTCAGCGGTACACTCCTACAAAGTGGTCAGCGGGACACTTCCTAGAGTGACAGGGGTACCTTCCTAGAGAGAGTGGTCAGTGGGTACACTTCCTAGAGAGCGGTCAGCGGGGTACACTTCCTAGAGAGAGGTCAGTGGGTACACTTCCTACAGTGAGCGGTCAGCGGGTACACTTCCTACAGTGAGTGGTCAGTGGGTACACTTCCTATAGTGAGTGGTCAGTGGGTACACTTCCTACGAGCGGCGTACACTTCCTACAGTGAGTGGTCAGCGGGTACACTTCCTAGAGTGAGCGGTCAGCGGGTACACTTCCTACAGTGAGTGGTCAGCGGGTACACTTCCTACAGTGAGTGGTCAGGCGGGTACACTTCCTACAGTGAGTGGTCAGCGGGTACACTTCCTACAGTGGAGTGGTCAGCGGGTACACTTCCTACAGTGAGTGGTCAGCGGGTACACTTCCTACAGTGAGTGGTCAGCGGGTACACTTCCTACAGTGAGTGGTCAGTGGGTACACTTCCTACAGTGAGTGGTCAGCGGGTACACTTCCTACAGTGAGTGGTCAGCGGGTACACTTCCTACAGACAAGGCCTTGCTCTGCCCAGCTGCCTCACCTCCCAAATGCAGCTCAGGTCCTACCACCTGGGATTTCAGTTTTATCTTTTCCTAGGGCTAGAATGGCTTTGGACACAATCCTGTAACACCACAGGGAATATTATGAGAGAGAACACTGATGCCCACAGGGGACTTAACAAGCTTATTTTGGTCCTAATAGTGAAAATCGAGATACAATTGGTGGAAGTTAAAAAATCTGCTTTAAGGGTCAAACAGACAGCTCAGTTGTTAAGGGTGTATGTTTATCACATGCTAGACTATTTGAACCCCAATAGCACATGGGCCCCCAGATTTAGTTCTGGAGGCCTCCAAGCACAACCTGGCGTGGCCCGAGTAGCCCCAGCACCGCAAAGCCCCAGAAGCAGCTCCTCAGCTGCCCAGGTTGGGTGGCTCTGTTGCTGGGAGTGACCCCAGAGCCCGCTGATCCCTGCCTGAGGCTGCCCCCGCCTCCCCCACACCCCCATCACCACCAAATTTGCTTCAAGAGAGATGGCAACTGCTCTAAGAAGCAAACTGGTAAAGGCTTCTGAGAGGTTCCCTCCTCCCAGCAGCCTGAGTAAATGGGTTATCTAAGCAGTTCCTCACAATCACACTAATGTTCCTAGGAAATCATCCTGCCTGTCAGGCCCTGGAAAAACCTCCTGTAGAGGGCATTCACTGTGGGTTCCTCTCCTTGGGTAAGAGGAGCTAAACAAGCATGGCGACCTGAGAAACGCCTTTACTTCAGGAAACACAGCTCAAGCTCCCAGGACCGTGGAGGGACAAGACTTGTGTTTAAACGGCTGTCAGTCTAGCAGTGCTCAGGAGGATGATACCTTAAGGAAAAAGTCAGCAGTAAATGACCTGGAACCTGCATGATGGTGATCGAACAGTGAAGAAGTAAAGTGGATCCTAAATAATAATTTTTTTTTTTTTTTTTTTTTTGGGTCACACCCGGCGATGCTCAGGGGTTTCTCCTGGCTCTGCACTCAGGAATTACTCCTGGCGGTGCTCAGGGGACCATATGGGATGCTGGGGGATCGAACCCGGCCGGCACAGGCCGGCTGCATGCAAGGCAAACGCCCTACCCGCTGGACTATCGCCCGGCCCCCATGATCCTAAATAATTCTTAATACCAGAGGGAAAGTGAGAAACAGAATGAGTCTGTGACTCACATATCATGTACTATTGATCCACATTCCTGTTTTTTATGATAACTGAAGATCTGGCATGCTTTCCCTTTCAAAGTAATAGAAATTAGCTTATAACAGCTTAATCTCTAGTCATCCTCATTAATATGGATTTTCAAATGTCATTCTCCAAGCACAGGATACATTAATATCTTTAACTAATGATCAAAAGTCAACTAAAAATCAACTGATTTCTGGGGACTGTGAAATACAAAGACACTTTTCTTACACTGAACTGATCAGTCTCACTGAGTATCCACTTCCCGGTTTCCTCAAGTCGTCCGGAGTGGCTATGGAAAATTCCAGGACTGGCATTCACTAACATGCCCGATGTTTCCAATTTCTCCTGTGATTTGGATAAGTCACTTCCACATTCCTGCCTCTGTTTTCTCACTCTCCCCATACTTAGAAAAGGAAAATATTGCCTCCCTTCATGAAGAGTCGATCTGGCTTGGGAAAATTCCAGGAGGATGAAAATATCATCAGTGTTCGTTCCTGACAATAAAATGCAGCCAGAACTAGCAACCGGTGACTCACTCTTCAGAGAAACCAAGTTGAATTTTCCTTTTGAAAGCTGAAACTAATTTTTCTGTGTCGCTATGCACATCCATGCTTCTGAGGGCTCCCACTGGGCAGGGGAGGGGCTCAGGCGTGCACACGCACACATGTAAGAGGGGCCATGCATGGCACCCTAGTGTGTGTGACCTATGGAACGTGTGAACGGACAAAGATCATAGCAATGGCCCTCTGAATGGAGGAGTAGCACACCACGGTACTCGCATAAACTCAGTAGCCACCTCACTGCCATTATACTCACTGCTGAAAATCACAAGCATGTTACTCAGGGTTGTACACTTGCAAGCTGCAAACACTTGCCTTTGGAACTCAAGAACCTCTAGGAAAGAGGCGGGATGTGCGGGTGAGGGTGTGAGGACCCACGCCCGGGAGCTTACCCGTAGTGTTTTCATGTGCTGAACAGCCATCCGTAGCACAGTCAGTTTGTCTAACTTCCTGGACATCGCGTTGCATGTGGGCACCAAGGAAGCCAATTCGTCAATGAAACTGTTCATTTTATCCCGACGCCGCTTTTCAATCTGACTGTGAGCTTCCCTGAATAAGGAAAACCCTCTTTTAAAAAGACTATGTAACAGAGCCTCAGAACAGCAACGACAGAAGCAAGCACGGCTCTTGCTCTACTGAAGTCTTTACCCAAGAAAGCAAATGTAGAATTTGCAGAATGTTTCAAACTAGGCTCTTCTACTTCAGTCACCAAACTAGGCGGGGTGTAAGGAAAGAGAAGGGGAGACTCCCCGCCCCCAGCAATGGTCTCACAGATGGCCACTGGGGTCAGTGGGCGCCTGCAATGCGGCCTGGCAGAGGCTCCAGATAGCTGATGCTGCCGGCCGGGCTCAATCAGGACCCTCTGAGATGGAGCTGACGCCACATCTGTGCCAGGCAGGGCACACTCTTCCTCCCAGGGCCTGCTGCCCGCCAAGCCACCTGCTGGGCCTGGCTTGCGAGCACCTCCTTAACGATGAGCCCAGACTGTGCGTGTGAAGGTGCTGTCACTGCCACAGCAAAAACGGCGGACACTAGCCCAGACTGGTCCCAAAGGGAGCGACGTGCTGCAGCCCCTGGAGCGCATCACAGCATGCGCCGAGGCCTCAGGTGGCTCTGAGCTCAAGGCCAGCAAAGGGGCCCACAGGAAAGGTGCCACAGCAGGGGCCTGTGTTGGAAACCCCACTTAAGAGAACAACCCCCCAGCTGCATCTCTACCCTGGGACTGGCAACTTGCAGAGCAACCAAGGCCTGTTTGGAAGGCAAGGGCCACGATCTGGAGCGCGGTCTTGCCTGAAGCAGGGAGTATCTGCTGAACACTGGGGTTTATTATTTCTACTGCCTCCAGAGGGCAGTGCCCAGGGCTTACTCCTGGCTCTGTACTGTACTCAGGGATCACTCCTGGGTATGGGGTCCTGGGGATCAAGGATGGAGCCCAGGTTGGCCAAGTGCAACGCCAGCACCCTCCCCGCTATACTATGACTCTGGCCCCATACCTTGCATTTTTGATCCGTCCTTGGTGCTCTGAGTAGTCTAGCCTGCCGGGGAAAGAAAGATTAAAACACAATCCCTTGGAGACTGATGGCAAAGTTAGACATTTTTCTTCTTCCTTGCCTAATCCCTGGCCTCTCCTGTGACACAGGACAGCTCTCTTTGCCACACTGGGGGTCATGGGGATACAATCTTGAGACCTACGGGCTCAGGGTCTCCTTATCCCCAGAGAAGGTCAAGGGTGGAAACTGTGCCAAATGATGGGATGTGTAATCATATGGAGAAAATGACTCTCAGATACTGCGATACAAATGAGAAATTCATGGTACCTTCCATGAGGGTCATCTTTATCTGTGTCCATGCTTTCTCTGGAAAAAAAAGAGAGCATGACTGTTCAGTGACAAAAACACACAAAACGGCATCTAACACAGAAGGCTCTCATTTATCCAGGAAGCCGATAGAAAGCCCGAGAGAGTGAGAGCACGGGTTGCTGATGCAATGACAAGCTCAAACCTACCATACACAGGCTAGATACCCAGCACAAGTTATAACTCAACAGAAGGTACACATTAACGTTTGACCAAATCTTGAGCGTTGGAAATTGAGACCATGTAGCACTTCCAGAGCCTCCTAGCTAACCAGAGTATCCAAATAGCGCTACTCTTCCCTTCACCACTTCAATCACTCTGGACAAATAGAGTTATTCATTTGTAAAGCATATTCAAGATCAAATACATGTGTGCAAACATATTTGGTGTGGGGCAGCGAGACGAGGAAGATAAAGTAACAAGAAATACTGAACAGAACCCAGGAGTGCTGCAGATACCGTCCTCAAATGCTCTAGAACTCGGAAGGAAAACGCTGGGCCCGAGGAGGTGGGAGGGTGGGGCAGCGGACCGGGATTTGTTTAGCTAGAGTGTTGGACGGTCACAGAAGGATCTGTCTCCCTTTCAGATACCGACCCCAGGCCCCAAATTGCAGGCACGGTGATTCACTGAGGAGGCATCCACAGCCTCCTTGAGCTCGTTCTGCCACAGGAGGAGCAGTGACTGCGTCTAGCTTCGCTTGCCTCTACTCTGGCGGAAAGAGGAATGCAGACCTAAACACTGCCGTCTCAGGGACCAGGGGGCTATTACTCAAATCCCAGCCCGGAGCCCTGGAGCTCCTCAGAGATGTGCATTTGTCTAGCAGGTTCAAAAGTTCAAAGGGAATCATATAGGACATGTGGAAAGAGAAAACCTCACTCTCCTTCTCTGCTGGCCTGCTCTCTGGGGCATGGCTGAAGCCCTCAGGTGAAAAGAAGCTTGAGAGAAGATGCAAGTTCATTACAACCAATAGGGCCAGGCTGATGAGCACTCAATTACTGGGCATGGGGGTGCCACAAGTTCCATAAGATTAGCAAACCAGGGTTCCTCTGGGAAAAAGTAAAGGCCATGGATAGGGCCAAGGTGGGAAATGCTGGTTCTAGGTAACAGCAGTCTTGGAACATGGCTGTGGTTCCATCAGCTCTGGTCTGGACAGGCTGAAGCATCAGTTTCCCGAGCTGCCAGCTGGGGGTTCTGGCTCCAGAATAAAGAGCCCTCGGGCACCTCACGCCCACTCCATCCCCAGGCAACTGCTCTCTTAATCAATTGGGGTAACTTACACATTAATCATAGAATCGCCTAGTGGGCCTCTGACCTCCAGCCACTGTGCTCCCCAAATTCGACCTGTGAACTTTAGCAGAAAGGACATCTGCTGTAGGGGTACCTCCTTGGAGATGGTCCCTCATTAAACAAAAGAAAACCTCTTAAGTAGACAAGTTAAGTCTCTTAAGTAGACTACTACCTCTTAAGTAGACAAGTTTCCACGCTTGCCTCAACAAAACAAAGTGCACATTTGACTAGTCTATACTGCCTACTTTCTGAGGCATCTGGACAGATAGGATAGAGTTGGCTGCAAGTGTGAAAGTTGACTTACTCAAAAGAAAAGTCGCCACGTCTAAAAAAAAACAAAAAATACTATTAAATATAGCAGCACAAAATGTTTTCGGATCAATGGTGCTCTGCTGTTTCCAACTGACCTCTACTCATCACTCCACAGTGACAATTGGGAGCCCACGTCCTCCTCAGAGAAGGCTCCCTCTGAAGCCATTAAGATACACCCATGCACTGAGATGTCTGGCACAGGGACCAGGAGAAGACAAAGGGGCTAATGCAGATGACTTAGGCGTCCAGGCAGCCCTTTCTTTCCTAGAGGTGGGGCAATTTGGGGACGGCAGGGGGAAGTAAATGCCTTGGCAGAGCTGGAGGCTCCCTCCCGGAGTGGAAAAAATCAGCTCTGTGGCTGCCCAGTGTTGACTCTCTCCTCCCCCTCCCTTTCCATAACAGGGATCCCGATCTTCCAGATCTCACGCAGCACCCCGGGAACCGACTTCCCAGCAGGCCAGAGGAAGAGCACCCTGGAGGCCTTACTGGTAGTCAGTGGAGCTGCCCTTCCGCTCCGGTTGCAATCCACGCTGCTGGTGCCGAGGGGGCTGGAGAGGAGGTCAGTGGTGCCGGGGACATGAAATCACTGATGGTAGAAGAAATGTCCATCCTCTGGTCGGCCATGGGAGGTCTGGAACACACACGAGGGGCAGAGAGGCACCTGACTGCCACGTGCTTTTCTCATGTGCAGGAGCACGAGGGCAGGGGGCCTGTTTACTGAGCCGGAAGTGAGAAGTGGCAGACCCAGTGAGACCCTGACACTCACTTCATGAGTTCTCTGAAGAACTACGGTTCAGCCTGCAACGCTGTCTGATGGACACACGGAGGGGGTTGGGCAGGCAACTAACCTGGGGCCCAGAGCCCTTCCCTCTAGGGATGGTGTGTCCTACTTTTACTTACTGCTTATCAACAAGCTGGACTGATGATGTATATAGGAGTCACCTGCCATCTTTGTACGTTTGTTACAAACTGCATAAACGCTATAGGAAAGCAGAAAATGTCCTTTTTCAGACTATCACTCCCAAGTAGGAATCAGGAAAAGGCATCCCCACCTTCCCACTCCACACCCTCCTCCCGTGGCCAGCGCAGAAAAGATGAAGCTGGTCTCCAGCTGTCCTGTCCCAGCCCACAGGCTCAGAGAACCTCCTGTGTGAAACAAAGACACTGCAAGGAGCTTGTGCAAAAGCAGGAAGCCAGTTGAAGAGGAGGACACGGTACCTCGGAGGCGCTCCAACCTCAGGCACGAGGAGAGGGGCGTGCACTGCCCGCAGTCAGGACCGCAGACTGCACCGGAGCCGCTCACTCCCTCTCTTGGGTTCCAAGTCTCCACATCTGCAAAGCAAAAACTTGTGAGCTCCTGGCTGCTTCTCGCTGGGCACTGGGGTCGTAGGTGCTGATTTTTCACATTCCACATCCACTGCTGGAGTGAGTATCTCTGTGTTTACCCCCGTGTGCACCTGAGTTGTTCACTTACTCTCCCGGGGGGTGGGGTGCCTGCTTGGTCAAAAGAGGAGGCACACTGCATGTTCACCTCCCAGGAACAGCTCTTGTCTGGCTGAAGGTTAAGAAAACTAACTCATTGTTTTATTCCTCAATAGGGGTTGCACCAGCAGTGCGCTGTAGTGCTGGGAACCAAGCTCTGGGCTGCCTGCTCGGCGCAAAGCTCCCCCTTCCACAGTTCTCCACTGACTTGGACTTTCAAGTCACTGTTCCTCTGTTCACAGGCATTTCTGGGTCATTCCTTGCATGTCTATTCATACTCTGTCAGTGTCTGCGGCCCTTCAAACTTGTTCTCCTGTGCATCAGAAGCCGACCAGGAAAGAACATACCACCAGCCAACAGCTCCAGGAAAGAA
Source organism: Cryptotis parvus (assembly GCA_021461705.1). Lineage (NCBI taxonomy): Eukaryota > Metazoa > Chordata > Mammalia > Eulipotyphla > Soricidae > Cryptotis > Cryptotis parvus. The sequence continues at coordinate 45,408 of JAJIBD010000478.1, forward strand.
CATACCACCAGCCAACAGCTCCAGGAAAGAACATACCACCAGCCAACAGCTCATGTGCATCACCGCACGGTACAGCCTACCCAGTCAGCCTTGACTTCTCTGCTCCATTTTTCCTCTCACTGCTATCAAGGATGTTCAAGTATCTCCCTCCCCTCGCTCTCAGCTGACTGTCTCTGCCTCACTGAGAAGTGGCCAGCAGCCACCCTCCACCCCAACTCATTCCTCTCTCCCACCTCAGGACCACCCCCTCACCCCAATCCTGTATCTCCTACCTTCCCTTCTCTCCTGGCTCATTCCTGAGATCACCTCAACCACTCTCACTTTGCAGCACTAAAGGATATTTCTGACATCAGGTGCTTTCTTCTTCTATACACCAACTCGTACTGGCTTGTGCCCTCGCTGTTCTAATGGGAGCTCCTGCTGGGTCTGCAGTGACCCCAACTGGGAAGCCCAACGCCATGACTCCGTTTCCTAAGTGGCCTGCTGCGCGATGTCTGGGAGCTCATCTCTCCTTGTTGCTTCTCGGCTTCAGGGATCCTCCCTCTTCTGCAGTGGCCAGTCACTCTGCTCTGGTCTCCTGATTCCAGTCTCCTGAATGGAATCTCCTCGCCCATTTCCCTTCTAAACAAAGGCGATAAATGTCCGCAAACCTCCTCAGTTTATACTGACTCAAACACTATGTAATGTCACCTACCAAATTTACATCTCCCACCTGATTTTATTTACCTTTAGGTTTCTGAGCAAAACCCAACTGTGCTTACTCCTGGCTCTGTGCTCAGGGATCACTGCTGGTGGGCTCAGAGGACCATACAGTGTGCTGGGGATCAAATCTGGGTCTGCCACATGCAAGGCAAGTGCCTTGCTTGATTTTAAATGTCTCCATCACCCACCTACCCAACATCTCCCTTTGAATCGACAGTGGAGAGCTCATGTTGGACATCCACAGCTGACCCCTGGTTCTGTTCTTGTGAAGCTTCTTAATCCTGCCCATGTCAGCAAAGCTTTGTTATTTCTGGTTGTGCAGGCCTCAAACCTGGCATCCCATCCATTGGCAAATCCTAACAGCTCAGTATGGGGAAAAACCAAACCATTCAACTACTTTCCCCCTCGTATTTCTGCTTGAGTATGTCACAGCAGAGAAGCACCCTGAAATATCTCTGTAATACGGCCCTGCCACATGTCCTGACCATTTCCACCCTGCTATTTTATAGTCCTTGTCACAATGTGACTGCCACTAACTTATAGCATCCTCTCCATTAAATTATAAGAATCAAGGCCAGAGAGATAGTACGGAGTCAAGGCACTTGCTCTGCATATGACTATGGCAGTTATGACCACAATTCAAATCCCAGCACCATATATGGGTCCCAGAGCATTGCCTGGGGGTCATTCATGAGAACAGAGCCAGGAATAGCCTAGTAAGCCCTGCCAGATATAGCTCCAAAACCAATTTTATATATATAGATATACATATAGACATACACACATACATCAGAAAAGGAAGGATTGTGTCTGGTTTATTGTTTAAGTCCTTAGACTCTGGAGCACTTCCCAAATAAGTCTTCAGGGCCAGAGAAATAGTACACTGGGTTGGGTGTTTGCCTTGCATGAGGCCATCCCAGGTTCTATTCCTGGCACTCCATGTGGTTCCTCAAGCCCTCCCAGGCATGGTCCTTGAGCGCAGAGCCAAGAATAAGCCCTAAGCACTGCTGATGCATCCCCCAAGCAAATAAACAAAAAATCAGTAGCGGCTTGAAAGTATCGGAGAGCTGCCCCTAGTCCCCCTTCAAGTCAGGAAATTGCATGCAGTGGGATGCAACTTTCAGGGCACCTGAAGAAAGACACTTCCTGAAGAACTACCGCCTACGAGGCCAGTGGGAGCTGTCAAGAATTGGGGATTGGGCTGAATCTATTACCTGAGGTTCTGGTTCTAAAAACTCAGATCCGTCCTGGGAGGAACACGGGAGTCACAGGATTTCCTGGTCACCTCAAAGAGATTTTCATGTTTTGTAGTTTCCTTGCAGGCAGTCAGCTTCTTCCAGAAACCTGTAAGACCAAAGAGAGAACCCAAGCAGGTCACTTGGGGCAAAGAGACTGAAGAAATCTTGCCTTAGCTAAGGGAGCCAGAGGAGCTCACGCCTGCCTCTAAGGCAGCTCACAATCCAGCCTTCAGCTGCCCGTTAAGCTAAACTGCAGGCACATGGGAACCTGGCAGGAGAGGTTCTGCGTGAGAAACAAAGCCTAAGTTACTAAACAGGATTCTTGGTCATGTCCTTAAAAAGAAGACAACTGGATTTTTTGGTTTTCCTGCTGGGTCAGGCAATAATAGTACACATGTTACTGTGTTACTTTGCACCATCTCATCTCAGTCCGAAACTCTTTATGCAACAGACTGCCATGATGGCCACAGTACCACCAAGATACTGAGACACAGGCAGGCGGGTGAGGAAACTAACTGTGGGCCCCCGCCTGTGGGGAGCCGGAAGTCATGCTCTCGGCTCATGTTCAGCTTCTCAGGGACATGGGTTCAAAACAGGCCAGGAAGAACTTCAGAAGCTCATCTTTAGAGAACAATAAGCCCAAGCAAAATGCCGAAGACCACTCCTCAAGCTGCCAGGAGCGGAGATGCCTAAATAAAATGTGTTGAGCCTCAAAAATGTCTGGATATCAATTCTGAAAAGATGCTCAAGTTCACAGTGCTCTGCCCAGCCGTCTCCTCCCATGGACAGAGGCTCTGTCCTCTGCCCTCCTGACCCGTGGGCAAGGAAGCGGCTCCCACAGAGTCCTAGGCTGCCCTCCCACTCCTCACTCTAGAAACGAGAAGACTTAAGATTTTCGTTCTGAAGGTCACACCTGGCAGTGCTCAGGGATGGCTCTGGACCATGCCCGGGACCTTAGGGTTTTTAAGCTTTTAAACAGGATTTCCTAAGCTTCTGGAAGCCAGAATTAAAGTGTTTCCTACCTGTTCCTTCATTTGTGCACTTCTTGGCTTACCTCCTGGTCTTGGTCATCTTCAAACGAGTCTAGCAATAAGACTGAGACTTTCTGCCCAAACGCACTCCTCTTTGCAAGTCTGGACACATGCCAACAAGTAACAGCAACATGCGATTCCTAGCCCCTAAACTTCAACTGACACTGGAGGGGGATTAAACTGATTCTAAGTCAAATTCACCACTACTGCCACACGCGGTCCTCCCATCCTCCCAGGGCCCCCAGCCCCGACGCTCCCCACTCACCCACACAGCCTGCCTGAGAGTTCACCTTCCCACACCCCTTTCCACTGGGTCAGGAGATGAGCACCCACTTTCCTCAAGCGCCCTCAGGGGTGGGCTCGTGAGCCGTGTCTCCCCAGTGGTGAACTTGTGCTTCCTTCAGGAGCAAGCTCAGCCCTCTCCCTGCTCCAGTCTCCTCGCGCCCACACTGGCCAGAGACCACAGAGTCCACGCCGCCTGGAGACACGACCATGGCTTCAGCTCTCTGCTTTAAGGCACTACCATGGCATCATCGCTCCATCTCTCTGCCCCAGCTGAAACCCCAGCTCGCTTACAGGAAACGCCAGGGGCCTCCACCAGGGGCTTGAATCTTTGCTGCCCAGCCCAACTGGAATTCTTAAGTTCTCAGGAGCACGTGGCTCAGCTGCCTCTGTGTTGTTCTGCAGGCCTGGTTCTCATGAGGGTCATGGACCGCGCACCTGCATGTGACTTCAAGGGCCTTCAGGTGTGAGCTCTTTGGAGCATTTCGTCCTCTCCCCTCCTTCAATCCCGCTGGTCTGATTCTCCAGGAAGCAGAAAGGGGGGGGGGGCTCCACCTGTAGTGTTCCCTCTCTCCCTCACTCCCATAAGGCTGGCTGGAAGGTCTAAGCTCCAAATAGCAAACTTCAGGGGCTGGAGAAAAGTACAGTGGATAGGATACTTGCCTTGCACATGGCCGACCTGGGTTGGATCCCTGATACCAATACAGTCCCCTGAGCAGGAGTGATCTCTGAGCACAGAGCAGGGAGTAAGCCCTGAGCACTGCCAGGTGTGGCTAAAACTACCCCTCCCCACCAAGTAGCAAACTCTACAGGAAATCGCTTAATCAGTTCCCTATATTTGCACATATTTTATAGAAGTATTAAATGCCAGTAGAGATCGTGGCACTATGTTTGTCAAAACAAAAGCTAAAAGTTTTTCTCACATGTCCAGACATAAGCTGTGACACTCAAACTCTGGAAGACTCTTTTCTTTCTGAGAAGATGCTCTCGGATGGTAAGAACAAAACCTAAAATCACAAAAGAGGAGTCTGTGCTAAGGACTTTCACAAAGAGAAGAGCCAAGGGAGGGCCCCAGACCTGAGTACTGTGATGGGTGGGTGAGGGGCAGCTGGGGGCTGCTGAGTCCTAGTGTGGCCTTCATGAGAATCCGGCTTATGGCCCAGAGCTGGGAAACCAGAGAGATCTCAAAGTGGGAGAGGGCAGAGAGAGGCAGGAAGTGTGGCCCCCAGGAAAACATGGGGCACTCACTGTCCTACTAACATCCACTCGGGGGCTTCCACCGGAAGGAACACAGTCACCGCAGATGCCTCCCAGGCGGCTGTGAAAGGCACCAGGCACAGAGACTCAAGGTGACCATCCTCCAAAAAACCTCACTCTCCACCAACTGCAGGAAAATGGCCATGTCCACGCCCACCCATCGCAGACAGCTCTGGACGGTGCCCCTGGAGGGGAGCATGCAGACATGTGAAGTTTCAGGTTATCTTCTGTGCTGCCTGTGGGGAGAGTCTGGCGGGACATACACCCTTGACCATGAATATAAAACAAGGGACGGCACAACCTTCCCCACATGTTCCGTGCATGCCAAGACCAGCCAGTCTCTGCACCCAGGCGCCTCCAGCCAGGTCCTGGATGGAGAGCATCACCTGGAAGGAATAAGCCTTTGCTTCTAGAAGCCCTTTCCTAAGATGGCCAGTTCCTCTGTGTGCCTAGGATTGTGTTAGCAGTAAAAATCCTGGAAGTCGCAGGAATTCACAGTTGGATCTGACCCCTGCATTGCTCATGGACACAGACAGGGAGGGGGACCAAAGTGGCTGACCAGGTCTGACCTGGGAAGGGGACAGGGAAGGGGCAGCCCCCAGAGTAGTGCCATCTGCACCGGACTAACTGTGGGCTGGGCTCTTTGCCCCTGACCTTCTAGGCAAGGACGTGGGGGCGGTCCTGGTGGTCTGGCGCCCAGCTGCTTCCTCTTTGTAACCGCTGTCTCATAGTCAGTCCAGCCTCCACAGCCCCCTGCCGGCAGGAATTAAGTACCCCAGCAAGGGGCAGAAGTGGAAATTATGGAAGTTGAAGGAACTCTGGCTTAGGGAATGGGGTCAGGGAGCTAGCTGTCTCTGGACTTCTGGGCAGCGCCCAGAGGATCAGCTCCCAGAATCAGACCAGAGCAAGCAGGAAGGTCTGCTGGGGATGTCCGAGGGGACCTCACAGCGCAGGGGAAAGGGCACTGGGAAGGAGCAGTTTCCCCTTTCCACAGGGAACCCCAGAGGGATCCATGCCTCCCCCACACCCGTGTGAGAGCTGGCTGCAGTTCTATGAGGTCACTTCAAGCTGGGTCAGGGAAAGGCCCAGGGGGTGCAGGACCAGGGGGTGTGAAGGGCACTGCTCAGTTCTCTGGGCATCAAGAGTGACCTCCCGCCCCCACCTTCCCAAGAACCCTTTGTGCAGTCCCTGGGATGGTGGTTTCCAAAGATGTGGCTTAGTAAAAACATGCTCCAGGAAAATGCGGATGACAGTGTGGAGAGTCAAGACAATCAGGGCCTCTAACTGTCTGGTCCAGTGGTGGTGCTCACTAGCCAACTGCCCCACAAGCCCAACTCCCGGGAGAGGTCGTGTGTGGTCGTGGGGGACGCCATTATCTTGCATAGGGCTGGCCCTGAGTGTGCTGTTGCAACACGCCTTCCTGCCCCTTCTCTATAGCGCAGATCTGGTGACCAACTCTAGCCTAGAGGGGGAATAATGGTCTGCTTGGATGAGGAGGTCTCTGAGCAGAGGGAGAGAACGGTGGAACTCTGTCCTGACTCCAGTGTCCCCGACCCTCCCTGGGTACAGCCTGTGGGGGGCTTGCCTTGCTCTGCCACTGGTAAATCTGGACCACTGTCACCCACTGAGATGAGGTGCCCTGAGTGTCAGGTAACAGGTACCTGCACCACGATCGGTCAGTAGGGCCTTGTCTCGCCCCTCGTGGAGCCATGAGCACAGAGGGGAAAACGAGCGCCCATGTGCTCAGGGTTTCTTCATCCAGCTGGAAGGCAAAGGAAACCGAACCAGGGTGTGAGATTAGCGTTGTGCACTAGGCAGGGCCTCACATAGAGTCGGGGCAGCACCCAGGACAGGCGCTTTCTGCCTTGCTACGGGGCTGGTTTTTGGAGCCATTACGGCAGATTTCCAGCAGGTGGCACTAAAACGTCTCAGGAAGAGGCTTCTGCCTCTCCTGCTAGCCCTGGAGTGGAAGTACAAGAGCAGGCTAAGGAGAAAATGATTAGTTTATTGGCGTGTGTGTGTGTGTGTGTGTGTGTGTGTGTGTGTGTGTGTGTGTGTGTGTGTGTTGCAAGTGCCTGAGGGGAGGGAGGGATGCTGAAGGAGAAGGGCAAGTATCAAGCCCAGAAGAGGCAAATAAATGATGAATGAATGATACTGTCAGGTCGATGAGGCACAGGAAGGAAAACAAGCTGCATCTGCAGAGCTGCATCTGGGAGGACTTGAGTTCTGATGGGGATGCAGAAAGCACTGACACTGGTGGGCCTGAGTGCAGCTGAGAAGGATGTGGAGGCAGAGCACGGTGTGGGGAGAAGCGAGGCGGAGAAGCAGGCGCAGATCACCCCTTTAGTGGTACTGATAAGGAAAAAGACCACAGAAGGATTTGGGGTTTCAAGGCCCACATCCTGTTTAAAGCCACAAGCTACCTAGAGAGAGAACGGTGATTAAGGGCCTTCTCGGGCTCGGAACTATTCCCAGCAGACCCAGGAATCATACCGGGGATCGAGCTGGGGCTCCCTGTGTGCAAAGTGTGCTCTGAGCCCTTGCACCATCTCCCTGGCCCTTGGTGCTGTAACCTGCCAGCCCAGGGGATAACAGCACCCACTCTGCTGCGAGCTGGTGGCTGGTTTCAAACTCCGACTCCACTCTGTACTGCCGTCTGGGTGCAGACCTCCACCCACACAGGCCGACCATTCACTCCTTCCTCGCGGGCAGCAGCCCCCTGACTACATACAGCTGGTTAGTACTATCTACTTTTTTCCTCTGGAGTTACTCCTGCCTCTGCACTCAGAAATTACTCCTGACAGTGCTTGGGGACCGTATGGAATAACAGGAACTGAACCTGGGTTGGTCACATGCAAGGCAAATCCCTCCCCTCCCCCACCCCCGCTGTACTATCACTCTGGCCCCATACTATCTTCTTAAGGGTGGCCACAGGAGTTGGCTATAGAGCTCGGAATGGTGTCTGGTAACAGTAAATTCTCTGTCAGTGTAAACATCACGTTTCCCTTAGACAGCACAGCTGCTTCAGTAAGATGCCTAGTGTGATCACGCCCATTCTACAGACGAGGAAACCAGGTTTCCAAGGGATTAAGACTGATCAGTCTTAATACATACAGAGGTATGTTTAAGTCCCTGTTACTTCGGTCCACTTTCCACTGGATGGCACGGCCTCTGTGATAAATAAGAAATGGGCACAAACCAGAGAATGCAGGGATTTGAAGTCTTTAAGAGACCCCAAAGGTCTGCCCAGAAACATTGATTCTGTGGGATTAATGAGCCATGGCGGGGTGGGAGGGAGTCCTGGGTTAATCCCGGGCTGAAAACCCATAGATTTGTCTTTAGCAGGGCTTCTGGGGGGCAATGAAATGTGGCGAAGGAAGGTCCAGGTCCCCTGTGCAGTGTCTACACGGCTTTACTCATCAACGTCCAGCAGACTCGGGGACCGTGGGCACGAAGAGGGGGCTCTGCCTGCAGCCTCTCTGGAGCCAGTCTCTGCTCCCAGGCGCCCGGCCTAGCAGCGGGGCCCAGCCAGCAGGACTATGTCGGCCTACAGGGAAATCCAGTGCCACCAGTGTGCACCTCCAGCTTCTCAGCAGAGCCTGATGAAGGGAAAGGGGGCCCTAAGAGGTTGCTATTGGACAGAACAGGAGGGCCCTCGAATCATTTTCTGTGTAATGTAGAGACGCCAACAGATGATTCGAATGTTACCACGAGAGCCGAGGAGCCCTTCTCCAGCCCCATGTCAGTGGGCCTCTTCTGGTTCCGACCACATTGTCAGGCACGCGTGGCTTTACCCCATGGTGGCTGATGATCACCGGTGATGAGCGATTTCCACAAATTCACGCTAGGCCTGTTCTGCTCTGCACACCTCTTAGGAACTGCCCCAATGTGCTGATGCCTGGCCAGGGTGTGGTGTGGCTTTACTAGCCTCTCGTTTCGCTGAAGGCAGTCCGAATGCTGCGGGCCCTGTCCACTTGGGGATGTCCTCTGCCCAGTACGTGAGCCCTCACTCAGCGGCTCTGTCTCACAGGACCTGTCCTGAGCTCTGCTCCGGGCTTTGTCCCGGCCTAGATCAGGTTACCTGGTATCACCTGGAGATAAGGGACCCTGAAGTGACCACAGGAGCCCCCAGGTGCGGCCTCTCCATTATCAGAGGTCCAGCCCTGCTCTCCTCAGAATCCCGGGACCGAGTGGGACCTAGGCTAGGAGCTGCTCCACAGTTAGGGGGAGGTGCCTGACTTCTGCCGCTTCAGGGGGTAAAGCTGCCTCCTGCACCTCCCAACGCCCCTGCAGTCAGTGACGGCCTGGGGGTGGCCTCCTCGCCCAGAACCAAGTGCTGGAAAACAGATCAGCTATGGTCAGGCTTCTGTTTCCTTTTCACTTTTCAATTGCTGCGGAGGAAGAGATGAAAGGGCCTGGCCTTAAACACTCCGGGGAAGAACACTCTTGGCACCAACAAACTTACTGCCTGAAGTTGAAGAAAGTTCTGGAAAACATCTGCATCTTGTTCTAAAGGAAACAAAAGGATGCACCGCTGTTATTCGATGGTGGACGCAAAGAGGCTGGTGCAAGGAGAATGGCGGCACCTTCTGCCTTAGTGTGAGGGTGGGCGGGCGGTGGGGCGAGGATGGAGAGGGGCAGAGAAGAGAGATGGCATCTCTGAGGGTGAGGGAAAGTGGCGGCGACTGGAAATGGGAACTGTTACACTGCGGTGAGGGCAACTGAGGGCATCTGATGTGGTGACCCTTCACCTTTCACTGTGCGGTTCCGCCCTGCAAGCCGAGGGAAAGCTGGCTAAGAAGCCTGTTGGGTGTGAGGGCAAGGGTGCGGGAAACTGGGACCACCCACGAGGAGTAGGATGGGGGTGGCAGTGTAGGGCGCTGGCACCTGGCTGCCTCTTCAAACCCAGCTCTCTAGGTGTCCACTGGGGGCTGCAGACGGAGGACACGCGCAAAGCAGGACAGGAACCCTGAGTGCTCACTGGACGGCTGCGGTTCCTGCAGGGCAGAAAGGCGCAGAGCAGAGGAGGGGGCAGGCTCATGCCATAGGCAGCCAAGCCAGCCTGGACGTCTGAAGCCAAGGGAACTCTGGAATGATGGAACTGAGGAAGTGGAGCAGGTGTGTGTTGGGTTGGGGCGGGGGATATATGTGGGAGGGGAGGTGCTTGCCAAGAGGTCAAGGAGGCACTTACAGCTGAGTGCGGATCTCCGGGCTCTGGGGATGGGGGGGCGCCTGGAGAGGGACATGAAGGGAAGGCAGGGGTCATTACCGAGGTCCTCCCAGAGGCCAGAAACTAGCAGCCCTCTAGTTTCACCTCTCCCCTGGCCAGTGAGTCTGCGGGACAGAGAAATGACCCTCTATGGCAGGCTGGAAAGGGCAGAACCAGAAAGGTAGGTCAGTGAGTCCTGATGAGAGAATTCTGGATTAGCAGAGTGAAAGCAGGACAATGAGTCCCTCTGGAGGGGGCCCAACGGTGACCAGGCTGGCTGGCGGGGTCAGGAGAAAGGTGCTCGGTCCCCTGTGGCCAGTAGGTATGAAATGAGAGCTGAAAAGGCCCAGGGGGACGTCAGGCCCAAAGCCTACCACGGTCCCTCCGACACGAATCCCCAAATGCTCACAGTGCCAGGTAACTTCTGGGGGACAGAACGGATGGCTGGAGTCAATTTCCACCACAAGTTGCAGGTGGCTGCCAATTTCTTTGCAGGACAATTTTGTAATAATGGAGACACTGTGAGTGCTCTGGCTCACAATCATTCATTCACTTTTCAGAAAATATTTGCCGAGGCAGCCAAGTGCCAGGGCTGTTCTCTCCAGCAGAGCTGGGGGCGCACGGCAGACAGATCCTTGTCCTTCCCAGGGCCCCGGTATGGAAGGCGAGTGAGAGGATGCAAAGGGAAGTCTGTAGGACACAGGAGGTTGGCAGTGCTGGGGACGTAAGAGACCAGGCAGAAGGCGCTGGAGATAAAGGAAGCCAAGACGAAAGAGGTGAGGGGTCAAGGGAAGGCACATTCCAGGCCGGGAAGAGCTGGGGCAAAGGCTGTGGTGGAGCTGCAAGGAGATGCTGGCAGGCCTGAGAAGGTTCTGGTATGGGGGAACGAGTGCCATGCGTCCCTCGTGGGGTGTAGGAGGAGTCTGGGGTGTGTGTGGGTGCGAGATGCCGAGGGCTACAGGACGTCACGGAGGCGAGGCCCTCAACAGTCTGTAGGGATGGTGCTAAGAGTCTGGGGCTGAGGATGGGGCTGGGAGCTTGGCATTTCCAGGCAGATGGTAACACGGGAGGAGTGGGGCTGATGGCTCGGTCTCGAAGGCACATTCAGCAGCACCTCTGGTCCTTCTTTACATATGCGAGTGGTCATGAGTCACTTTGTGAACTGACTGCACGGGGCAGGTGGGGAAACCCGACCTGGGCCCTGGGCACCCGGTGCTGTGTCCTGGGTGACAGCCAGAGGAAGAGGCTCCCAAGGGGCAGGAGCCTTGGGCCTGGTCTGGGACATTCCAGAGAGGCAGGAGCTGTCAAGCCATGTCCAGCCTGCCCTGCGGGGGTCTGGCCACCGGCTGTTTCCTGAGCATCGCCGTGCTGAGGACAGAATTGGTGCCCATGGAGCTCACCTGGCCCTCACAGCCACCTTTGGGGAAGTGGCTGTAACTGTGAAGATGGCACAGGGGCCAGAGTGGTTCAGGCACTGCCCAGGAGCACAGGGCCTGGCGCAGGAGGGCTGTGAGCACATGCTCCGCGGGCGCGGGCGGCGCCGCGGGCGGGGGGGCCGCCCAGGCCGGGCCCGGGGGGGTGTGGCTTCCATGCCGGCTCCAGGGCCCAGAGCAGGAGGGCTGTGAGCACACGCTTCCATGCCGGCTCCAGGGCCCGGCGCAGGGAGGGCTGTGAGCACACGCTTCCATGCCGGCTCCAGGGCCCGGCGCAGGAGGGCTGTGAGCACACGCTTCCATGCCGGCTCCAGAGCCAGGATTCCCTCCACACAGGCGTATTGCTTCAGTGACTCAGCAAAGTGAAAAAGCAAAAGCTTGGTCCCAAGTAGGGAAAGAGGGCAGGACTGTCGGGCCCATCCTCCTCCAGCAGGATAAGGAGGCAACAGACAAACAACGTTCAGTCTCAAATGGGATTCAGGACGCAAACAGGCAGCATGCAGGCAATGGTGGCTGTTTATCTGGTTAACTCTCGGCTCACTGCACCACCCGTCTGCTTCTAGCCCAGGGTCTTGGGTGCTTTTCTCAAATGCCCTCAGCTACAGGCTCCCTGGCAGGCAGTGTCAGAAGGAGAACCAGGGCTTGTGGGGCCTGTCCAGCCTCTCCTCCTGCAGAGACAAGGTGTGGACTGAGTGTATTCTGACCCCAGGAGGCAACCTGCAAGGGCCTCTTGAACTAAAGCAAAATGAATTTGCTTTCTTTCATCTGTCTCCTTCCAACACAAGGGATTAAGCAAACAAACAAACAAGAAAAGAATGTATTTCAGTGATTTCCCTTTCATCTTTCTGACCTTTGGTTATACTGTGTGTTGTACATTTAGAACTCAAATTCCCCTTTCCTGAGAAAACATTCAGAGCAAGTGTCATAACAAAACTCATAAAGATCAAACTGGATCAACTAGAGCCGCAGAACTCACCCACAGCCCCCGAGGTTTCACGATGTGTGGTCAGGGCTGTTTGGTTCAGTTAGCAAACATGAAGTAGCTCATTCTCAGGGAGGTCAGGAAGCCAAGATTCAAACCCAGGGTGGCCAGCCTCCAAATCTCTGTGACAGGCGAAGGATTATCCTTTCAGAATTAAACAAACCACCAATACATTTTTTAAAAGGTTAATACCTCAGTGGAAAAAATAAAGTATATTAGTTGGAGGCTGGGGATATGGTCTGTAAATGTAACTGTCTTATGTCTGAGAGTCCCCAGGTTTGATGGCTAACACTGAATGGTGGCCCGTACCCCCTGCCAACACACACCTCTGGAAATAGCCCCAGAGCATCACTGAGTGTGGCCCAAGCCCAAAACAGAACAAACAGGTAATTTGCAAAAGATACACAATTCAATTTGTCTAGGCAGAAGCAGTCAAACACTCAGAGAAGAGCAGAGAGCCCGGCTGGTTCTGCCTGAACCAAACACTTGGGAAAGAGCAAGAGCCCGGCTGGTTATGCCATGAACCAAATACTCGGGGAAGAGCAGAGAGCCCGGCTGGTTCTGCTGTGAATCAAAACTTGGGAAAGAGCAGAGAGCCCGGCTGGTTCTGCCATGAAAATCGACACTGCATGCTACAAATATATCTGTACAGATGGAAGGGGTGAAAACAAGAAGGCAAAGAGAAAAAATATAATAAAAAAACTATGTTTCATATGCACTAAGATGTATTCTCTAAATGGGGCAGAGGAAACATCAAAATACCTCATTTGAGGGAGACAGAGAAACAGTACAGTGGGGAGGGCACTGGCCTTGCACACGGCCAACCTGGGTTAGATCCCCACCGCTCATTTGGTCCCCTGAGCACCGTCGAGAGTGATTTGTGAGTGCAGAGCCAGAGTATGCCTTGAGCACTGCTAGGTGTGGTCCCAAAATCAAAACCAAAAACATCAACAAAAGACCTCATTTGATTAATAAAAAATAAAGAACATAGTTAAAAAAACTCTTGTAGAATATAGGCTAATGTTAATTTCTAGTCTGTCCTAAGTTTCTTCAGCTAATGTGTAACTGCACACACACACACACACACACACACAACATACTCTTCCTAGACGATGTCAACACAATTATTAACATCCTCTTTACTGTCTTCAAATTTGTATGTAGTATACCATTGATTTGTAATGTCAAAAACAAAGTAAAAGCCCAATGATAATACAATAACATTAACATAGGTATGCAAGCCTTAAAAACAACCACACTAGAAGACATAGAGAAAGATACAAGATGGTGTGTCTCCTGGTGACAAATAGGCATGTATCATATAACCTGGTGGTTTCGCTCCTAGAAAGTCCAATACATTCTAAACATATGTGAACATTTTTGGTATTTATATATAATTTTTTTTTTTTTTTTTTTTGCTTTTTTGGGTCACACCGGCGATGCTCAGGGGTTATTCCTGGCTCATTTGCTCAGGCATTACTACTCCTGGCAGTGCTCGGGGGACCATACAGGATGCCGGGGCTCGAACCCGGATGGGCCGCGTGCAAGGCAAACGCCCTACCTGCTATGCTATCGCCCTTGGAGTCAGAGTCTAGACTCAAATGGTTATGAACAGGTTTCACCCATGTGACTGTGCTCTAAATTTTAAGTTGTAGGACGCGATACAATCCTCAGCTCTCCAAGTATTAATCTAGTATCCTTGCTGCCCACCAGTCAAACCCTGTTTCCATAATTCTGATGGCCAAATTGCCTACACAGTCCCAAGATTTGCAAGAAGGGGCGCTGTGTAGCTACTCAGAACCAGCAGTATTGTCCACTCTTGTACAAAGGGAGCAGAGGCGGAGGTTATTTACCTAAGACTACCCTGAAAATCAACAGCAGTTGGGTCTAGAATGCGAGAAGGAATTGGCAAAATGGAAATGATTCTACTATGAATTAACTGACAGACACTGCCAAAGAGTCCTGTGCTCTATCCATATCCAATTATATCTACCTGCTTGTTAACCACAGGGATTGCTTCTCAGGTTAGGGACACCACAGGAGAACTGGGCAGCACTACCTAATCTATTTCCTGGGTCACTGCTAAAGACCCATTTTTGGTAATGAGAGGAACTGAAAGTCATCCAAATTTTTTTAAAAAGCATCTCCGGCTTATAGGTTTCTGGGTCCAAACCTTCTCAGGGACCAGCTCCCTCACTTTGCTGCCTAAATGGCTAACAGTAACTGGGATGCAAACTGTCTGACCAAAAAGGCGACTGACAAAAGACGATGTCAGTTCCAGCTTCTCAGGCTGCTAGTCAGAGTGTGGCCAGTGGCCGGGCAGAAAAGGTCAGACATCTCACATCATAGGAATCAAAGACCGGGCGCCCTTGGTCACTTTCCCTGCACTCGTGGATGAGCCGGGCCCTCACTGCCTGAGGTCAGAGAGAACACTGCAGTGATGCACACTGTACCCCAGAAGTTCCCAGGCACCCCAGTCCTAAGCCACAGCCAAGGAGGGAGGCGGGTCGCCGAGGGGCTCAGGCAAGCCACAAGGCTGGATGGTGAATGGGCTTGAGCAGCGAGCCCAAGGTGAGGACCCCACAACTGCACAAGTTTAGGGCATATCTGCTGCCACGGGCACCCTCAAAATGTTCCCATGAATAGAGTCAGATTCGGTGCCAACTATGGCAGTTACTGGCAGGAAGGGGGCGAGGTTCGAGAATCTGGGGAGGGTCATTTTGGTGGTGGAATGGCACTGGGGTTTTGGTGGTGAGGGATTATATTAAGCATGTGGTGGAGTGAAGCTAAGTCCAGAATTCCCTAGCATTTACACCAATGAAAAATCTCCTGTTCAGAAAAAAAGTATTCTTTCCATCACACAGAAGAAGAAACAGGGAACCAGGAGAACAGTGACTGGCACTTAGCTCCACAGCTGGTAAGGGGCAAAGGCAAACAAATGCCCAGGTCAGGTAACCTCTGTACCTTCAAACAACATTCCTAATCTATTTCAGGAAAATGAGCATGTGGCACCTGCCACCCTGGCTTTGGAGGGTGGATGGCACACATGCTGCACCCTATGACCGCTGGCGCTGCTCTGGGACTGCAGTACTCCGTGTTTGAAGACGTGGCCCAAGGCTCTTGTGCGTTCGCCCTTCCCCTTCTATTTGCTGTCCACCAAAGCCCTGAGTAAGCTTCTTTTTTTTTTTTTTTTTTTTTTTTTTTGGTTTGGGGGCTTCCCTCAGCTGTGTTCAGGATTGAATCCTCGCCCCACAATCAGGGATCATTCCTCATGGTGCTCAGGGGATCCAGCCCAAGAAAGCATTTTAAACAGGTGACCTACTGCATTAGTTCAAGGAAAGAAAACATTAATAGCCCCTTTTGTTACCCTGACTTAAAATCCCTGCAGGGCCCGGCAGAACCTGGAAGTCTCCATGTACTGGTGACCATGCAAAGACCTCTCTGCCCTGCAGTCCATTCTGTCCAAATAAACTCCGCGGAAGTTTCATAGAAATGGTTCAAATCAGGCTCTAGCCAAATGGTTTCTTGCAAAGTAAGTCAAAGAAGGGCCGGTCTGAGTCTACTGCACACACACTCTCTGCACTAAGGTCATGAGATACTAGCCCCGGAGCTGAGAGTGTGGCTCAGGAACCAGGCTATCTGGGTTCAAATATCGCTGTGGCTGATTTATGGAACTAAACATATGGCTCTGAACAAGATCTGAGCTCTGAGCTTCAGTTTCCTCAGCACACTGAGAGCACCAATGGCCTACTGGTGGATAATAAAATCACATAAGAAACTTGGAATAGTGCTTGACACATGGTAAACATTTAGTGGATGTCACGTATCATAAATACTAATACTGATCGCCATGTCCCTTAAAAAATGGTGGAAAGCAAAGGAGGACATGAACCCTGGGGAGAGAGAGATAAAGGGTGGTGGGTTAAAGGAAGGGGGCAGGTGAACCTACTTCCAAACTTTAAAGTGGACTCATGCCACACCTACCGCCCTTTGTTCCAAGTTGCTTCAAAGGGCAGAACTAGGATAAAGAGTACCAAGAGGGAGATCTGAATTAGAGTAAAGAATTTTCTCACAGGCAGGTATGTCCAAAAGGGGTGGGGCAGGATGCCTGGTGTGTGGGTGTCTGAGTGGGGCCAAGTGCATGCCAGGGCAGATGGGACTTTCCTATGTAGGCTAGTGGCCAGGAGAAGTGACCCCCAATGCCCTTCCCACTGGACCATTCTATCTGATAACAAGCAAAATGAACTCTAATAGCCGGGGTGTGGCTAACCAGCCTGAAGTCAGGAGCCTGGACTTCGGACCAGACCTAACCTTGAGGACTTTAACTTAAAGATCGAAGAACAACATCTCTTGGTAGTGACAGAGGCTGTCACCAGCAATGGCTCAATGAACCGAGTGTTTCTTGGACATCCTCTGGGTGTCTGACAAAGGAATTCAGAGAAAGTGTGACAGGGCCGGGCAACAGACTACCAACACATTCTTCAGAGAACTGTTACTTGGGGCACACTATACAGAATGACCCGGACAGCTAACGACAGCACAGGGACTATGGCCATAATAAGTCACGCGCAATGCGTCAACCAATCTTACTTATTCTCCTGAGCTAATCCACACACAGAGAGTTGATGCTGGACACAGGGGAGAGTTGGAGAGCAGGAAATAAAGCAAGACACCCAGGAGGTGTTCTCCACCATGAAATGGTATTATTTTAAGAATCTACAAATGAAAAAAAATTAAAAATAGAAACTATTTTATGTGGGGTCATCTCCATCTGTGTTTCAGGGATCATGTAGAGCCAGGGGTCAAACTTTAGGGACTCTCCTATGTTGCTTCACCTCTTTATACTATACCAGTCATAAAACTAGAAACCATTTTAGCTACAAAATATATTCAGACTGCACTAAAACTACAACAAAAAATCCAATAAAATATAAAACTCTAAAACTGAAGCTCATTAGTAATTTTATAAGCATTTCCACTACAATTCCTGCTAATGAGGTTAAGAAGCTACAGGAAAACAAAATATGAGGCAATAGATGTCAGAGCAGGGTCTCGGAGGCCCTGTGTAAGCTGGTTTCATTCTTTACCACCCAGGAAGCACCTAGCAACATGCTGTCTGCTCGGGAACACCCTGGCAGGAAGATGAACCATCTCCTCTTGGGGGCTGCAGCTCGGCCTCCAGCCATGGGACAACTGTTCTGCACACTCAGACTGTCTGTCTGTAAGGAACAGTCACTCCTTCTTCCTCCCACACAATCTCCACTCTCTGGGCTTCTCCTTTCTGCAGAGATTACTACAAACTTAATTTAGGCCTAGCTCAGGCCCCCTGCTGGGCTACTCACATCTGGCCGCCAGCCAAGCGATGGCTTCTCCATACGCTTTTATAGTCCATCCGCCCTCACTCTCTCTACCCTCTCTGGCCCTCCAGAAGTCCAGCAACACCCGAAGCCCACTCTGTCCCAGGCACTTTGGGGAAAAATAGTTCAGGTCCACAATGAGGCACGGGTTCCAGCCCACATGCCAGCTCTAGTCGCTGGCTTCCCAGAATGCTGTGCAAAGGATTCTGAGGGCCAAAAGCAGCCACCAGGATCAGTGGCGACTCTTCTACCTTCTACCTCAGACTGAGAGTGGCAGCCTGAGGTGGTCACTCCACTGACTCATGACTGTCCTGGCAGTCCCCAGTCCTTTCCTCACCTTGGTATTCTCACGAAACCTTGTTGATGGTCAACTTTAGGGCTTCCCCCAAACCACAGCCTTCACTGGCCCCCCCACCCCTGCAGCCATACCCCCTCTCCAACACTGCAAATGTGCTGTACCTTTTCTATTAAAACCTGAGAGCATCTATAAAGGCTTCCCAACAGGGCAGAGACATCTTACCTTTGCCAAGGTACCCAGCTACACAGATGCCTGGATTCCCACACTCTCACCATCTCCCGACTCAACTTGCCACTTTGTGGATCACATACACCCTGGCCCACTCATTCAAAAGACAGATATCTTGAGGTCTATCTGATACTGTGAAAGGTGAAGGGCAAAAGTCCCATCTGCTGAATGTACCAGCAATAAGCTTGCCTTGGCAGGGGCTGCCAGAGAAAAGTTCAGAGATGGGGACCCCAGCCAGGCTAACGCCCTATGGGGCCCTGGACAACTCTTCTTTTCTGGGCTTCCCCACCTATAGTAACATGCACGTGGAATGCAAGGAAGGGTCTCTGAAGTCCCATCTAGCTCCACTGCACCCTGAGAACACAGGCGTTCATGCATGTGGGAGTGACCAGTGCTCTCTGCACATGCTACAATACAGCTCCTCTGAGGGGCACAGCCCGCCATGGCAATGAGTGAGAAACCTTGGAGTAGATGTTTAGTGGGACTGGATAGATGCTGGCGCAGCTAAGTCCTGATGGACAATGAGGCCCCTACGCTCTCCCTTTGAGAACAGAAGTACACCGTCTATATTTATACTTTCAGCTCCTAATTTAGACAGTGTAGAATTCTTTCTGATCAGTACTCACTTGCCAATAATTTCACTCTACATCTAAATGAAGAATAGGAGTCATATAAGTTCACGGGCTGAATGGATGTTGATTTACAAAGCCCTTAAAATGTGGCTGTAGGCCGACGCCGGCAACCCCGTAATTAGATATGGCACGCTCTGCAATGAGGTATTTTTTACTGTTTTTTAATAACTCAGTTCTCCTTCTGGGATGAGGGGAAAATGGAATTTGTTAAAAATAAAATGAGATTTAGTGGCTTTTCAGCCTGCTGCTGCTTGTTGCTCACAATATTCTATAAATACAAGAAGCCCTGCCCTATACAGCACTGTAAACACCCACAGACACTCAGAGCCAAATTCCTCCAATTCTGACCCTGTGCCAGTTGCCAGGCTACTGCAAGGACCTACTTGAAAGGCGGCCATCTAGGCCATTTCCTGATTAAGCTGCCCTGTAGCAGAAATCAGGGCCTGCTTCTTCGGCAAAGTATCTAGTCTCAAATAACTGCTCTGTGCTCTTGAAATTAAGTTCTTTCCTTGTGATCAAATAACAATTAAGAGGTAAGTAAGAAAGTGAAGCCCTCACCCCTCCATCCATCTGCTGAGGTATTAGATTCTGGACTGCCACAGACTGGACTCACATGGAGCAGCCGAGGCGCATCCCCACAGTGTCTACCTGCGCGAACACATCGAGGTCAAGCGAAAGCAGGAGTGCAGTGGACACAACAGGTGAGTCAGAGCCTGCCCTTTGTGCTGTGGCTTCCCTCATTAGCTGGTTCAGGTCACTCCGAATGTGGAGGGTGAGAAGGGTCTTTTGAACTTCCACGTCATACCCACAAGGGGCGATGTTGGCTGGCATTGGCTACTGGGCTGTAGCGTGGGCAAAGGCTTGAGCGGGGGCTGGCCTGGCTGCCCCACTTTCCTGTGTCCTCAGCAAAACTGACAGCACCGCCAGGGCAAATCGGGAGGCTGCAGAGTGTCACCACCTCTCCTGAGAGAACTGACTTGCAGTGCCTTAGGGACTGGGATGCTCACAGCAGCACAGAGGCGGAATGGGCTCAGGTTAGACAGTAATCACCGCCCTCCTCCCCCACACACACTTGGAGGCTCTTCCCTCTGTGTCAGCTCAACTGCTGAGTGCTCCAAAGAGCACGTCTCCCAGCTTCTGAAGTCCCTCACAAGACCCAGTGACTGGCTTCCAAGTCGCAGGAGCTCAAAGTGGGAAGAGATTGCCAAATAGTAGACAGCAATCACCCAAAAATAACTGGTGTGTGCTCTCGTGGTTGGATTTTCCAAATGCAGGAGACTGAATAAAGAAGGGAAGGCTGTGACAAGCAGGAGTCCAGCTTGGAAACTTGGGACTTGGCGACCGTAAAACATGGAGCACCCTCCTCTGAGAAGGCCCCTCTCGCTTCCCCATCTAAAGATCCTCCCTATGTCCTGCACTCTAGCGGGGGTTCTCAGTTTGTTAGTTTTAAAAACGTCCGATTTCCTCACGCTGGCTTGGTAAGAATGAGCACTGGGAACAGAATCCCACTTGAGACCACAGAATGTTCCAGGCTTCCAGCAGGTGCTTCCTACTAGAAAGCCAACAAATCCAGGCCAGGCCTCAGGCCCCACACTCCAAACCTCCTCACTGCCAGGTTCTGAGGGGAAATGCTAATCTGTTTGGTCTGAAAGTCTAGGCTCAGAGAGGGTTTGTTTATCCCCCCAGGATGCATAGCAAAGAAGTCAATGGAGCCGGAATTCCAAGTCAGGCATGAAGAGTTCTAATCCTGGCTTTGAAATGAGCATCTGTTGCTTGTGTAATTTAGAAAAAAAAAAAGAAGAAAAATGGCAAAAATACAACCTGTAAAGGAAATCTACATCTTGGAAAGAGCCTTATACTAAAGAATCACATATGAAATGGATTCGGTTCCTGCACCCAAAATCTAAGTGCAGCAGAAGGAAGTGAGCCTGCAGCCGAGGTAAAGGACTCTGGGGCCTGCTTTGTGGGATGTTCTGTCCTTGTCTTTCCACAGGGCCTCAGGCCTGTGACAGCAACACTGCCAGGACAGCGGCTTCATTCACAGCTCTAGCAAAGGTTCCAATGAGAGCCCTCTGGCGAGCCAGAAGACCGGGAAGGTCCAGTCCCTTCTCCCAGGGGTGTTAAGAGACACAGGGAAAAAAAATCATAAATAAAATTCCTATTAATCTTCCTCTCCTGTCGGTCTGTTAAATGCAGGCTCTGCCTAAATGTATGAGGTGCTTACATGAAAATGGTCAGACTATGCAAGTTGTAGTTATGTGAGTAGGTATGCTTATCAAAAAATATGAGGAAGAGAGGAAGAGGGCATCGATTATCTCCCAATGCACAGGATGTTCTGGCCACAGAAAGTACACCTAGACAGCAGCAGAAAGGCCTTTTGGGTTCTCTGTGAGCAGCAGCTGGATGACAAAAGGGCATTGAAGATCTTTCTGAACCTAAATTTCTCAGCGGAGACCTCAGGGGAAAGTTGGCTGCATGAAAAGCAAATGCCGACCTGCTGAACCAAGACTCGAAAATGTCACCAGATTCTAAAAAGTGGGTCTGTGGCACAGAAGAGAAAAATGAGCACCACTGGTTTTCCCAGTGGACATGAGCAACCACCCAGGAGGCCCCTGGCTTCTGATGAGGGCAAGAGGATGCCAATAATCAGGGGACACTGTCCAAGTGCTTATCCTGGATAACTTCTGAGTCTATGACTGAGAAAAAGTGACTGGTGCAGGGACCAGGGAACTGCTAAGTCTTAGCTTGTGTTCACTGCCGCATATGGAAGGACCCTGAGATTGAAGTGCAGGGCAGATCATCTCAGGGAGGACAGACTCGGGAGCAGTGAGTGAGAAACAGGCAGGGCTACATGCAAATCCTGTCTCCACCAGCAACAAGCTGTGTGTACTGAGACAGGTGTGGGGATGATGGCGATGCTGTGTGTGACAGTAATGACAAGGAGTTATTCTTTCGTGACAACATAATGTCTAGGGTAAGCAATTATTTACTTATGAAGCATCCCATTATTAAATTCACAGCAACCCTGAGAACCCTCTATTCTTTCTATTTTATAGATCTGAAGGAAAAGGTTAAAGAGATTAAGTAGCAGCCCCCAAACCACCGCTAGCTGGGATTTAAACCTGAGCCCACTGTGTACTACTCTAAGCCCATGTTCTTAACACTAAGCTTTATGGAACTGCCAAACTGTGGCTTCCTCATCTGTAAAAGGGAGAACACTCGCCCGGTTGGGAGGTAAGGATTGGAGACTGCGCTATGAAGTGCTTGACACAGTACCTGGCACATACTCTACAGTGTAGCTATTACTGTTACTCTTCCGACAGCTGGACCTTTGGAAGAGAGAGGGAGGTGTGGGAGGTGAGCATCTGGCTATGCAGATGGTACTGCTTTTCACTTAACAAGGCTCAACAAACACAATTCAGAGCTTTGGACCAAGGTTTAAAAGCCTGGAATGACACACTCTGGGTCAGAGACCAAGAAAGGTTACTTCAGCAAGACAGGTAAGAGGGTATTTACTCTGTGAGGAAAGGCTCGTCCAACAACTTTGAGGGAACTGTGGATTTGGGGGTAAAGGAATATTTCAAGTTCAAGAGGAAGTTCTCCGGGGACAATTTCAGACGGCATGGCTATGCCTGGTCTGGGAGTGTGGCCTGTGTGTGTCTGACGCGCTGAAACCCAAGAAGGGTAAGATTTCCCATGCATGTTTGTGGTAAGGGAGAAGCTGAATCCTGGAGTTTCCAGTGAACTCTGCCTGGCTCTTAGGTAGAACCTCAGCAATATTTTTCTTTGCCTTTCTTTGAAAAAGGAATATTTGTTAGAGAGAAAAGAAGGCAGAAGCTGAATCGGCTCACTGATGCCACCATCTTGACTGTGCTCTTATGAAAAGACTGAGCCGTAGAGTGGACGAAAGCAGTAGAGTTATTTCTCCGAGTCACCAGCTGCGGCGGCTGCTGATGACACACAGCCCAGGGCTGACATTTGCATGGGAGGAAAAATACCACGGAGTGTTCCCAGCCTTTCTCCAGCCAGCTTGCCCCCTCCTGTCTCTTATAAAAGGAATCACTCCACCAAGTTACCCCAGTAGGAGCCAAAGTTACTCAAAGGCCTTCGCATGCTGTCACTGGCCCCCTCTTCCCAGGCCCACAGCTCTGCACAGGGCTTAGCATCAATTTTCTGGACCATTTTAACAGCCTCTAACTAGTTCTGCCGCCTCCCTCCTACAGTCCAGCCCCCACACTGCCACCAGCTGGCTTTCTAAAATAAAAGTGCTGACCACGTCACTCACCTCCTGAAAAATGTCTACAAGAGATTTGCGCTGCCTACAGAATAAGCAGCAGCCTCGCACAGGTTCATTCACTTTCTTCACTCGCCTACCTACTGTGTGCCAGGCTTGGGGTGGGTCCTGGGCTGGTGAACGAGAGAAAGGGGACAATATCTAGCTCACAAAAGGATCCTTGTTAATTTACATTCGGGAGAGAAAAAAGGAAATTAAAGAAGAAATGCAAGATCCATAGTCCGGGTCCAGGACGGATGAGCCAGTACTGAGGGAAACGAAACAGTGGGAGAGTTTGGTGGAGGGCGCAGGAGGTGAAACACTTGACCAGAGATTGGAATGGGGTGAAGGTGCCTGGGGACGCCCTCAAAGAAGACGTGATCCAGGCAGAGAGGTGCAAGTGCCCAGTCCCGGAGGTGAAACAAGGATGGCAAGAGAGTGGCCGGAATGGAGTAAATGCAGGCAAGGAGCTGAGAGACAGGCGGGAAGGAGGAGCGGCTGCGGGCCACAGCAGGGCGCAGAGACTATATTCCAAGGACGCCAGAAGCCACTGGAGAGCTTAGGGCTGGAGAGTGGTACCACCTTACTGGTCATTTGGAAAAGGATCATTCTGCCTGACTGTAGGGGACAGCGGAGAGGGCATATCGCAAACAGGGAGACAGACATTCCTGGCCATGGCGAGTATGGAAGAGAACAGAGGGACCAGGGGCTTTCAGAATGTGCTCTGAAGGGCAGCTGTGCAGAACTGCCAGCAAGTGATGCGGGGAATGAGAGAAGAGGCAGGATCACAGATAGAGCCTGCCTCTGTGGGCAGCGGGGTGGTGGCGCACAGTACGGCAAAGGGTAGGGAGGAGCGGGGCTATGTTTGCCATGAAATTTTGTTTTCCTTTTTAATTAATTAATTAATTAATTAATTTGCTTTTTGTGTCACACCTGGTGATGCTCAGGGGACCATATGGGATGCTAGAGATCGAACCTAGGTTTGTGCAAGGCAAACGACCTACCCACTGGACTATCACTCTAGCCCATTTGCCTTTTTAAGAGGACGATATCAGGACTCCTCAATGATGCTGGGCCTAGGATACCCATTAAACACTGATGTGTAAGTACTGAGTGGACGGAGTCGGAGAAGGAAGTCCAGGGCAATTGGCATACAGATGGCCACAAGGACACAGCAGCTGCGGTCCTCTAGTCATCTAGAGGCTCCGGACCGGCACCCAGAGGTCACCTCCCCCAAGGCTCTGCCACAACCCATCAATCCTCCTCAGAATGCTCTTGACCTGGACTACTGCTCTGCAGACTCTGACTCACCCCTTAAAATGTGCTCAAAAGTCCCCTCTTGTCTCGACTCACCAGGACAGACCCCTCAGTCCTCTCTGCTTCCATACTGCAATGGAGCATGTCCTGATGACAGAGAAAGCCCACGCTGTCACCTTTGTCTACCTGCACCTCCCCTCCCTGTGGGCTGCAGGTGGGCAGCGAGTGTAAGCAGGTTCTTCTCTGCGCCTCTGCACTTGACAACACAAGGCCTGGCTATGGCGAGCATTTGCTACATGAATGGAGTCCTCTCAGCAGAGAGGCGCAAGAAATTATATACATGCAAACTGACTCATGCTGCAGCTGCTGTCTGCAAGGGGGAAAAGGGGCGGGGAATAAGGTGCTGCTACAGAAGCACCAATAAAGCTCAATGGGGTAGAATGGGATTTTGCTTTGAGGAGTCTCCTAACACAAAAGAGCTTCAAGAAACCTAAGAACAGCGGATTTCAGGGAACTGTGAGATGTGATGCGTGCTACGTGTAAGGAAGGTGCTTTGGGAGTCCAAAGCCCACACACTCAGGAATTGGGGCAAAATTAACTCAACACGTTTCTTCTGCACAGGGTAGTGTGTACTCTGGAGAGTGACCCTAGAGACAGGTGCCATCACCAATCCTTAGAGCACAAGCCTCAGAGAGGTTCTATAATTTGCTCAAGGTCACTTAGATGGGAAGGACATAAGCCTGGTTTACACTCTGGCCCAATACTAGCACCTGCACCGCCTTGCTCTACGGCATGAGGTCATATAGGCAGGATCCTCAGGGGCCCACTGAACCCCAGCTCTATGGCATGAGGTCATACAGGCAGGATCCTCAGGGGCCCACGACCCCAGCTCTATGGCATGAGGTCATATAGGCAGGATCCTCAGGGGCCCACTGAACCCCAGTTCTATGGCATGAGGTCATACAGGCAGGATCCTCAGGGGCCCACTGAACCCCAGCTCTATAGCATGAGGTCATACAGGCAGTATCCTCAGGGGCCCACTGAACCCCAGCTCTATGGCATGAGGTCATACAGGCAGGATCCTAGGGGCCCACTGAACCCCAGCTCTATGGTATGAGGTCATACAGGCAGGATCCTCAGGGGCCCACTGAACCCCAGCTCTATGGCATGAGGTCATACAGGCAGGATCCTCAGGGCCCACTGAACCCCAGCTCTATGGTATGAGGCCATAGAGGCAGGATCCTCAGGGGCCCACTGAACCCCAGCTCTATGGCATGAGGTCATACAGGCAGGATCCTCAGGGCCCACTGAACCCCAGCTCTATGGTATGAGGTCATACAGGCAGGATCCTCAGGGGCCCACTGAACCCCAGCTTTATGGCATGAGGTCATACAGGCAGGATCCTCAGGTGCCCACTGAACCCCAGCTCTATGGCATGAGGTCATACAGGCAGGATCCTCAGGGGCCCACTGAACCCCAGCTCTATGGTATGAGGTTATACAGGCAGGATCCTCAGGGGCCCACTGAACCCCAGCTCTATGACATGAGATCATACAGGCAGTATCCTCAGGGGCCCACAGAACCCCAGCTCTATAGCATGAGGTCATATAGGCAGGATCCTCAGGGGCCCACTGAACCCCAGCTCTATGGCATGAGGTCATACAGGCAGGATCCTCAGGGGCCCACTGAACCCCAGTTCTATGGCATGAGGTCATACAGGCAGGATCCTTAGCGACCCACAGAACCCCAGCTCTATGGCATGAGGTCATACAGGCAGGATCCTCAGGGGCCCACTGAACCCCAGTTCTATGGCATGAGGTCATACAGGCAGGATCCTTAGCGACCCACAGAACCCCCAGCTCTATGGCATGAGGTCATACAGGAAGTACCCTTAGTGACCCACAGAACCCCAGCTGGCACTGAGGACAGGGGAGAGGGGACCAGAGGTGCCAAGTCTTGCTGAGCAGTTACTACAGGACTGAAGCTGGGGTCTAAGGCTCTACTCCCAGGCTGGCTCGGGCAGTGTGGCCTCTGCCTTCTCTCAAGGAGCCTGTAAGGACAGAGAAGCAGCAAAAGTAAAGTCGCAGCAAGCTAACAGCCTATTTGCCTGGTACCTTAGGAACGAAAAACAAAGGAACGGTAATTGTGCACTGCACTGGTTATTACTGCTGCTTCAATAGTCAGGCAGCTAAGTGAGGAATGCTGTCACCATGCTGAGTGGGAAACAAAGCCAGTATGGATCAAACTGACCCTGGGTGTGGCAGTTTTCACCATTCAAATGCTGCTGCTTCCCACTGTGGACTCTGGAGAGGAGGCCTTCAGCAGGGCAGGGCATGAGGGTCCCGGCTGCATCACAGCTCTGCCCAATCACAGAACAGGTGGAGCATTAACACTCTGCGCCTCGTTTTCTCATCTGTAAGAATCACAGTCCCTGGTGCATCAAGTTGGTCTGTCATCTAAATGAAATGACACATCCTTGACATATAGGAGGGATTCATAAAATATCAAATGGTTGGTAGTTTGTTCATGGTGGAGAAAGCAAAAGAACTTATTCATCCTGTAAGAAAAAGGAATGAGGGGGCAGAAATGGCAGGGTAGCACTCTCAAACTCTGCAAAAGATCAGCAGAGTAAAGAAGAACCAACCTCTGTGCATTAGAGCATAAA
Source organism: Cryptotis parvus (assembly GCA_021461705.1). Classification (NCBI taxonomy): domain Eukaryota; kingdom Metazoa; phylum Chordata; class Mammalia; order Eulipotyphla; family Soricidae; genus Cryptotis; species Cryptotis parvus. The sequence continues at coordinate 72,252 of JAJIBD010000478.1, forward strand.
GATTCATTCAGCAATTTCAGCAGACACTGATTTGGAGCCTTCCCAAAGAAGAATCTTTTTTTCTACACAGGCCAAAGAGAATGGGTTCACGGTGACAGCGCACTCTGGACATCTGGGCGGTACCTTTCAGGTCTTGACTCCTGCTCCTGTGAGAACGTGTCTATTCCTTTTCTGCAGAGGCAAGCTGATGTCTGACCAGTGTGCCAGCAGCCAGAGGCTCACGCTCCTGAAGCCGGGCCTCTGCAGCCATCCTGATCCCCGTCATCACTATACCTGCCACCTTGTGTAGGCCCAATGAAGTGGAGGGCATCTTGGAATGATGCTCTGGTTTGCTTCAAGGCTTATAATGTGGGGTCAGCATTAAGGAACCTTGCCCAACACCACCTGAAGCCAGACATCAAGGCCTTCAGAGGAGACGGCACTCAGACCCCACATGGACTCTGGGGGGGGGGGGCTGAGTGGGGAGGGCGGGTCCTGGATGGGCAGCACTCAGTCACATGGGATCGGTGAAGGCTCCTGGGAAAGACCATTCCCAAATGCCAAGAACTCTGACATAAGTGTCAGCGCATGTAGGAGGAAAGCTGTGACCAAAGTGACCACAGGAAATCTGAGAATATTACTTCCCTTTCCGTTCTTACCCCCAGCCTGAGAAAGGAAACTTCCATGATACACTGCAGGCCTAGAGCAACCTTTCAGCCTGCACTACTTGGAGCCCCAAGACCTGTGCCCCGTAAGCCAGACCTTGAGAATGAGTGCCCCCACTACACACGGCAGGGGGCCGCTGTGAGCAAAGACACATGCAGGGGACCAAAGCAAAGGACTCCTCCGGTGAAAGGGTGCTGGGAATCCAAGTCCCTCACCTCTCCACTCTCTGGGACTGAAGTCCATGCTTCCTGTCACCCATTCTGATGCTGACCCAGCCTCAGGCCTAGAGGTGGGCAAGCAGGGAAGGGCTTCTGGGAGGGAGGGAAGCTATGCTTTAGTCCTTCCTAAGGGCACCTGGCACAACTGAAGTCCTTAACTTCATTCTTAACTGTTAAATTGGTTACAGTATGTGAGGAATACAATTTGTTACCTTTCAGGATAATATCTGTCATCAAAATCAATGTATGAAAATAATTTCATTAAACCTACAGACTTATGTATTTTGAATGCCTTTCTAAGGCAAACATCACTTTAATGGCATATTTATGAGCTTTTAAAATTTACCTCATATAAATTTAAGCAAGAACTAGATTGCAAACATAATCACATACTCTTAGGAGAAGTGTGAACTGGTATAGACTTTCTTGGAGTAGAATTTGACGATAATGTGCAAATTTTAAACAACAAATTACTTAGGATAAAAAACAGAAAACAAGACATACATACACACACATACACGACTTCTAAGTGGAATTTTTTACCATATCAAAAAAATCTTGTGAAAGCTCACAAGCACGTGCAACAACTGCGGTAGCAGCAATGTTGTGATGACAAAAGATCAGACCCAACTCCAGAGTCCACCATACAGGAATAATCAAACTGAAATGCATCCAAGGGCTGGGTCACAGCACACGCCTCGATGGTGCCTGACCAGGTTCGATTTGCAACACCATATGGTCCACCGAAGATCTCTGGGAGCAGCCCTGGAGACCCTAGCAACCCTGGGTGTGACCCTGGCAGTCCTAAGCACTGCCGTGTCCCAGGTATCCCTGGCTCTGCGGGTCCCAAGCAACACTGCAACCCAGTCTCGGCACTGAACTGCAGACCGGATTGGCCAAAAATGCCTGCTCAGGCTTCTGGAGTCTCCTCAGCGTTTTAGGACCCTCCTCCCTCCACCCCCACAGAAGTATCCTTCCTGGGGCTAGAGAGAATATATGGCATAAGGCACTTGCCTTGCATGTGGCTGAAGTGGTTCCATCCCTGATACCACATATGGTCCCCCAAGCACTACCAGGAGTAACCCCTGGACACTGATCCAGGAGTAAGCCCTGAGTACTGCTGGTTTGTCCCAAAAGCCCACCTACCCCCAAAATACAATGTATCCACACTACCGAATACAACTGTTAAATATAATAAAATATATTTATCCGGACATAATGATTTGGGAAGATAACCATAGTAAGCGCCAGTTGGTGGTAAACAAAGTGAAAATATGTATGCTGGGGTGAAGGCAAAGGGGGTAGGTGTGGGGATACAGGGAGACAGCAAAGGAGAAAGTCAGGTCTGGATCCAACATATGTTCAAAGAGACCAATCAGTTTGGGTGCAGGGGAGGGAATCTAAGAGGCCCTCTTTATATTACTGCACTTTGGTGATTTCTGAATTTACTACCATTATGTGGCTTTTATGGTAATAAATAGATTTTAAAACTCAAACAATATTAGTTGTGTAAACTTCAGTACATGCAAGGACTCTCCTACAGTAACCACACAGGACCCAGTGCCTCATTGCCATTTCTGCAAGGGGCCTACTGTAATCCCCTGACCCACTGATGGAGGGAGCTCCCTGAGAAGGCTGCAAAGGGCCTGGCCACCAGCGTTGAGAGTATCAAACTCCTCCTTGCCTGTTTCTACAGAGTATTTTTCAAATTACAACCATTTCAGTGACGGGGCTAATAAAAAAAAAAGCCTACGGGTCTTTAATTATTCAAACTTTATTACATCATAACTCATTCAATTAAAAGCACTTTACATGTTTTAACCTCCCTTAGAGGCCATCAAAATTTATATCCTCCATTTTTTATGTTGACTTGTAAGTGTTGCTAGAGACTTCTCAGAAACTGTTAAGGAGCAAACCCTGCATAAAGGAGAGGTGATCTTACTAACCCCAAAGCTGGCACAAGAGCCATGCATTATGTGATGTAATACCTATTGCTCACACTAAATATGATAACGAGTTATCAGAAAAAATGATAGCTCTGAGATGAGAGATGATCTTCCTACCTTGGGCCCCAGCTGCTAGTGAAAGCAATTCTCACTTGATACCTGGTGTCGAAGGGGCACTGAGGCCTTCAGAAGACAAGACAGTCAGAGACCTAAAGGTGCTCAGGTCAGGGCGCTGGGCTGGAGGAGTCAGCTGCCATAAGGGCAGCCATGCTGTGTGACAGAGACAAGCCCTTTGTCGCTGGGCCTTGCAACTGTCTCGGACAGGCGGGAGTCCAGATTTCTAGACAGTATCTACCAAATTTTAAATGCTGGCCATGCAGTTTAAAAAGGTTTAAAACTTGGGGCTGGAGTGATGGTACAGCAAGTAGGGTGCCTGTACTGCATGCTCTGGGCTGGGTTTGGTCCCCGGCATCCCATATGGTCCCTCCAGCCCCACATCACAGAGGAGGGATCCCTGAGCACAGAGCTAGGAGTAAGCCCTGAGCACTGCTGCGTGTGGCCCCAAACCAAAAAGCCAAACAAAAAAGTGCTGAGGGTCACCCACATCTCAACCTGAGATGTAATTTCTTTCTTTCATTTACAGGTACCCTTGGCTCTCTCCCTTCTGGAGAAGATTACATGATTTCCCTCCTTACATCCCCCTGCTCCTGAAGTTCCCTAAACAAAACTATTTTACTTAAAAATTAAAAAAAAGGAAAGAAGACTGTGAGAACTGAACAAAATCTCTCCACAGCCAAACGTAGCCGGTGAGCTGTGGGTTTTCAATCTCTCCCTGAAATCATGACACTTTCTTACCTTGGTGAATTTTGTTCAATTTTATTTTCAAAAGGCACAGGAGTCAAGCATGTCATGTTAAGAAACACTGAGAAACAACAGTAGTCATCTATCAGATTTGTTACATTTATTTAGTCGTACTAAGCATTAAACCTCTTCAGAATTTTTCAGGTCCAGAGAAAATTACCAACATTTGCTGCTGATAACAGAATTTGCTAGTCTGCTCTACTTGCTTGTCACTTCAAAAGTAAAGTAAGAACTCCTGATATAAAGTGCTCCCCAGGTGTGGTGAGTAGCCCAGGCACTAGGCACCCAGGATCACTGACTGGGTCACATCATCCCTGGGCATGATTCCAATAAACTCCTCTCTGACAAATCACTCTGCAAAACAAAACCCAGAAACGACAAGGAACCTAGACTCGATATCAAAAAAATGGTGCTTAGTCAATTTTGCCAATACCAAAACAACAGAGCTATGTTTGTGCCCATAATAATATCTGCACATGATCTGTAACTCACTCGCTTTTCTTTTTCTCTTTTTCTTCTTTTTTTTTTTTTTGGGGGGGGGATTTTAGGCCATACTATGTGACGCTCAGTGGTTTCTCTTGGCTCTACACTCAGGAATCACTCCTGGTGGTGCTGCGGGACTGTATGGGATGCTGGGGGTTCGAGCCAGGGTTTGCCTCATGCAAGGCAAGCACCTACCTGCTGTACTATCTCTCTGTTCCTGGTATGTGCTTTTCTTTAATAGTCTCATTTCTTGACCTTAAATACTGCATTTTAGACTTTGTAGCTCATCCAAAGTCTATACAGTTATCAACAATGCTACTTGAAAAAAAATAATAACAGATAGTTGGAATTTCCTACATGACAGTGCTAGCATGTTTTCATTTCACCTTCACAGGACACTCATAAAGGTTATTACTATTACCAGCTTCCTAGTTTTAACTGCAATCAATAGTTTTTTTAATAAGAACCACACCCAGCAGAGCTGGGGGCTGGGGCTGGGTCACTTCTAGTAATCCCCAATCCAGCCGGGGAGAAGGTACTGGGGATGAACTCAGGAGAGGAAACAAGCTCCAGAGTTTGGGTGTTTGTCCCTGGTGGTACCACTGGGACATTTGCTCTTATTTTAAAACACTCTGCACCCAACGCCTGAGACCAGCATACGCAGTTCCCGAGGTGGCATCCTGGAGGCCACAGGGCTTCAGACTAATCTCAGCTGCCTGCACAACGACCGAGAGTGTGGCTAACCTTCTCCTCCCCTGCTCCTCCCTCTGTTCGAGTACCCACTTTCCCCACTTGGTCAGCAGCCATATTTCAGTTTTATTTTCCCCATTCAAGAGCTTATGAGTCACTTGGAGCTCAGCCATCCTGGCCCTACGGAGCCCTGGAGGCCTGGTGAGGTGCCCCTGGAGGATGGGGATTCCTAGCTGCCAACCTAAGCTGTGCACTTTGAGCCTGGCCCAAGCTGCATCTCTCTCTTTTTTTTTCTTTTTTGGGTCACAACCGGCAATGCTCGGGGGTTTCTCCTGGCTCTGCTCTCAGGAATCACTCCTGGCTGTCCAGGCTGCCTATCTCTGTCTGCTGGGTCTGAAAAGAGGGTCCTGATCGTCAAGACCCTGTGAATGGCTGCTAGGGCACCAACAGGAAATGGGACCGGTCGAGGAAGGGGAGGTGCTGTTGGTTTGGGAAAGGAGAAGGTATTTATTTTGGCAATATCTATGGAATGTCTATTATTCAAACCCCTCCGTTAGACCCCTGAGAGAGTTTTAATGTGCTGGAGGGTAAATTGGGCAAGTGAAAAATCAAGCTAGAGGGCGGGCGATAGCCCAGCAGGTAGGGCGTTTGCCTTGCATGCGGCCGGCCTGTGCCGACCCAGGTTCGATCCCCAGTATCCCACATGGTCCCCGAGCACCGCCAGGAGTAATTCCTGAGTGCAGAGCCAGGAGAAACCCCTGAGCCTTGCGGGTGTGACCCAAAAAGCAAAAAAAAAAAAAAAAAAAAGAAAAAGAAAAATCAAGCAAGAAACTCACACTCACATAACCTACCCCCCCCCCCACACACACACACACACACACACACACACACACACACACACGAACACAGAATAGAGCTGCTAACTCCTAAGGCGTTAACTTCTTCCTTCTCTACTGCTAACTCACTCCAGGGCCCAGGAGCTAGGTAAGTCTCAAGGAACAGAGGAAAGGTGCCCACTCTCTCCTGCAGCAGGGGGGGGGAGGGGAGGCGGGGAGGGGGTATCTCCTTACAAAGGGAACTGGGGAATGGTATACAGGAGGTAAGGAGGACCACAGGAGTAGGCAAAACAACACAGATGTCCTCAGCACTCAGACACAGAAACAAGAGACTAGGGTGAAGCCCAAAATATGCTGGGGGTTAGGGGTCAGGGGTCGGGGGGGCGGGAACCTTTCTATGTTCCTAGCCCAGACTCTGAGGATGCAACCAGGAGAAAGGGCAGGTGAGTGACCTTCTGAGAGGTCAGGAAGAGCAGCATGAGTTCATGTTAAGCTATCTAGGTCAGATCCTTCCTTCCTAGGCTTTGGGGGCTACTGGGGGGGGTGGGGGGACAGCATATGTTCATCTAACAGCCACACAGAAGATAATCCAGCCTTGTGGCAAGGCTGTGAAAGCAGCTTCCTATCAGGGAGGCGGAGAAGCTTCCCAGAAGAGGCAGATGTGCTGATATCTCAAAGGGGCCCCAGGAGGACGCATTCTGGGCGGGCGGAGGGAGTGGCTCATGGAAAGTCCCCGAAAGGAAAGGGAACATCATGCGTATTTCCAGCCTGGGCAAGCAGTGCCAAGTGCCTGCTGGAGCACCCTGGTCAGCGGGTCACCTGCAGGCTGCCTCTTCAAGAATCACTCCCAGATCACTGAGAAACTCTAGATAAAAAAAAAAAATCAAGAAAAACATTTCTTGGCATAACTTTCCAGGTCTGTGGCAGAAGCAGGACATGAAGAAGATGCAACAGATGGTGGTGCCCGTGGACAAAAAGCATGAAAAGGGACTATGGCTCGGTGCTCGGTGCCAGCTCCCTGGGGAATACAGATGCTGACCGCCTCTTCCTGCCTACCCCTTCACAGTATCAGTATCTGGACTTCATAAGGCTTCTAATGGAGATAGAGATGGCTAGGCACCTCCACAGACTAGACCTCTGCATCCTCCAGCTAGCAAAACACTCTCCGCTGGTCAGGGGGTGAGGCTGGGGCGGGGGAGGCTAGTGAGAATCATTTTAGATAGCTTTGGAAATTTGGAATGTATCCAGGATGAAGCTGGGTGGACCTCATTCCTGAGTAGTCCAGGATTTATTGTTCATTTTTGAATCACCACTACGACTCAATCCAAAGAAATTCTTTAAAACATTCAAGGACAAAAAAGTCAAAGACGTTATACCGCTGAGGCCTTGGTGCTCTGGGAGGCACAACAGGCAGCCGTGAACACAAGCCCAGAATATGCCACACTGCACTCAGTGCTGAGCACTGCACAGCCCAAATCCCGGGCCCCGGGGCCCCATCCTACTAAACCCATCCACAGGGAGCTGCTGTCACTGCACAGACTGTGCTCTCCTCACTCAACAGACAGCTCCTGGGCCAGATGCACTGTTGCTGGCATCATGAACCAGCAGGTTCATGATGTGCACATCTGTGTGTTCAAGTGCATGCATGTGAGGTGTGTGTGTGTGTGTGTGTGTGTGTGTGTGTGTGTATGTGATGTCTATGTAGGCATGGCTGCTATGCGTATATACATATACATGAGCTAAGAGCTGTGGGTGTGGTCTGCAACCTGACAGAGCTCTGTTTACTGAGCTTAACTGACAGTGATTAAACAATTATGTTGACAAATACTCTGCGGGAGAAAGGAACACAGAAGCCAAGAGGAAGTTTAGATCCAGATTACAGAGAGGTGTAGGACTGGGGAGGAAGGTGCCCCCCCCATAAAAATCAGAGCTGAGCTATAAAGATGGGGAACAGGAATCGGTCATTCCCAGGAGAAGGCCCAGAACTAACAAATGCACCAGGACTCTCTGCTATTGAGTGGTGGCCCAGTCAGAAGCAGTGCTGGGATGAACTGAAGGTGAGGAAGCGGCCAAAGGCCAGACCATGGAAAGCCTGTAGGTGTGCTGAAAAGGTCTAGAGTTGATTCTGCAAGCAGTCAGGGTCCCTGAAGAGTTTGCTGCAGAAAAAAGACATGGATTAGAAAGAAATCTGGTGTGGAGATGTTGATGAGGCAGGACCAAGCAGGTGGAAAAAAGGGCTAAGGGGAGGCAGGGGTGGCTCCCTGCCCCGTGAGGGATACTCACTTTCGGCACCAGGCAAGGGGTGGGGTATGGTGGGCAGCCACCAGGACTATGGAGCATTCTGGGTTGGATATATGGATCTGATATGGACTTCAGTATAGAAGTGAGCTGTAGATGAATTCCCCCAGAGAGAGAACCTGAGGCGACAAGAAAGAAACCAAGCAAAACCTTAATAGCAGCCTATGCTGTGGAAGCCTATTCTGGAAGGTTAGAGGAAAACTAGGAGACTGCAGCAGGCGGGAGGAGTTGCCTGGCACACAGAGGCCCTGTAGGGCTCCTTCACTGGAGGAAGCAGCTATCCGGGTGTCAGACACCACAGCCAAGCAGAAGACCAGGAATGAAGTGTTGACTGCTCTCCCGACACCTGGGGAGTCGCCCCAAAGTTTCCCCCTAACTTGCTCCATGTCTCACTTTCTTTCCTGGTGGGGCCCATGTGATGGCCCTAACTCAGCCACCAGGCCCACCACCTGTGTCCCTTCTTCACTGCGTCTGGCTTCAGAGAACGAGCAGGCTCACCTGACCTCACATCAGTGTGTCTCCCTGCTGGGACATCTACCTTGGGAGGATAGAGACCTTGTCCTGTGGCATCTCCACAACCTCTGTGTCAATCGTTCATCCTCTCTTCCCTAGCTCACGAGAGAAACATTCAGTGAGCACATAGAACATATGCTGCATATATAATACACCCCTGCATGTATATGCCATGCAAGACAGTGGTAGAGTGGTGAGACAAAACAGGACCCTGCTTTCCCTTAAGTTAGAAATGAGCAGAGAGAGATATCAACTATTTTAACAAGTCAATTACAAACCATTTTCATAGCTCTGGGACTGAAATCTTACTAGTGTGCCTGGTAGTGATATTTCCTTTCTCAGCCTAAGGCTGACACCTCCAGCTGAAGGAAAATTTTAGCTGGGGTAACAGTTAAGGGAAGTGTCTGAGTTTGGTCTTAGTCTCTTGGAGAGATCCCACACTTCTTCCACCCTTTGAATAGACTCCCGAGAAGTGGAAACACCCACTCTAGGCTCCAAATATTTAACCTGGCGAGCTCAATCTGCCGCCATTCCTTTTATATAAGTAGAAGGATAAACTGCAGTTAAGTGGGAATAAAACAGGGAGCAGGATAAACGTGAGGTCAGGGCAAGATGATTCAGACCCTATAATCTCGGGCAGATTACTCAACTTCGTAGGCTCTGATTTCCACGTTACTGAAACAGCCACCAAGCCCACTACAGGCCACTGCGAAGATAAAATGGAATGTGAAGTACAGGGCAGTCCGCAGCATGCCTGGACCTTAGTGAGTGTTCGAAACATGGTAGCTCAAAAGCAATTCTGTGGCTTTTGTTACTAGATTTCTAACTGCTATAGTCACATAAACCAAGCCAGAAACGACTCAAAATTCCAACCAACAAACACAATCATAATACCCAGGGCACAAATTAATATCCAACTGAATGACTTGAGGAATTATCTCAAATTTCCATCCTGAGCAGACTACAGTAACAAGCTTCATTTCACTGTCTTGCTCTACCCTGTTTCTTCCTCCAACTTAGGCAAATGCAACTATTTCTCCAACAGATCACATCTTGTCTCGTGGCAAGAGTCCAAGCACGGGCTGGATTCCATGGCGCAAGTCGTGGCAGAGTTATGAACGCCACACCTCAAAGGGAGGCAAAACGAACACAATCTCAAGCCTGAGGTATACACAAACTCCTAAACATGGTTTAGCTCCAGAGAAGGAAATGAGAACTGGTTACAGCATGCTTTCCCTGCCTCAAAGCTGAAGAGGTGATTCTGTCAGGCGAATACTGAAACCTGCATCTCTTCCCCTCAACTCACTAGTGTCTCTGATTCTTTACCATCTATGTCTGTCCCTGTGACTCTGGCTCTTTCCCACCCCTGCCTCTGCCTTTGTGCCATTGCATCTGTAGCCTTCCCACAGGTCCCTTCCCCCCCAGGCCCTCTCCACTAAGCCTCCAGTTCTCTTTCACCTTCCTCCTTCTGCCCAGCATAACGTGTGAGGCCCTAGGACTCAGCCTTCTGCTCAAGGGACTTTCTTTTCTTTTCTTTTTTGTCTTTTGTTTGTTTTTGTTTTGCAGCACACTCAGCAGTGCTCAGGGCTTACTCATGGCTCTGTGCTCAGGGATTACTCCTGGTGGTGCTTGGGATGTTCAGGAGATTAAACCAGGGTCAGCTACATGCAAGTCTAGTGACCTGGGCACTGTACTATCTCTCCAGCTCTATGGAGCCTGTTTTAATTCTAAGTCTTCCATTCCACATTTCCAGACCTGCCCCTCCCAGTCTGGGTCTCAGCCTGGCAATTCCAAGGATGCTGAACTATGACCATCTCATATTCAACTTTTCAAAGCTCAATGTGTCAACGACTGTCCTCTCAGTATCTACATTTCTATTGTGGCACACTGTATATCTCCAAGTTTAAAATGTCATCTTTTGGGGCCCAGAAACAAAAGGAAAAGCTTAGAACACTTGTTTCCAATTGTATGGTTATGAGTTCAAACCCCCAGCGTCTCATGTGTCCTGAGCAGGATCCTGACAGCTCTGTGGGTTGTAAGCCCTCACAGTGCAAGCCTTTCCTAGCTGTATCACAGCTAGGTGTGTGCATGAGCAACACAAAACAGGGTGTGAGTCCCAGTGAGCACTGCAATTGAAAATGTGCAAGCACCAAGGCTAGGACGGTGACCTCTGGTGCACATGTGTGTGGTTAGCCCCTGGTGATCACCAACCAGAACTTGTGAGCCTCATGTGTGTAGGCTCTGCAACTAAAGGTTTGCAAATAAGTGAAAACTGAGCTCAGGGGTGACTGCATCGGGTAAGACACCACTGTCAGGTATGAATGCAATATCCCAGTATTGTTAGCCCAGCAACATCAATAACCATATAGAGAAGGAATGAACAAAAAACAAGCAAACCAATTTTATCTTCTTTTCCTGTTTTTATAGTCTAATGACACAGCTAATTCTATAGCTCCATTTTACCACAGTAACCCTTCTACTGGGTCTTTGATTCAATCACCACTAATCATCGGACCTCATGCCTAGATTTCTGTTATAGCCTTCAAGCAGACCCTAGGCTTCTCATCTGGTCCCAGAAGAATGAGCCTAAGATATCCTTTTTTCCACTGCCCTTCTTTGCCCAAGGCAGCTTCAATGGCTTTCTAGTGCCTTCCTGATAAAACCCAAGTGTCTAGTTCAGCATTCAGCATTTGGAAAAGGAATGCTCAAACTACCATCTGTGGTCAAATACAGCCCACCACTTGCTTCTGTAAAATAAATTTTATGGAACATGGCTGATTCTACTCACTTATAAAATATATTATCTTCAACTGCTTCTATGCCATAGGATTTGAGTGGCATCAACTAACTGTGATGAAAACCGCATGGTCAATAAAGAAATATTCACCCTTACGATAGAACTAAATGATTTTATTAACACCATTTTAAACCACAGATTGTCAACTTTAAAAATCAGAAAAAAATTCTCCCATTAATCCTTTACACAAAGCAAGTTGTCTGGCCCTGATCCAGAATACGCAGACACTGGCAAGTTCCACTCAAGTTCTTGCCCAGTACTCCTTTGGATGATGCTTTTGCAACTGTGGGTCTGTTGCTGAGCCCCCTTTCTTTACATCTTTCCCCCCTCTATATTCTCAGGCCCCCAAAGTCAGTTTTACTCCCTGGAATTTCTCTTCACACAGCCTTCAAAACAGCCAAAACTCCACCTCCTCGTGAAGCCATGTGTATCCAACCCTCACACTTCTAAACGTTCCTCCTCTGACCTCCTTCTCTACGTGTACCACTGAAATCTATAGTAAGACTTGGAGCCTGTACAGAGATTTCAGCCCCCTTTGCAGAGAAAAGAAAAAGCTACAGCATTCCCTTGAAAATCTAGATTCTTTAAGTGAACAAAGAGAAATCATCCTCCAATTGCACTAGAGGGTCCCGCTAACCTGGATAATTTTGGCGCTCCACCCTGAGCCCTACCGGCCAGTATCACCCACTGTGGACATCACCGGCCCCTGTATTCTAGGTCTAGGTGGCCTCCACAGTGTAGTGCTAATTATAACTACTTTGGTTTCTTTCCAAATAATTCTTGCTAGCAAAGCATAATTTTTAAGAAATTCTTATCAAACTTACCAACAAGAGCCTTGAAGTCCACATCTGAAGGATTCAGTGTGGGTCCAAGAGCATGTACTTTAGCCAGCACCACCTACAAGTCAATGAAATTAGAGACCTGAGCTTTAAGAGAGAAAAATTCATACTTTTTTGGTTGTTACTATTGTTTTGGGAGGGGACTGGTGGGAGGAGGCTACACCTGGCAGTGCTCAGGGATTACTCCCGCTTCTGCAATCAGGGATTACTCCTGTTATGGTGCTCAGGGGCCTATCAGGTGCTGGTGAACAAACAGTCAGGTTGGTGACATGCAAGGTAAGCACCCTACCTGCTGAACTCTCTCTGGCCCCATAATTTCTTTACATTTGCAATTCCCAATAAGTGTTGATGTGCCCCGATCATGTTAGCCTCTATTTTATGCTAAAATGTCCTGCTCAAACTTCAGATCCATTGGATGGTCCTTTCCTGAAGTTTCCCTGTTGCACCAGGCTGGCTGGGAACCACTTCCTCTCAGTTTCCAGGGAACTTCAGTAAGATCTTGATGACAGACAGTAAATGGTAGAATGCGACACAATTTCGTATTTTGGAACTGGGGTCCCTAGACTATGTTTTTCAAGCGAAGAGACAGTTAAGTGAGCTCCCTTTTCTTACCCCTACAGGGCCTAGAACACCAAGGGCTTTTAGATAATCCTCAATAAATCCTCAATAAATTTTCCTCAATAAATATTAATACAATGGGAATAACCTTCCAAATGGAAAGCTGAAGTTCTGCTAGATCACAATTTTCACCACAGAAATAACTGCTGTGATCCCACTGCTTTTAATGGACAATGGTTTAACAGGAAGGATTATTGAGATTAGTGATCCAAAAGCATACATCTAGATGACACTCCCTTGGCAGAAGCCTTCAAAGGCTTCCAGATCCTAAGAAAACAAATCCCACCATGGCCTGACTCCACAGTTTCAGTGTCTGTGGCTCCCCCAAGCGAACCCCACAATGCACACAAACAGCACCGAGGTCCTGTCCTCGCCCTCCGCCTCTCCTCTCCAGCTCGGCAGCTTTCTACTTCCTCGTTTTTATCTACCTACCTTCTACTAAAATGCTCTTATATATCGGGGGTGTGAGAAATTGCTCAAAGGAACTGAAGCTCAGGCCTGGTATGCACCAATTTTTTTTTTTTTTTTTTTTTTTTTTTTTTTGGTCACACCCGACAATGCTCAGGGGTTACTTCTGGCTCTGCACTCAGGAATTACTCCTGGCATTGCTCAGGGGACCATATGGGATGCCGGGAATCGAACCCTGGCTGGCATGGGCCGGCCACGTGCAAGGCAAACGCCCTACCCGCTGGGCTATCGCTCCGGCCCCAGGTATGCACCAATTTGATACCCAGAATGGCACAGCTCCTCGAGCTTCACTGCATGCAGCACTCTGGTCCCCAGCACAGCTGGGAGCTCCTCCTTTTCCATGAACCCCCCAAAATAAATGCCATCCATCTCAAGCTGACTGAATTTTATGGTAAGGCCCAGCAAGAAATTTTTTTCCTCTCTCCAATTTTTTTCTATTGTGGTAAAACACATATGACAAAATTTTCAATTTTCCCCATGTTCAACTGTACAGGGCAGTGGTATAAAGCAGATTCCTACTGTGCCGCCAGCATCACCGACCTCCAGAACCCTTTTCACCTGCAAGTCTATCCCTTCCCCTGTCCCGACACCCAGCTCTCTGTGGAATGAAAGAATGAATAAAGACATGCCTCTGACCTCAATCATCCCCAAGGCCAGAGGTGATGTCTGTCCTCTTGAGACTCTCAAGTCTCACTTGAGAGTCCCACTAGCTTCACATCTTTCTCAAATTTATTTCAATATTATATATATATATATATATATATATATTGGGAGCCACAACTGCATTCTCATTTAGGATGGGAACCATGACTTGTTCGGAAAGTTAAGTGTAGGTTCAAACACAAGCAGCTGGATGTGCAGCGTGTATGGAGCTTGCCTTGAGTGAGGCAGACTCACTCAGTCCTGGGTACTGCATATGGCCCCTCACGCACTGCCAGAAGCAAGCCCTAAGAACAGAGTCGCAAGGAGACCCTGAGCACTGCTAGGTGTGGCCAATAGAATTAAAAACACTGAAAACCCCAACCCCAAGGCCCAGCACATGCAACTGGCCTCTGCTCCAGGTTGCCAGATCTACTGGGCAAGTCCTGCTCCCCCTCTTACATCTTTTTTGTTTTGTTTTTTGTGCCACACTCCATGTTGCTCAGGGCTTACACCTGGCTCTGCATTCATGCATCACTCCAGGTGGGCTCAAGGGACCATATGGGGTGCCAGGGATCAAACCCAAGTTGGTCATGTGCAGCGAAAAGCCCTACCCACTGTACAATAGCTCCAGACACTCACTATACATCTTTCACAAGAGGTCGTCACTCCTCTTATCTGCTCTCTTCCCATGGCTTTCTGGGTATCCCTCTTGGCATTCCACCCACATCTCTTTCTTCCCTTTGTCAGTTCTTTAGCTGCCACCCTCTCCATGTGAGAGTGCCCAGAGCTCTATGCTCTGTCTCATCTCCTCTTTCTATACCTTCTCCCGCTGCTTTAATCTTACCTAGTATTAGGGATTCAATTATCACCCATATATTGATGATGCCTGTAAGTCTCTTCTCTGGCCTTCTGACTGTATATTCTGCTCCCTATTTCATGTAAGACATAGGGCAAATGGAAGCTCTATATAAGACAAACTACCATGTACACCATAGATGCCGGGCCTTTTCCCACAGTCCTGTTCATCACAGTTTAAGAGTGTTCTTCATTACTCAAGTCAAAAGGGTTAAATCTTTGAGGTCTATTAATAGTCGTTTTAAGTATTTTGCTGGCCCCTCGTTTGGTGCATATATGTTTAGTAGTGTGATTTCTTCCTTGTATACATACCCCTTAATTATTAAGAAATGGCCTTCATTGTCCCTTTTAACCTTTTTCAGCCTGAAGTCTATATTGTCAGATACAAGTATGGCCACAGCCGCCTTTTTTGGAGGAGTTGTTTGCATGGAGAACGGTCTTCCAACCTTTGACTTTGAGTCTGTGTTTGCTCTGATTATTCAGATGTGTTTCTTGTAGGCAGCAGAATGTTGGATTTAGTTTTTTAATCCATTTTGCCACCCTATGTCTCTTAATTGGTGCATTTAGACCATTGACATTGAGAGATATTATTGTCATTGGATTTTGTGCCATCTTTCTGTTTAAACTTGTTGTGGTTTTAAGTTGTCTTATTTTACAATAGACCCTTCAATCCTTCTTTTAAAGTTGGTTTTGAGTCTATGAATTTCCTGAGTTGTTGTTTATCCATGAAGTTGTGTATCTTTCCTTCACATCTGAAAGTAAGTCTAGCTGGGTAAAGAATTCTTGGTGAGGCCTGCAGTTCATTGAGTCTTTTCACAATATCCCACCATTGTTTTGGGGCTTGGAGTGTTTCATCTGAGAAGTCTGCTGTAAATCTCAGGGATGCTCCTTTGTATGTGATTTCCTTCTTTGATCTTGCTGCTTTCAGTATTCCATCTCTGTCTATCGTTTCTGTCATTTTAATAAGGATGTGTCTTGGAGTATTCTTATTGGGGTTTCTTTTAGCTGGTATCCTACGGGCCTCCTGTATCTGGGAGCATGCTTTCTTCAGTTCAGGGAACTTCTCAGCGATGATGGCTTTGACAGTTTCTTCTTCATCAGGGTTTTCTTCTCGCCCTTCTGGGACCCCAATGATGCGTATGTTGTTCCATTTGGCTTCATCCCGATTTTCTCTGGTAGTCTGTTCATTGATTGTGAGTCTTTTCTCCATCTTCTGGTGTTGTCTACAGAATCTCTGAACCTCGTCTTCGAGATCACTAATTCTTTCTTCAGTAGCTGTTACTCTGCTTTGGAGGCCTTCCCCTGTGTTTTTCAGTTCACTTACCTCATTTTTAATATCTGTCATTTCTGCTTGTACTTTGGTCTGAAATTTACTCAATTCTGCTCTCAGGTCCTCTTGTATTTTATTGACTTTGTATTCCATTGTTTCTTTGAGTTCCTTGTGAATCTTTAACAGTTCCTTCCAAAATTCCTTTTCAGAGAGGTTATATAGCTCATCGTTATTGCTTGACTCATCTGTATTAGTGACTTCAATCACAGAGCTTGAAGGAATTCTGTGTTGCTTTACCATAATGACTATCGTAGGTTGAAAATGTGTGTTCTGGGTGACTAGTCAATAGAGTTAGTAGGTGCCTGAATTACTTTGCAGTTAGGGATGTATAGCAAAGAATGTAGGGGCAAATGCTCAGTGGTATCTCAGTTAGATAGATATTACTTCACGCAGATGCTGAATTTGGAGTGTCGGTGGGTGGTTCCGGAGTCAGGGGGTCGGGGTGGAGGTAGTCCAGTGGAAGATCCAAAAAGCTGTGTGTGGCTTGGTCCCCTTCTCAAAGTTCCAACCCTTTATCCTGGAAAGGGGTGCCTCGGGGCTGCCGCCGCGGGAACGCACCTGGTGGGGAGAGCAGGGAGCTGCTGGGTGTCAGGGCGGAGGGCTGGGTGTTGGAACACTATGTGATCGAAACCTCCAAACATGAACAACGTTGTAATTGTATATCTCATGGTGGTATAATAAAATGCTTAATAAAAAAATAAAAAAAAGGAAAAAATGTATTTTGGATCAATAAAGAAATCTACAGTTTTTTTAAAAAAAAAAAGGTTAAATCACTCTCATCTCCTCCCTTCACCTCTTTTCCTTTCTTTTTGTCTTTTTTTTGGCTTTGAGGTCACCAGTGGTGCTCAAGGCCTACTCTGGTTCTGTGTTTGAGGGTCACTCTCACGGTGCTTGGGGCATTATTCCGTGCCAGACTGAACCAGGTCTCCCACCTGTGAAACAAAGCATGTGCTCAGACCACTGAGCTCTCTCCAACCCCTCTTCTTCCTTTGTCTGTCTCCGACATGGGCAGCCCTTACCAATGCTGGTTCTTACCTGAAACACAGGCTCACCCGTCCACAGCCACATCCGAGATTACTGCAATAGCTCCGCACTAGTACCCATTTCCACCCCTCATCTACTCTCAGTGGAAGACAACCCTTTTACAAAACAAGCCAGATTACATTTTTAATTCACTTAAAATACTTTCAGGTATTACTAAAAAGGGGTAATTCAAGGGATGACTATTTCTAAAATGGGCCAAAGGGCCAGGCCCAGGATAAGGGAGGTAGAGGGGTTCAGTCTTCAAAACTATGTCCTCTTTCCAGTCCACTCTCTACTGGCACCCATGGCTGCATCTGTCTTCTGATTTCTTAGAGAAAAGAAACTGTAAAGGGAGAGAAATACAGTCAGCTCCTTTTACAGTCAGGGTGCCACAAGAAGCCACACATTTCTCAGAAGCAATAAGAGGTCAAGCATGCACCACATAGTAACGGATTCCCAAGGATGAAGTCAGCCTTCTGGAGAATGGCTATTACCCCCAAGGTGACAGTGAAGAAGCCTCTATAAGCACCACTTCTTGCTATATGCTCTGGCTGGTCACTGAGTGCTATTTGCTCAATTGTCTCTATCTTCTTCTCCACCTTACTGTGCTCGGGCTGTGTATAAAGAGCAGAGGAGATAACCAAGGTGGCCAATTAGCTTGTGCATTATCAGCTTTCCTAGGTGCCATAGCTGCAGCCTTCTAACTAGTCTTCCTACCTCTTACTATTTATATATTTCCAACCACAACTCCATACACTGCCCAGGAAATTTTAATAAAACCTAAATAAATTTTAATAAAAATGAGTCATATGCTAATGTTGTAGCAGGTTCAGACTCCCAGGTTAAGGGACCAAGACAAAAATGACCAAATTCAGTAAAAGTCTTTATTTAGGAAAACGGGAAGGAGTAAGCAAGCTCCCAGATTACAGGAGAAGTCTCCTGGAGAAGATTCGAGAAAGGTAAAAGCCCTTCCCTTTTCAAACCTTTTCAACAAAGGTGGGTGGGTCAGCATTTTTTTAATTATGTCCCAAGAATGTAAGCCATTAAATTCTTGAGACATAATTCTTGAGGCGGGGGATGCTGAGCTGATTCCCTTCTGAAGTCACCCCCAGGGCCTAGGCCACCAGGGTATCAGGCACCGAGCACGCCCGTCCTCCCATCCTGTGATCCTTTCCCTCAGAAATTGGCTCTGCCTGCTTCCCTTATGCCCTATCATATGTAACTCTCCAAAGAATTCCTAAATTTAATTTTTTAATTAAAACCCCCCCAAAATCAGTTTTTTCTACAGATTGCAGTAAGCCAGGGCACATATTCTTTTTTTTTTCTCTTAAATATGTTTCTTTTGCCTTCTTAAGACCTTATTCATTCCATCAGGGATGGAGCAGTGTTCTAGGCTAGACTGAGTACTTCACACCCTGGCAACAATGATGGTCCAAAAGAGCCACTTTACTCAAGCTGGACCAATCAGAACCTTTGGCTAGAATTGATCTATGAATGCAGAGAAAGGAATTCTCTCCTCACTGGAATTGCTAAAGCAGGCTTTCACCCATAGGGTAGCCTAAAGAAAAAGTATAGATGGACACATAACGAAGAATGAAAGCCGAGATAATGAATGGACACTCCTGGTAGCTCTTCGTTTTGTGAACTACCACAAACTCTCCAAGTTACAGAACCAGTAACTACTGAGCTACTTCCCAGTGGCAGGATTTCTCTCAGGTCCACCATGCCACACTGCTTAGGTGCTTTCCCTGCACTATTTTCTCTCCACAGCCACTCACTAGCTTTTGATCCAGGCAAGTCACTCCACCTTTTAAGATACCTACTTTCCAGGGACTGAGAACAATGAAGAGCATTAATATAAACCCCTTAGCACAATGTCTGGCTCCATAAGTGAATGCTAACTGCTATCATTTTTAACATAAAGCCAGGGAGCCTGACCCTAGAAAGGCCATGGGTAGCGTCACCTTTCAGACCGCAAGGTCAATAGGTAACTGCACACCCAAACTCTGCTAGAGAGTCTAGCAAATACAAGGTACTATGATTCAAGCACAGCCTCAAAGTTCTCAGCAAATTGCCAATAATCAGGAAAAAACCCGAACAACTGTGCCAGACTTGAGGAGGGTGTGGTGAGACCACAGAACAGTGCCGCAGCAGGGAGCACCCCCCAAATCATGAGAGATCACTTTGAGCCTTTTAAGAAACAATTTTCACAGCAAAATTCAAGAAAGAGAGGCCGCTTGCATCACGGGAACAAGGTAATAAGGCTATAAAAATGAAACTCAAATAAAGCACACAGAGCCCACATGGGCCCAATTTGCCAGGAAAAATAGCGATTGCTACTGCATTCAGATGAGAGAGCCACACTTGGGCCTCGGCACAGGAAACAGCTCTCAAAAAATCATTAGGCTGCAAAAAGCCAGCTCGTTCACAGCTCTCGGGAGCTTTATTCAGTCATGCTCACCCATGGCCACCAAGAGGACCCACTAATACCCAGAGGCTCCAAAATCCTCTCATGCTGCTAGGCCTGGCTCCTTGGCTCTGCACCTCGGGCACCTCTGCCCAATCTCTGGAGGTCCTTGGCTTGCTTCCCTGCCTCACCTCTGCTTTTAGAGCTCACCTCCTGCAATGCTGGGCTCTGCTGACTAGCCTCTCCTTGAAATTCTCTCTTCCTGTGGTCCCTTATGACTCTCATCAACAGCCCCCTCCCCTTTCCTTCAGTCCATCACCATCTCTAGTCTCTCTCCTCTTCCCCTGTGACTCTGACGCTGGTGCTTAAGGCTCTACGATCCAGTGTCCCTTGCCTTCCTGGTTTCACTGCCTGATCACTGCCCACAGCTAATAGGACAGCTTCGTGGCAAGCAGCACAGATTCTAGAGTTGGGCCAATGGGGTCTAATCTCTGCTACAGTAAGATCCTAGACAGTTCATTGCTTTATGTCTCAGTTTCATCATCTATAAAATGGAGATGATAGTATCTCAATTTGAGGCACTGTACGGATAGAATGAGTTAATTCATATAAAGTTCTTAGAACTGGGACTGGAGCAATATTACTGTGGGTCGGGCATTTGCCTTGCAAGCAGCCCACCTGGGTTCGATCCCCAGCATCCCATATGGCCCCCTAGTACTGCCAGGAGTAAGAGCCAGGAGTAAGACCTGAGCATCAAGTGTGTGACCCAAAAGAGAGAAAAAAAAGCTCTTAGAACCCTACTTGGGCTCCACATGCAAAAAGCCTTGTCCACTATTACATGCATCCAGGCCTTCACTCAAACTCCAGGCCGACCTCCACATCTTCTACCTCCAGTTCTTTTCAGGCCTTTCACCTTTGCTGAGACTGTCTGGCCTCCATCTCAGCCTGCCCTCCAAGATGTTAACAAAAGTAAACACTCTGCTACACCTTTGCTAACCTCCGTGCTAGTCACCAACGGCTGAAATCCCTCCCTTCCCCGGGCTGGCTTCTCCAGGGCTTTTTTCTTAATATCCCTTGAGCACTCAAGAGTTTTTGACTTGTTTTATCCTTCCTTCTCACAAGTCATCAGCGCCTCAGAAATAAGAATGCACAATGTGTTTTCCTCTCCCTGCATTTTCAGTCCCTTCAACTCTATGCACTGTGAAGATTCAGTAACCAGTTGCTGGATTAAGTGAAAATGCAAAAGCCTAGTGCCTAGGTCTCTACAGTAATCAGCCAGGGACACACACCTCAGTTGGGCAGAGAGCATTCAGCCTCCCAAAGCCAACATGGAATTCAGGCTCAAGAAGTCCTGGGGACCAAGTTGGTGAGGTTTAGGAGTCGTTTTTCTAATCAACATGCCAACAAAATGCCAAATCATTTCAGTAAATCTGTGACCTGCTTTTCATTGCTAAAAGCACTTCCTGACAGGCCCACTCAGGCTTAGAGAGACATGCTTTTTCTCAGAAATTGTAATTATTTTTCCTTTATGTTTTAGGGCATTTCTTAAAACACCCTTAAGAAAAGATCATTACTTTATTTTATTAATGCTTTAATCAAACTGTCAAAGATAGAGAGATCTCCTTAATCTCAGCAGAACATACTAACTCACTGCCATACTTAGGAACAAACAAGTCCCCGATTACTGGTAAATATTCAGCCTTTCACTTACTAATTTCACATTACCATACCATGCTTCTTCATTCATGGAAAGTACTACAAAGACATTCCTAGCACTTAAAATAAAATTTTAATATAGTCTCATAACATTCTTCTTAGAAAAAAATCCTGGTTCTCTATTTAATCTTGGGCTGCTGTCATTAGCTGGATAAATGCCAACCTAATGAAATGATTCTGTAATATACAAAGATGGCTTAATGCAGCATTTGCTGAAAGAGGAAAAATTAGAAGCAATCTAATTGCCACACAACAAGCCATGGTTTGGTAAAGACAGTCCCTTGATAGAATACTACACAGTCATCTCAAAAGAGCATGATGGAAACTACAAAATCACATGGAAAAAAGGCTGTGCAGTTCATCATAAAAGTAAAGGGGACGGGGATGTGTAGGAATACATTTATTTGTGCTAGCATCTTGGGGCAGATTAGTCCTGGGGTTTGGTATCAGGTAGCAAGGAAAATTAGGAGAGGGCTAAGAAGAAATCTCAGAAAACAGGGCCAAAAAGAGAACCCTGGGTCTGAAACAAGGTCCAATCAGGGGGTATGAAATAGAAGGCGAAAAAGGTTCCAATAAGTCCAGGTTACTTCAGGATCTCCCTCTCCAAGAAGGAATCAGGTCTGGGATTTGCAGGAAGAATCAATCCTGGGCAAGAGAACAATTGTTAAACTTCTTAACAATTGTTAAACTCACCAGGCTCCCCTGAAGGCTCAGCAGCCCCCAAGCCTCCCAGGCTAATCCTGATGGGAGGCAGGAAAGAGTTAAGAGGCTCTGCTTACAGCCGAAGGATTTAGCATGCTTGCTGCTAACCTGGTGCACAAGGACAGGAAAGCCCCAGAGAAGGGGGCTCTTGGTCAAGACCAGACAGTTATGCGCCATGTTGCCACTGGTATCTAAATATGTCATATATTTATCCCTGGTTTAAACCTCTTCTGTAGAACAACCTGGCGCAAGACTGACTGATAACTGGAATGACTGGCCCCACACAAGGCACAGGGACCCCAGTAATGTCACAGAGGCAGCGGCTCACGGGCAAGTCTACCTGATCGGGGCATGAAAAGCCCAGAAACTCCAGGATTCCACAAAGAGTGACTTTTTGTCAATCCCTGCACTCTAATCTACGCCAAATTCCAATGTCTGGAAATTTGGTCCCTATACTTTGTTGGCTTGGCTATAGCTCACCCACGAATGTTGAAGTTGTCTCAAATGCCATGGCCTTTGGTACTGCTGTACACCTATGGGTCTCCGAGCAGCAGAGAAATGACTGCGGAGTTCCTTGCCACCGGTGTGGTCCCGACTCCTACTCCAATCTATTCATTAGCTTCCCAATCTGTATCCTTTCTGCCAAATACAAGAGGATAAACTCATTATCTCAGTTCCTCCCTTCACTCCCCCACCCAAACTACCTACCTAACCATGCTCCCCAAAACACTTTCTCTCCTGCCTGCAGCAGGCAGGAACTACTCTCTTGTTTTATATGTTACCCCCAAAAAGTCACATTCTCCAAATACCAGAAGGGCTAGTTCAAGCTTCTCTCCTTTCCCACTTCTCCCTGAGCTCTGGACACAGAGGGATTACCCCTATGATCTTCATGCAATGAACCCTGCCCCTTGTGACCTGAGATGGCAGAGGACCCAGCTCTTCCACATGAGGAATCGATCCCTCTGACACTGTTATGCACTGGAGATCAGTCAGGGTTAAGGCGCTTGCAATGTATGTGGTCAGCCCTGGTTCAAACCCTGGCACTACATGAGTCTTCAAGCAATACTGGGGGTGACTCCTGAGCACAGAGCAGGGAGTACCTCCTAAGCACCACTGGATGTGGCCACCAAACCCTGAACAAGACAACTCTGTACAGAGGACCTCTTCTCCCTGAAGCGCACTCTACACATACTGGTAGCAAGTCCATTACTGAAGTGATCCTCAGACTCTCCTTTGAAATTCCTTAGGAGAAGGTGCAAACATTAGGGAGTGGAGTTGGTGCCAGGGTCCTGGGAAAAGGGCTGACAGATTCCAGAACTCTTCCTACCTGCCCTGGTGGTCAGCAGTGGGTCCTTGGAGTTCCTTGTATCTGCCAACAGGGGGCCACAAGGCATTGCGGACACAAACTTAAATAAGCCAGTTTTTTCCCTACAGAATTCAGAATCAACCAGGGAGAAGAGTGAGGTAAGTGCCACTAATACAACGTGACAACTGCCACCCAGGAAGAGAAGGAGCAAGGGAGGAGCAGCAAGGAGAGGTGGCTGTGATGCAACTTACCTTGTGAAGCCGAGGAAGGACTCAGAAAGACAAAGTTGGGTTGGCCCCGAAAGGGTAATTAACAGAGGCAATAAAACAACAGCAGCAAGCACTTATTGGATGCTTACTGTGGGCTAGGCACTGTCGCCAACACTTCACTCGCTTTATTGCACATTCATTCACTCATTCATTACTGAGCTCCCTACGAGCTGCCAGACACTGTTGCAGGGGCCACAGAGCAATAAACAAAATAAACTCTCCGGGCTTTCCTAGCTTCATCTTATCAAGAAAAGATAGATATTAAGCCAAATAAATACCTAAAACGTATGTCAGATAGTACTAAGTACTAAGCTAAGAAGAAGGGGAGAGCAAAGGTGTTCCTAACTTTTGTCCTATCAAGAAAGATAGATCTTCTTCTTGTATCATTTGTTTCCCTGTTGTTCACTGATTTGCTTGAGTAGGCACCAGTAACATCTCCATACGTCCTGTCTCATGCTAGTGTAGCCCAAAGGCACCTGTTTGCTCCAGGAACAAGAAGAACCTCAAACCATTCTTTCAGGTCATGGGGATGAGGTCTGTAATTTCTACTGGTTTTCGGAATGAATCTCAGTTCATCAGTAAATGCACGAGATGAGAGCCTACTACTGAGAGTATACCACCTGCACGGCACAGCATGGCAAGCTACCCGTGTCGTATTTGATATGCTGAAAACCAGTAGAAAGATAGATATTAAACCAAATAACTAAGTGAACTGTATGATATATCAGATCGTAGTAACTGCTAAAAAGTGGGGACAGCAGAAATAAAAAGGAGACAGGGAGCCTGTGGGGGGGCAATGGGCTGATGGTACAACTTTAAACAGGATAAAATAATATTTTTTTTTTGGAGAAAAAGACCAAAGGAGGGTGAATGAACAAGTCATACATTGATCTGGGGATAGAAATGGTTGGCAACAGATGCAGTCAGTAGTAGGAAGAGCCTGAGCAGGGACCATAACTGGTTTGTCTGAAGAATAGTAGGTTCCAGTGTGGCTGAATGAAGTGAGAGAGGGCAGGCAGACCCATTCTCACATAAGCTATGCAATGCATAATGCAGGCTGTAGGGGCACCACCCACATTACCCCGTGAGTGACATAGCCCAGCCAGCACCAGCTTACAGCAGGCCCTCTGTTGGGCAATGAGGCCAGAGGAGCCCTGGGAAGCCTATGGGACAAGCTAAGGATTTAGCTTTTGCTTTGAGTAAGGCAGGACACTGTCAAGGGGTCCTGAGCCAGGAACGTGACCCTGATCAGCCCAGATTTCTTCCTCCTGGCATCCTGGAACAGTGAGGCCTCAGTAGCAAGGCAAGGCTGGAAGCAGGCCATCACTCCTTAGGTTACTGTCACCATCACACCAAACTGTATGTCCATGCCATGTCCTCCTCTCAATCCCTGACCCGGAGGACCACTCTTTTACTGACAAAAAGACTGAGGCTCAGGAGAGAGTTGGTAGTCTGCCCAGTACCACTCAGCTAGGCAGTGAGAGCTGCCAGGACTGGGAAACAACGGAAGGGAATATCCCAGGTGGAGTACATGACAACAGCCATAGACTAAGAGCTTGGCAGGGCCTGGCACAGTTGGAGACGGGCAGCTGGAAGGATGACGGCAGCCAAGAAGGACTCACAAACCGTTTGCTCCCACAGGGCTGCCTATCGGCAACATCCCCACCAGCACAAGCACCTCCCAGAATGGCCCCTTGCTCCACGCCCGCCTCCCCACTCAGTCCCCCAGCAGCCTGAAGGACCCTGGAAAAAATATAAATCAGATACTATTCTCTTGCTCTCAGCCCTGCAGTGGTTCCTCATCACGCCCCATCATCCCTTCACTGGGCACGGATGGAATGGCTGGATGACTCCGTTCCCCATGGCTTCCCCTAGGACTATCAGGCCTTACAGCTGGAGAAGGAGCACAAGCCCACACTAAAAGGGTAGGGGGTGTGTGCCAGGCAGCATGGCCACAAATCCATGTTCAAGCTACTCTACTAACCAGTCCAAACACACGCTAGAGGGCCGGAGCGATAGCCCATCGGGTAGGGCATTTGCCTTGCACGCTGCCGACCCGGGTTTGATCCCCGGCATCCCATATGGTCCCCTGAGCACCAACAGGAGTAATTCCTGAGCAAAGAGCCAGAAGTAACCCCTAAGTGTCACCGGGTGTGACCCAAAAAAAGCAAAAAAAAAAACACACACACACACGCTAGAGAGGAAGGACATTCAGATCGCCTAAGGGGCAACTGCAGGGTTGAACTTAACAAAATCTTTATTTGCTTTTCTGAAGCAAACTCAACGCACTTCACACCCAAGACCACATCTGTGCCTGGGCTATTAGGACGGCAGCAGAAGCACCTGAGACAGGAGCTTTGGCCCCTGGGTTCCCAAAGCTCGCCGGGAAGACAGTTCTCAGAGCTGCTTCAGCCTTCAGAGCCACAGGCAGTGCTCTCCTCAGAGACCATGGACGCACACGGAAATCCTCCTTGACTATTCTTCAAGTAGAGGGATCCCCAAACCATCCCCCAAACTGGGAGAAAGAGGAGACTACATCTGAAACCAAAGTCACCAATTTGATTCAATGAGTTACTGTAGCAAATGATACATTTCTCAAAGGATCACTACCATCCCTACCATACCCAGGGGTCAAATACATGTGCACTGAGGGCCACACACACTCCCAAACTCTTGTTATACATAAAGGGATATGCAGCTAGATTGATAGAGATATATGTATATCGAGATAGATGCATATAAAGTATCCATACACATATGTATGTAGATACATTTAAAAAAGAAACAGTAACAACAGTAAATTAGTGAGGAATGACCAGCTTCCTCCACTCAAGAAAATATTTCCGTACTGAAATGCCTTTCTAGTAGGCATGGGTGTTGGGGGTTAAATGATCGCTGCATTAAGAAGCTTTTGTCTAGTAGTTTATAGGTGGAAGAGGGAGTTTTAGGAGTCAGGTGAGTCCCCAAAATCCTTTGGGGGTGGAGGTGGCATAGGGCATCACTGACATTACGTAGCACCAAACCAAGCTTCCAAGCTCAGTGCCTTGGAACAAGCATCAAAGGCTTTTTTCCGTGGAAAGGAGGGCAGCAGGAGAAGGGCCAGAAAAGCTCCGAGTCCTTCATGCCTGCTGCAGGAAGGGGCTGAGTGTCCCCGAGTCTCGTCTGTCCTGGCATTCGGGCAGAGGGGCACAGAGCAGGAGAATGGCAGGTGCCACACATACACGGAAATACAACAGAAAACTCGACAAGGATACTCAGCGAACCTCTTCACTTTGCCTGAGGTTTTTCTGGGTGTCAAAAGCCAAGCAGACAGGAGACCTAGAGTCGCTGTGAGAGAAGGCCATCAAGAGTTTCAGAAAAGGCAGGAGCTCAGTGAGATCTAAGTGCATCAACTCCCATCCCCACCCCCAGCCCCCCAAGGAAAGGCAGGCAGGGAAGGATGAACTAAAATGACTTCCTTAGGGCCTACAAGAAGTCACCTGGTGGATATAAAATTGGAGATTTAAGTTATAGAATTTGGGATAAAATAGGGATCTTCTGACAGCATGGTTGTTTGTATGGACTCAGTGTACATAGTTAGCCTTATAATAGGTCTCTTAATTTGCCCAGAAAGAAGAGTAACGTGTTACTCAGATATTTTGGAAATTAAAGAATCTTCTTATAGTGGATATAACCTTCCCTAATCCTTCTTATAGTGGAGAAATTCCAAAGATAGTTTTATATATTACAAATATACTGGTTGATCTTCATGTGCTTTCTTTGATCTTGGGTAGAACTGATTTGATTTTGTCTAATTATTCCAAAGTATGATTCTGTGCATTTTAGAAATAAGTGTTATGGTTTCAAAACCTACAGAATACATTTGCCTGTGATTTAATTTTACCCTACTTGACCTAAAGCAGAAGTAACTTTATCTATGACAAGATAAATGGAATTTTGTAAAATGTGGTCCCCTGGGATGAACCCAGAGCCACGGCAGAGCCTGGCAAGCTACCCATGATGTATTCAATATGCCAAAAACAGTAACAATAATGGACCTCATTCCCAACGAATGGAGACATTACTGGTGCCTGAGTGAGCAAATCAATGAACAACGGGAAGACAAGTGACAAGTGACAAGTGACAAGGGCTGGAGAGATAGTACAGCGGGTAGGCATTTGCCTCACCAAAGCCAACCTGGGTTCAATCCCAGGCACCAAATATGGTCCCTCAAACTCCACCAACGAGTGACCTCTGAGCACAGAGCCAGGAATAAGCCCTAAGCACTGCTGGGTATGGCCCCAAAATCAAAGAAAAAAAAATTTTTTATTTTTTTTGCTTTTTTGGGTCACACCCGGCAATGCTCAGGGGTTTCTCCTGGCTCTGCACTCAGGAATTACTCCTGGCGGTGCTTGGGGGACCATATGGGATGCCGGGGATCAAACCCGCCGGCATGGGCTGGCCACGTGCAAGGCAAATGCCCTATCTGCTGGACTATCACACGGGCCCCCAGAAAAAGAATTTTTTTCCTTCATTATTATTATTATTATTATTTAAGTATTTTATTAAACCACCGTGAGATATACAATTACAAAGATATACAATTACAAAGTTCATGTTTGGGTTTTGGTCATACAGTGTTCCAGCACCCATCCCTCCACCAGTGCCCATCTCCCACCACCAACGTCCCGGTTCCCTCCCCCTCCCCCAGCCCACCTCCATGGCAGGTTCTTTATTTCTTTCCCTTTCTCTCTCTTTCTCTTTTCCTTCCCTTCCAGACTATGGATTACAGAACATACATTAAAAGGTTGTCATGTGTATATTTTTGCCTGTATTTAATGCTCAGTTCTAGGTTGGTATTAATACTTTCGACAATTGTTAGCACACTGTTCCACTTTCTGTCTTACCTAGCCTCTGACTCCCACATTTTTGTGATAATTTCCACAGAAAAAGAATTTTTTTAATTAAAACAATTTACCTGAAGGAAACAGTCCAATACCCTCCAGGAGAAACACTGAGAGGCTTGACTTCATTGATGGATAATTTTAAAAACAGAGTGAGGAGAAAATGCAAGCCTCCCTCAGTCAAAGCTGCCACTTGACCATAACTGGTCTCTGTGCATACTGGCTCACCACCCTTCAGAAAAACTGGATGGGACAGGATCCTGCGACAGAAGCCAGAGTGACTGAGAGCAGCCCTGAGCCTCTCCCTCAGCAGGGCCCTGCCTGGTCCAAGTGACTGAAGGGGAGAAGCCACTCGGGTTGACCCAAGTCTCCTCACTCTCTCCCTCCTCTCCAAAGAGTTGTGTGGCACAGAGACAAAGCCAGGTCATGGAATCACCGGCTTTGGGTCCCCATCTGTCTTCTGCAGAGGAGGGAATGACAGGCACCTGCGGCCCCTCTGAAACCATCTCCCCTGTAACTATTCTCTTTGATCTGTGCCCTCAGAGTTGATTGTCCTTCCCCGAGAATGAGCTAAAAGAGCACAGTGGTCAGGCACCTGGTTCATCTATGCTCGCCAGCATCTCTAACAGCATAGAGTGTCCACGGCTGAACACGTGGTCCAAGGACTGCCTGGTTTCAAACCCTGCATCTTCCAGAGCTACATGTGAGCCTGCCAGGAGAGGGGCCACATGCTGAACGGAGGCCAATGTCTTACCCAGGGCACTGCAGCCAGCTCAGGGCTCCTTTCTCCCTTGCAAGCCTCAACTTCTCTTCCCCACAAACAAGGAGCACTACTAAGAGTGCTCCACTGTGCAATGGAACAAGGGGTAAGGGGATTGGCTACATGAAAAGGACAGCCAGAAAGTCCCTTTGATCTATGGCAATATGGGTGGGAAAAAATCTCTGTCAAGTTAAAAAAATTTTTTGTAATTGAATCACAGTAACATACACAGTTACAAAGTTGTTCATGATTGGGTTTTAGTCACACAATGTTCACCCATCCCTTCACCAATGCACATTTCCCACCACCAATGACCCCAGTTTACCTCCTGCCTCCCCAAACCCCTGCCTGCCCCTCTCTCTCTCTCTCTCTCTCTCTCTCTCTCTCTCTCTCTCTCTCTCTCTCTCTCTCTCTCCCCTCCCTCCCTCCCTCCCCCAACCCAGCCTTTAGGCTTTATGGTTTGCAGTACAGATACTGAGAGGTTACCAGGTATATCCCTTTAGCTACTTAAAATACTTAGTTCCTGTCCAAAATGCTCATTTCCAACTATCATTCTCATACTGGTCCCTCTGTATCCTAACTGCCCGCTGCCCTCCACACTCGCTTGTGCAAGCTTCCAATCACTGACCAGTCCTCCTGGCCGCTGTTTCCCTGACCCTGGATATTAGTCTCATTCACTATCAAATCTTGAAAGTCACAAATAGATGAAGGGAACACAGAAAACAAAGAACACCAGAAAGGGATAAGGACAGAGTGAGCCCACCCAGACGAAAGTAGAGCCCACCCATGACAAGAGCAGAGCCCACCCCGATGAGAGCAGGATCTGAGTCTAGGAAAAAGGAAGAAAGTCGGGGTGAATGGGAAACTTCAAAATGCATTTCCTTAGGTAAGAAAGGCTAGTCAAATTCCAGCAGAAATGTTACTTAGGACCTCTTTCCTAATACATTATGGGTGTATGTATGTTGTACAAATGTTCGTATTTTGGTTTCAGGCAGAGAAACATTCTTCTTCAAACAGTTACTCAATGTCTCAATCAAAAAGATAGACATGCAAGTAAGGCTGAGTGAAACTGAGAGTTCATGGCCTCAACAAGGTCACCAAAAATTAAGTTCTTGATTTTCCCGAGAGTATGGATTTGTGGAACTAATTTTTCACTAGACTTATGACAAAATCAACACATGCTCATTATTAAAAACACAAAATCATAAAGGGTATTAAAATAAAAAGCAGCCTCAGTTCCACAGAATGGGAGCCAGATGCATCACCTTCCTTTGGTGAGAGAAATTTGGATAGAATTTACAGCTTGCTGAGACTGTAATTTCAATTCCTCTGATTTTCAATAAAGTTCATTTAAAATACATGAGTTTGAAGAAAGAAATTCACTGGTAGTGGCTAAACAAATGAAGTAACAAAAATGGAGGAAGGAAATGCATCATAAAGTTACAAGACAAATAACACAACAGAGCCCCCAAACTGAATACTTCATTGATTTCACTTCCTATAATGATACACTTTCTTCGCGTGTGGCTCATTTGTGTCCACCCCCTGGGCTGGGTGCTGGATACACAGGCTCTGCCCCTACCCACAGAGCTGCAGCCTACAGTACACTGCCCCAAACACAATCTCCTATGAAGACTGGGAGACAGAAAGGAGACCGTTAATTCCTATATTCCAGATTAGTATTTCTCAACCCTTTTCTGACTATTTCTTCCTATGATCTCTCTGTCATACCAACTGGTCTCCTTATCTCACGCTGTGGCCCCACTTTTTTAAGATTTTAACCTGTGCCACTCTAAAATACCCTGGGGTCCTCAGGGGGCATACAGCCCCCATATAGTTGAGAAATAGTTTTCTAGATGATAATGCAAACATTCAGTCAAGTATTTTCCCACTAACTGTTATGTGAAAAGGCTAGCCTAGATCTTCTGTTTTCTAGTTGACTGTTCTTACTGCCATACCACTCACAATGGTGAGTTTCATCTTACTGACAGCTGGAGTCTCCTGGATTCTTTCTCTCCGCTCCAGGAATGTTCTGCCTGGCTGCTTCTGAGCAATGAGCCGCACGACAGCCTACAAAGGCCTTTGGTTTCTGGATGCCTGCCTAGACTCTGACCCTCCACTCAGGCATCCTCAAGCCTTCCTGGCACCAGCGTCACACTCTGCTCTCTCCTCTGGTATCATGAGGTTAGCTTCCCACCAAGGTCCCTCTTTACGGCGAAAAACAGAGGTTTGCTAGACTCATGGCATTACAATGAAAGACCCTAGTACTGATCCCCTCTGCAGTCAAACACAGCCATACAACTAGTTCTGGATAAAAGATTGTGCTATTTTCTGGCCCTACCCCTAAAATGTTTGCAATTGTGCTGCCACCACTGCCCACCACCAGCCAAATCCTTTCCATGGTGTGATGATGAAAACTAAAGTTTCCACCATCAGTCACCAAGTGGAAGACATGCTAAAGACTGGAAGGCTGGCTCGCTTTCTCGTCTAGATCGGTACAAAAAATGAGAAACCAACTTCCACTTTGTTTTATCCATTCCATTGGGTCAACAGGTCTCTTTAGTACAAGAACTTGCTCCGCATGCCAAATAACATAAGCACCTTGAATGAGAGTCATTCTACATGGTCCTAGTAAAGCCCTCGCCACTAAGGAAATACCTGAAAGGGATGTTCAACAAAAACTAAGATAGTGTTCCACACCAGCTTGTTTCATGAAGAACTTTTTATTTTTATTTTTTTCACTTAAAAATATTTTTTATACCACTGTGAGATATACAATTACAAAGATGTTCATGTTTGGGTTTTAGTCATACAGTGTTCTAGCACCCACCCCCCCACCCATCCCCCATTTCCCACCACCTATGTCCCCAAACCTCCCCCTCCCTAGTCTGCCTCTATGGCAGTTCTTTATCTCCTCTCTCCCTCTCCCTCTCTCTCTTCCCTCTCTTACACATTGTGTATTGCACTATATACATTTAGAGGTTATCATGTGTATCTTTTTGCCTATATTCAATGATCAGTTCTAGGCTGGTATTATCATTTTTTCTTCCCTTCTTTGTCTTACCTAACCTTGTTTGTGGTAGATTCCACCTGTTGACAAGACCTCCTGATCATGAAGAACTTTTTAAATATGAAATATCAAGATCTCAAAGTTTATTTATATTCAGGTCACAGAAGACCCAGAAAAAATGGAATCAGCATCCTACAGTAACATAGGAAAATGAGGTCTAAGTGATAAGTATAAGTTTTCTTATAGCAGTTAACTCTATGCCTAGTAAAAGTACTGAAAGCTAAAATATGAGCCAATGCTAACTTCTCCATGGAAACCAAGTAATAGTAGGAGCTTGTGTTCCCAACCAAGAACTCTAAGATCGACTCTTTAAAGAAATTATATAAACTCTATATTTGTGATAGTAGGAGCTTGTGTTCCTAACCAAGAACTCTATGATCAACTTTCAAAAGAAATTATATAAACTCTATAGTTTATCATTTATGAAAGCTGAAAAACAGTTAAGGCTGGAAGGAACTGTTGTTTCCTTCAGTAATATACCACAAAAGATATGTGTGGATTCTTTATCACACAAAGTAGCTACAAACTAATTAACCCCAATGCAACCACTAATCATGTGACCTTTTACTTACTCTGATTCAGCAATAGTGTATAGCACAAAACACTTCACTTTAATGTACTTGGTGACTTCCAAATGTGGTATTCACGACATTTAGAGATATTTTAAATACAGAAAACAAAGGATAATGTGGAAAGAGATTAGATATAAGATCAGGAAAGTAGTGTTGAAATTCTAGCTCCTCCAATGACTACCTTTAAGACCCTGGGAAGCTGCTGAAATTCTCTAAGCTATTTCCCACTTTGTGAGATGAAATCTTACACCTCTTTTCAAAGGGCCTTGACGAAGACTAAACAAGACAACACAGACATAAACTACTTTTTTTTTTTTTTTTTTTGCTTTTTGGGTCACACCCGGCAATGCTCAGGGGTTTCTCCTGGCTCTGCACTCAGGAATCACTCCTGGCAGTGCTCGGGGGACCATATGGGATGCCGGAAATTGAACCTGGGCCGGCATGGGCCGGCCGTGTGCAAGGCAATCGCCCTACCCGCTGGGCTATCGCTCCAGCCCCAGACATAAACTACTTTGTAAATCATGCAGGAGAGGTCAATGGTAGTAGCTGGATCATGATATTTGGAAACTTTAGCAAAGAAATTTTGACATTCATCAGTATAATAGCAAAATCACCCAGTTACTTTTAGAAAACCCAACCCAGCCAGAGCAATTTCATTGGCTTTCCTCTTTTTTCTCTCTTGAAAATCTTCCCTATATGCCCTCACCAGTAAAAATCAGTTAATCTGCCACATTCATCCCTGGCATCCGTCAACTCATGAGTTACAGCAATGAGCGCTGCTAGATGTCTGCGTCGAACTGTGAGGGAGGAGAGAAGCAGCCACTGTGTGGCAACTTGGCTATCAGCCCAAACAATGCCTTCTCCAGAGACCCTCTGCACTGTCACAGGCCTCAAGCAGCTAGGGCTGCCAGGCAAGGAGAAAGCAGAAAGATCGTGGAGAAGAATGTAAACTCTAGAGTGAAGCCATCCTCGGTCTGACTCCAGGCTTTCCTCCTCACTGTACCCCTAGGAGGCACCTCCTAGTCTCTGCCCCCTAACCAGAAGCAGGGCCCAACCCTGCCAATTACTGCACTAAGTGGAAAATGGTGAAAAAAAGAAAGAGTATATATAACTGTTGACAGGTGGTAAATATTCAAAGGCTAGGCACGGTTATTATTTAAAGAATAAAATAAACATATCATAGCAGAAATAATGACCTGGCCTTCATGCCAACACCCTGCTAAGGGTCTGCAAGCAGGCACTGCCCAACAGTGTGCTGTCTCACCGATTACGTCAGGCCCACCAGCATTCCTCTGGGTCTCTGCCTAAGGCTCCAGGAGAGTAAAACACCAGGGAATGGCCAACTGACCAGCTGGCTGGATCCCGACACTTTTCCTGGTCCACAGGTTTCCATCATTATCCTGAGTGCAGCATTCAGAGAACCAGATTCTCTGAGATGTCTGAGCTTAACTTTTCTCTATGCACGCCCATTCTGCGGTTACCACCTCTCAGAGTGAAAAACATCATCACCTTTAAAGAATAACTCTGTGCACAATTAGGAGTCCCGTCAGCACCCATATGGCGGACAGCACCATTTCCCAAGCGTGGGGAAAGTCCTGCTGATCCCTCCCTTGTGAGGCTCCCATAAGCTTCACTGTTTAAACCACAGAGTGCTCTGCAACAACTGCTGAGTAACTTTAAAAACTTATTTTTTCCTTTTCTCTCTACAGCCTCAGGCACACTGTGAAGGGCTGGGCAAGGACTGTTATGCCTATTTCATAAAGAAGAAATTGGCCAGTTTGAGACATGAAGTGATTTGACCCACAGCTTCCATAATGATACTTTGCTTCTGTATAACTAACCAAGGGTCTCAGGCACAGGACAGCGCAGTTTCACATATGTGACAGTCACTTACACAGGCAGATCTTCCCTGCACTCTAGAGACAGCCATGCCCAAGGACATAATGAGCAATTAAGTCCCAGTTCAGACTCCCTCTCACCTCCGTGTATTATCAGATAGTCGCCTCCAGTCAGGGTTCTATCTCAGTTAGTGTCTCTCTGCTCCAACACAAGGCAAACACTTACACTGTAATAGTGCTTTAAAAAAAAATCCCATGTCACTAAAATAGCAATCAATCATAAGAAACTTCTGAGGTATTCCATTGCTACCAGTCTCTACTAGGTAAACGATTACTTGCTACTTAACCTTGTTAAGTTTCTCCATCTACAAAATGAAGAGGAGTTAAATAAAGAAATCCTGCCATCTGGACTTTATGACTCAAAACTTTCAATCAATCCCAAAGCCTGCATTCAGAAAAACACAGAATACAACACTCATGCTCCCACCTCATAGGCACTGGGGGTCACCCCTCACCCAAGGTTTGGTTTTCAAGTCTGGATCCATCACCCATAATGTATGAGACATTAGGCAAGTCATTAGATGAATCTAGACCTCAATTTCCTTACCTCTACAATGACAGTACCCTATTTCATAGGGGGTTGTCAGAATTAAATAAAATAACCTACGTGAAATGCTAAGAACACCAAGAAATGTCTGAAACTTAAATCTGAAATGATATGATTGGGATTCAGGCCTAGATTGATCTTCCAAAGAAATTCCTACCATGGTTCCAAATCCCTCCACTATAGGCAAGTCAGGTTGTGTCCCTACATTGGAATTTTAATTTTAATAAGGTTACATTCCCACTTTCCACTCCTTAGAAACGCCACTGCGATCCTTGTCTGTGAAGCTAAATCCTACACATCCTCAAATGTCTGAGTTAAACCTAATCACTTCCACAAAGCATCCTCCGTATCAAGGAAACAATTCACAAGGACCAGTCTACTGCCCAATTCCTGTAGCAGTGACTGACAGTCTCAGGCATTCTGCTGGCACTGCATGTGCCTTTGGATTATCTACCAAGAAACTAAACTGTAGGCTGCTTTGCCGTGGTGGTTTCTGTTCTTCCTAGCATGGTGCCTGGTGTATGGGCCTTCAGGTATTTGTTGACTGAATAAAGAAATGTGTAGGACTGTGCCTAAAGAAATAGGTTTTTTTTTCCTTTTTAACTGATATGGCTCAGTTATTAATTTGCTGTACTTTGGAGCCAATTAAAGATAAAGATGAACATCAGCAAGGTAGGAATAATCACAGTTAAGTTCTGATCATCAATAAACATAGATATCAACAGTAAATAGCAAACTCACTCCAAAGTACCTTTCAAATACAAGGCCAGGAGCCTATATTGTTACAGAATAAAGGAAATTTGAAGCATTCTTGAGCTGAATTCACCTGCTCAATACCTATGTACTGAGTGACTTCTCTGTGCAGACACTGTCTTAGTAGCTGCAGTTACAAGCCAGAACAAAACACAAAATTCTCATATACAAGCATCGAGTGAGATTAGGTACAATGCCACCATCTAGCTCCAAAATGAAATTTACATATTCACAGGGAACAACTTTTTGTGTCAACTTCTTACAATGCCTTCAAGGAAGAATAAACAAAGGGGTGGGGGGGACAAAAGGCTCATAACACACAGCTGACCAAAGAAAGCAATGAAAAAGTGTCCAAGCCACTTGCTAAGTGTCTGTTCTCTCTCAGAATGTGCTGGGATTTGTATCGTAGCATTCTGAACTCGAAGTCGCTTGAACTCTAAGTGCTTAACACCGTGAGTTCCAGCTGAGCTCAGGCCAAAACCAATGCTCATCGGTGAGGAGGAGAGGAGGTGAGGAGTAAAGGCTCAGGTCCCTTTCACCGCTGTAAAACCAGAGGCTGTTTTCTCCTCTGGAGCAGAAACCTCTTCTATCATCTAAGCCTTTAACATTTTTTTTCTTTCAGCAGAATACTGAAAATAGCTTCGCATTTAACATTTAAGATTGTTTTTGATCCCACACTCTTACAGCTTTGCTCTTCCCTGCAGACTCATTCCATTCCCCAAGGGCACTTAGAAGTATATTTCATGAGCAACAAACCATAGTCACCATTTTTATCCCTAAGAGTTAAAAAGAAAAAACTGGCTTACATATTATATGGAAGGTAAGTTGGCCAAGAACAGAGGACCCAAAGTTCTAGGACAGAATTTCTTTCATCAAGAAAGAACTGATAAAAATCAAGACGCACATGAACTGAGTAGCTGTTGAGTGTGTGCATGAGCACTTGGCGCATTCCTCAGCACTCCTGTGTCCTTGGTTTCTCCAAAAAAGAAATTGGAGGCAGCCAGCTGAGGTCCGTCTAAACAATGAGATAACGGGGAAGGAGACAGTTTTCCTGCTATATTGAGGAAACAGAATTTTATCACCAAGAAGCTTAGAGATCAAAGTTCAGTGAGGACAACTCACTGGTATTTAGGAAGTCACAGGATGGGCCAGTCTGCAGCCTGGGTCCGTCCCAGTTCCCATTTGAAGGTTTTTCCATTCTGCACTTTCTGTCTGTCTCATTTCACACACGGGAAACTTAATTTTAAAGACACAAAGGTACAATTCGCATCTAGAAAATGTGTTTTATCTACCAGCAAAAGAGCAAAGATGTGACTAACGTCAAGTGGTGGTCCAGTTTAGGACCGAGCTGCAGTGCTTTCGCAGTACAGGGAAGAATTTCACCCACAGTCAGCACTACATAACTTTTATGGGTTCATCTCGAACAAAACCATTTGGGTCTACTTTTTTTTCTCCTATAGAAACACAAGTTTCAATCAACTACTTTCCAAATAAACTTTTGGAACCAAATATGTTCAGTTTGGGGGACTTTTTTTTCTGGGGGATGGGAGGGAGGAGATATACCTGGTGGTGCTCAGGGGCAACCCCTGGCAGTGTTCAGGGGACTGTATGTGGTGCCAGGGATTTGAGCCCCAGAGCTGTGGCCACTGCAGCTACATGCAAGGTAAGTGTCTTTTCTCTTGTACTGTCTCTCTGGCCCCAGACCTGGGCATCAGATGCCTATGAATGTATAAAAAGAATTCTGGGTTCTTGAGATCTACACTGAACATAATAGTATAGTTGGTGATACGTGGTAGAAGCATATTTATGAGAAAGCCTTAATTTATTCATATGCAAAATAGTGTTTTATTTAAAGCCTTTTGAGCAAGGTATAGTAAGCTGTCTCTTAAACAATATATATTCCAGGGCAATGTGCCAATTCTGTATCCAGGAATTCACAAGGGCCTTTCTAGTAGTGAGCTAAAGGGTTCTAGGGAAAGCCAAGTCTGTGAACACAAGGATCTCGTAATCCAGTCCGCTACTCTGTTCCGCCCTCATCAACTGACCTTTAACCTTAAGGCCCGGCACTTGTTCCCTCTTCATGGAGCACTTTCCCTAGATCTTAACACAACTGAACTCAATGTTGCCTCCTCAGAGGACCTCCCCAAAAGGTCCAGTTAAGGTAACCCCTTTCCACCTCTCAGCACCATCGTTTCACTCAATCAGGTTGTTTCCTTGCATTGCTCCCTACCAGCAATGGACCTGCTACATGTTCTCTCACTGGTCTCCTCTCACAGAGACTCTGCTCTCTGTTGCTGCACCAGCAGTGCCTATAACACTGCTATGCACATGGCAGGCAGCCCACAAACTTTACTGAATGAAAAATGAGTACAGCTGGAGAGGGAGCCACGAGGACAACTGATTCATCAAACAATTTGAAAAATGAGAGAACTGGTCACCCTGATCAGATAACAACATGATCATTTGCTAATTAGTAAGGATCACTCATCAGAATGAAAGACTGGTGATCACAAGTAAAAGAGCGAGAGCCAGCGTGCCAACTGGGCAAATGCTGACTTCAGGAGAGTCTGTAAAAATAAGCAAGATTCCAGGAGAGACCTGTCTTGGGTCACAGAAGAGCGAAGGGCAGCCAGCAAGAGAGAGTTTTCTTTAGGATGGCCCAGCCTGGCATCAGGCTCTGCGTGGGAATTGGTGGGGAGGAGGCAGGAATAGGGGGCACGTGAACAAAGTGAGATCCGGAGAGCCTGAGATCTCAAAACAGGAGTGCCCAGGACGTGCTGCTGGCAACAGGGTGCTCCCTAGCTGGCCAAGCTGCTCACAGTGTGTGGGAAGAACTAAAGGGAGAAGAGTTCAAAAACCGTACATGCTAAAAGATGACCTTGGCAGAGGTGTGTCTGTTGGGAGGAGGGAACATAAATGTGGTGGTCTAAGTGGGGGGGAGGAGATGACCTTGGGGGTCAAAGTGTGTATGTGGTGAGGGGGGCATAAGAGACTTTGCTTACAGAGACATAAAATAAGCACGTTGTCAAGGCCTTTCCTGATCTCCTGGCAGCTCTGGTCCGCTTCCTCTGTACACTACACTCAGAGCAGGCAAGACAACAGAGGTTCAGAACAGCAGCTCAGACGGCAGAGCACACTTCCCAAGTCTAAGCAAAAGGCATCCCACAAGACCTGTGTTTATTAGCTTTGTAGTCCTTGGGAAGAAAGGTGTATCTAATGTCATATGCAGCACATATCTGAACATTATATAACACATTTTTATGTAAGAGGTTCTTGACATAAAACAATGTTTCCTTTACGACCTACATGGAGGGGGCGTGCGGAGTGACAACTGGCATTAAGTGTACACACACATATGTACATATCTATGCATTGGGTATTACACACTCAGGCTGCAGAAAGGGTGCAGGAGGACAAGATAGTGTGTGCCTAGAAAGGAGTTCTGCTATGGCCAATACAGGGCAGGGTGCAGTTCACCTCACACAGGAGTGGCCTGGGAGGCGTGGGCTGACACATCCTGTGGCAGAGCAGTGATGCAGAAGGAAGAAAGACAGAGACAGAGACAGAGACAGGGAGCCAGAAGAGCACAGCAGGAGATAAGAAGGAAGCTCAGAACCCCGGAATTGCCCCTGAGGTTACATCGAAAAGCACATTCTTCCTGCCCAACCACAGAGGACGTTGGTTCTGCTTTAAAAAATGCCCCACCACATGTGTCAACAAGGAGTCGTCTGGTTAGAATCACTGCAGGCTGATTTGACTCCTGGCATGGTGCTGGATGCTTCATTTACAGGATCTACTGTACCGGCTCTGCCCAGGGAGCTTCACTACATAAGACAAGCTGGAGTTGTTCAGTGGTTGAGTACAAGCTGTGCATGTGTGAGGCTCTGGATTCAATACCCGCCCCAACACACACGAACCTCAAAAGACAAAAAAACAAACGGTGGTTAGGGAACACTCTGGAGTCCCCAGGCACAAAGCCTCTTCCATCATACTGTTCGAGTGACCAAGGCAATTTCCAAAAAACACCTCAGTTACGAAATAAGAAAACACATCTTAGTTATTTTTATGGAATAGTTATGAGGATTAAACAAGTTAATAAACATATGGTGACTAACATTTGTTAGCACACAGAGTTTTCAATAAGTGTTAGCTACTATTGCTATCCGCATGATCATTCCTGTTTTGCAGATAGAGCAAATAGACTCAAAGAAGCAAAATACCTGAGGTTACACAATTCAGATGGAAGTTGAAGGTATAAGCATGTGTGAATGCTTTACTACGTAGGTACACACAATCCAACGAGCAGGGTTATTAACCAGAGTATTAAATTAGGCAGACTATCCATCCCTTTCTTTAGCCAGCCTGTATAAACATGGGTTTATGCTACTTAACAGTACATCATGTACTAATGTAAAAACATTTTCTATCATATACCAGTACTCAATGCTCCTCTGAAGCAAATATGACTAAAGCTTACCCAATCTTATCTCACTCCAACATGAAATCTCCAACTCAATCCTCTTTCCCATGGTCCCACCATCCACAGACACGTCCCCTAACCCCACCTGCTTAACACCCACCTGAGTGCCCACCCCACCCCAGGGCAGCTCTCTGCCTCAAGATCTTTAATTGAGATTGGATCTGCACATCCTAAAGCTTCCCTATGGCTGTCCATTTTGGGAAACCAGGGTTACCACCTCTGCCCTGCAATGTCACTAAACTGAGTCAGCAAGTGAGATGTTCCTAGACACAGTCCAAAAGGACACAGAATGTAGCAGTGGGGACACTGATGCCACGTGTGGGAAGTAACAAAAAACCCAAAAGAGCAGTAGCACCCAGGAGGCAAAGCATTTGAGGTGCATATTAAAGCAGAATAGGATTTAAGCATGAAAATGTTGGGGTACAGGATGAGTCCAGAGTCATTCAGAAAATAAGCAGGCCTACTGCTTGTCCGAACAGTATTCTGCACACGGCACTAACAGGCCTGTGGCTTGCCAGAACAGTATTCTGTACATGGTACTAACAGGCCTGTGGCTTGCTGGAACAGTATTCTTTTTTTGGCAATGATTTATTATTATTATTTTAAATATTTTATTATATCACCGTGAGATATACAGCTACAAAGGTGTTCATAAAATGTTAATATTTGGGGTTTCGGTCATACAATGTTCCAGCACCCATTCCTCCACCAGTGCCCATTTCCCACCACCAATGTCCCCGATTCCCTGCCCCTCCCTAGCCTGCCTCTGTGGCAGGTTCTTAAATTTCTCTCTCTCTCTCTCTCTCTCTCTCTCTCTCTCTCTCTCTCTTTTCCTTCCCTTCCACATTGTGGATTACAATACATATATTAAGAGGTTGTCATGTGTATCTTTTGCCTGTATTTAATGCTCAGTTCTAGGTTGGTATCAGCACTTTCGACAATTATTAGCACACTGGAACAGTATTCTGTACATGGTACTAACAGGCTTGTGGCTTGCTGGAACAGTATTCTGCTCACAGCACTAATAGGCATGTGGCCTGCGGAACGGTATTCTGCTCATGGCACTATAGTGTCGCGTACACAGCAGGGCTAGATCCTAGCTTCTGAAACTCTGCTGGGACCCAGTATGAGACCACGTAACTGAACATAAGGTCCCAGAAAATGTGGAAGCAGTAAAAGATTTCTGAGTGTGTGATGACCAAAGATTAACTTAAAATCAAGTGTGTGATGAATCCGAGGTGTTTCTGGCAGCATTTGCGTATGTCACATTTCCTGGGAAAAGGACGGCATGAGTGGGAAAAATTTTAGAAGCCCCGGACTAGATAGAGAGGAAAGAAGGAAATGTGATACTGACATGCAAAATCCATTAAACACTTACTCCAGGCCATGAAAAGCTGTCCATGTTTAATGTATTGACCCATTTCATCGATAACATGTTAATAAAGGTCTACAACAATCTCACTCTTATAAATGATGCCACCAACATAGAGAACAAAACAACTGCACCACAAATCAAGCTAGTTAGAAAAAGTTAGGATTCAAAAAAAAAAGTAGTGGGGCCGGAGCAATAGCACAGTGGGAAGGGCATTTGCCTTGCAAGTGGCTGACCTGAATCCTTGGCATCCATATGATCCCCCTGAGCACCGCCAGGAGTAACTTCTGAGTGCAAAGCCAGGAGTAACCCCTAAGCCTTGTTGGGTATGACTCCAAAAAGCAAAAAAAAAAGTGGTATCTAATATAACCTTGCTCCAAAGTCTGTGCTCTTGACCACCCAACCCCTCTGGCTCTCAGGACAGCCCTGTGGGGTAGAGGGACAGGTTCCACGTGGCACAAGGATGAAACGAGAACGTACTTGCAAGCAGTTTGCAACCTGTAAGTCCAGACCCATAAATTATGTTTATAATCAAGCTGCCATATGTCTATAGTGAAGCTGCTTCTTAGCAGCTGGAGCAAAAGAGAACCACCAAAACAGGAAATAGGAACCTGGGCAAGGGGAAGAGTGTGAAGAGAGGAAGGTGGAACAGACAACTGTCTCTAAGGTGTGCTAAGGAAGCATCCTGACCCAAGGCTGAGAGCTGAGAGGAACCAGAGGAGGGAAAGGCTGGCGGGAGTCAAGGAGACAAAGGGGATGACCTCTAGACTCCAACATCTGAAGTTTATGGAGATCTTTTAGAATGGACATAAACAGGGTGGTAGAGAGAAGCTGGAGGGCAGGAGCCAAGGTCAGAGCAGACAAGACCCACAGTTCACAGTCCTGGGAGACGGGCAGGGGAAAGGGAGAGTTAAGTCATGGCTCCACGACATCAAGTAAACCTGGGCAGGGGCAGGGGAGAGTTAGGAAGACACGGCTCCAGGATACCGAATAAACCTGGGCAGGGGCAGGGGAGAGTTAGGAAGACACGCTCCAAGGTACCAGATAAACCTGGAAAAGCTCCTGCCACACAGGAGGCCCGCCCCTGTTTCCCCTTCACCCTTCTCTTCTGAATCAACAAAGGGCTTTGGGGGGGATTAGGGAGGAGGCTGAGGACAAATAGGACAGAGGGGACAGGATGGCAGCAATGGGAAGGAGGGATTCTGCTGTGCCAGGCTTATGTGCAGTGTCCCTCTTGACCCTCACACGAAGGACCCAGGCACAGTCCCTATCCCCACAGAGTAGGAGCCTGTGGCCAGGGCTATTGAGTACTATCACGAACACACAGCCCAAACCCACGCCCAGAGTCCTTCTCTTTCCAGACTCCAATCCAAGGGAAGGCGCAAGAGGA
This sequence comes from Cryptotis parvus, assembly GCA_021461705.1. Lineage (NCBI taxonomy): Eukaryota > Metazoa > Chordata > Mammalia > Eulipotyphla > Soricidae > Cryptotis > Cryptotis parvus. Next base: position 115,439 of record JAJIBD010000478.1, read on the forward strand.
ACACAGGACAGATCTGCTATTACTTCTAAACTAGGGAGAGAGCAAGAAACAGTGGCAAAACTGAACATCTGGCGCTCTGGGGAAGTGGCTGAGGGAGCCTCAGTCAGGGTGATCAAATGCACACTCTCCATTCCAGGGCAGGGAGCCTTGGGCATGGCGTGTCCTCGGGGAGGACCCCTGGCAAGGCGACTTCTCTTTACATTCTCATAGCAGGGGGTGGGTGAGCGCTCCCAATTGGGTTTCAGACGTCTAAGATGGTAACACAGGGCTTAGGGAAGAACAGGGGTTTGAGAGGTTAATCTTGGGCACACCCTGTGTGCATGTCCTGGACCCATTTTCAGGAAGTTTTCTCTGGATCCGTTCACTTTCTGATGTCACTCTACTTATTTCCCTCTTGTTCTTATATGTCCTTTATCACAAACATATCTGATTTTGAGAGACTGAGTCTGGGAGGAGAAAACCAGAGTGGGTGTTCTGGGTAAATTCGGGCTGATCTACAACAGCTATGAGGAGAGAGGAAGAACTGAGGACGCAATAACGAGCCAGTGTTTCTGAGCACCTAGAGAACAACATCACAAAAGAATGTTTTGGTTCCCCTGAAAGTGTCTACCTTGATGTTAATTAAAACCCCTGCCTGTAACTGTAACACCATAAGGAGCAGGAAACTTTCTTTACTATTGACTTTCTCCTAATTCAGTGAGAGTTGTTGACAGAATAAAGGAAAACCACAGAAGACCACACTATTGCAAAGAAAGATATGAGCTATTTAGTTTTTACATGTTCTGCAGACTGTTAACAGGACCGTCTCCCAGCAGGACTTGTTCATGATTTAGCATACAAATTCTTAGAGACTGCTGGTGTGGAAGGACAAACGGAGCCCAGCCACTTCCCTTTCCTCCTGGCTTGCAAACCTCTGCTGCAGACAGCGGGCTCCTGAGTAGTCAGATTATAGATCGTATGAAATGGGTTCTTTGAAACACCATCTGTAGATCTGTTTAAGTTTCCAAAGAAAATAGAGCTTCAGCTCAGATGTTCAGGGGGCTTCAGCAGGTAAATATTCGTCTGAATTTAAATGGATTAAGTATATAATGCACAGAACTTTCAAGTCAAAGGAACCTTTGCTGTCGCCTAGCTCAGCTACCTGACTCTGTACCCCAGCAAAGAAAACCAGGAGTGCCCTGGTCCACTCCTTGCTCCAGAAACACGGCCTCCTCTGGGAACCATGCTGCCCGCACAGCCAGCGCCTTCCTGGCTCACCTGCACCTGTCCCTCGCCCTCTTCTAGAGCTTTAGGGATAGGAATAAGGTACAGATTTAACTACTGTTTTATTAATAGTAGTATTTGTATTAGCATTCCCTGGCAGCTTCTACAATCAAAATCAAAATATCTCTGTAGCTAGCTTCAGATGATAAAGGCAAATTTAAGGAGACCGGGCGGCAGCCCAGAAAATCTCAAACCTTCTGTAGATGTTTATCGAACTGTTTCAAAGACTGATCAACATTGGAAATTCAGTAGAAGCACAAGCTGAAATCTCTATTTTGTATTTAAAATTTTTTCTTTACATTTTCACTCAGAGGAAATAAAATTTAACAGCAGTGATTTTTTTTTTAAAGTCTTGCAAGCATGGAGAGAGCATGCGATTATTCGAACTGCTCAGGAGCAGCAATGATTATTTTAAGCTCATGATTCAACCAGTACATTAATTTAAAAAAAACTCCACCAACCCAAATTGACAGATCCTGATATCAATGGGACCAGAAGAATTAAAATAATAGTTGTCATATAAAAATAGACTAAAGAAGGGAACAGCAGCAGATGTCAAAAAGACAAATGATTAGCCAGCTCTGCAGGAAATGAGAGGCATCTGTCTAATGGGCAGCTCTTAGAGATTCCTTCTTCTTTTTTTTTTAAACGAAGATCCTAGGTAAACAGGTACAGTCAGGAAATGCTTCTGCATAAACCCCAAATCTTTTCTTCTGGAAGCTGGGCTCTAAAACTTGGCTAGTAATTCCTACCAAGGAGCAGCGATGCCAGCAATGGGAGACAACCAAATAGCGCCAGAAGACCAGAGAAGGATCGAGGCGGGGAGGCGGCCTGAGATAGGAGCTGTGGGTTAGTGGGGTGTCAGCCGGGTCCCCAAGGGCCAGCACAAATCTGACCACCCCCAAGAACCAGCAGAAACTTGGCAGACGCCGGGGGCAGCCTTTCCTTCCCCGCTGCCAGCGCTCCTCCAGCTTGCGTCCCGCCACCACCGGCCCGCGACCCGGGGTGGCCGGGTCGCGCCCCACAAGGTCGGTGTCGATTTCTATTCTCGCATTTCTCGGACCCCGCCGCGAGCGCGCTCCGGGCTGTCACTGCCGGGCAAGACGGCGCGCGGGAAGCCTCTTTCTTCCCTGACATCTGTCAAACTCGGAGCCGGAGGCAGCCTCGCTCCGCCCTCCGCGGGGCCCCTCGCCTGGGCGCCAAGCCCACCGCCCCGCGCCGTCGGGCACCTGCTCGCGGACCCTCCGGACCGCCTCGCGGGGCTGCCCGGCACCCGCACGACGCAGGCCGGGCGCAAGTTCGCGGGCTGCTCGGCCCCATCTTGGGCCGGGATGCCCGGGCGCAGCACGAACCCCGGAGCCTGGGCCGAAGGGCGGGCGGACTCCGACTCCCGGAGCCCGACGGAGACGCCCTCCCGCCCCCACCCAGCCCTGCAGGCTCCTGAAAGGGAAGTGGAGGAGAGAGGGGAGGAAGGGCACGAGCAGCATCGCTCGCCCTACGCCCCTCGGAATGCAGCAGCCGACGCTGGTACCCTCCGGGGTCCCCGCGGCTCCCAGGGATACATCCCGGGACTCGCCCTCGGGCGGGTCAATGCTCCCAAAGGGCGGAGCAGTCCCTTTAAGGGGTGGCCGGCGGCTCCCTCCCCACGTCAAGCAGAGGAGCCCACAGACGGGAGGTGGGTTTTCCCGCGGACACTTTCCCAGTGCCTTTAAGGGCGCCGCTGCACCTCTGCCCGCCCGAGCCCACGGCGCCGGCCCCGCGGGAGAGGATGCGGGCGGGCGGGCGCGGCGCCTTTGGGAGCAGCTCGGCGGCCCTGGTGGGGGGCAGGGACGGGCACGGGCCCTTTAAGGCCGGCAGCGGGCACGTCGGGCAGGGTTCCCCGGGCGGGCGGCGGGGACGCCGTGCCTGCCGGGCTGCTAACGGCCCCGACGGGGTGCCCGGGGCCGCGCCACTGGTCGCTACCAGCCCGACACTCACCGTGGCTCGCCGGGAGCGCCCGCGCCCGCGCCCCACTCGAATCCCGCGGCGGCGGCGGCGGTGAGTCCGGCGCGGGTAAACAGGCACCTCCGTCCCTGACCTACTTTCTGCCTTCCCTAAATGTCGCACCACTAACCTACTTTCCGACCAATCCGCTCCCCCGCCGGCCCAGGCCCGGCCCCCCCGCCCACCAATGGCTGTGCCCAACCCCCTTCCCCGCCCACCAATGGAGGAGCCGCGGAGCCCGGATACCTGCCTCTAGCCGCCAGCCAATCCGAACGCCCGAAGCGAGCTGGGCTCGGCCGTCATTCCTGACCAATCCTGGAGGGGCTCGGCGGCCTTCTAGCCAATCGTGTAGTGGCAAAGGGAGGCCACTAGCCAATAGTGAGGCGACGGAGGCCGGTTTACCTGCTCTTTTCCTGCCACCAATCGCTTGGCTTGCAGAAGCGCACGCCCCAAGGAGAGGACCAATCCCCGCGCTTTCCCTGGATTTCCTAGCCCCTGCCCTCTCCCTCTCCCCTCACATCTCCCGCTAGCCTTTGCCACTGCGGGTACCGTGGCCGCGCTCCTGGCTGTCGCGTGGGGATGTTTCTCTTCTCTATGCTTCAGCTTTGTGTCGGGTTCACCTCTCTCACCTCTCCTTCCCCTTTTCATTCGGAGCACCTGGAATAAAAGCAGCATATCCTCACGCCCCTTCCTCAAACTTATTCTAGGAAACTTAATTTTAGGAACACGGAGTGCCGACCTTTCCTAAAACGTCCCAGTTTGCCGAAGTACAAACAAGAGATCGACTACTTAGTATTTCTAGAAGGCGAAGTTCTTATCGACCGTCTTGACCTCTGAGTGCCCCACTGGAACTGTCATTCTCATTCGAAAGAGAAAAACACAAGCTCGAAAAGATTCCATTGCGTTTGCCTCCTCTAGCAAGCTCAATCTGTGTTGCAGACAGAATCCTCAGCCACTTCACTCTGCCGCAAAAATCTGTGTTTGGAGTGAGACTTGAAGGAAAAAAAATAGTTGCAGAAAACAAACATTCCCTACAAGAAATAATTTAGGTAGTGAGAGGACAGGGAATCTCTTATTCTTGCATGTGAAGCGCTTAGTGGAACGGTCGCCTAGTTCCCTGAGCAGGCATGATAACTTCTTGGCCCCTGTAAAACATTTCCCACCCTCATTTCATTGTAAGGCACAGAATGGTTGCCCAACTTTGTATGCTGAAGACTGACTGTTTTCCACGACAACCAATTTCACTGGTTAGCCCACAGCCTTTCTTAAGTCTCCAGCGAGTCTTGGTGGTGTTTATTTTGTCCCTGCCCTGATTTTAGGAAAAACCACTCTACAAGTGGGATATTAGCAATTCACTTGAAGTGTGGTGGATAAAATGAAGAAATATGGGCCTGGATTCTGGTGTAATTAATTGCATTAATGATTGGTTAAGTAACCACCATTTACAAATGGTGATTAATGAATTCACATTAACCTGAAGGAAGGGCAGAAGGAATCCGCATCAACGTAGCATTTCCATGGTGCTAAGTATTTCCCAATGTTTTCTTCCTTAATCCTCACAGCTCTGTTTTACTGATGAGGACATTGAAACTCAGAGTTTAGCTAGCTGGCCTGGAGACACAGCGGAGAACAGAGCCATAATTGAAACCAGGGTTATTTGATTTCAAACTCTTCCTGCACTACTAGTTACCATCAGATGATAGAGATTCTGTCTAGTTCTCAGATTGAAAGACTTTCCTTTGTGCTTTGGTTGTAAATCCAGTTGACTTTCAACACAAAGCCAGAAGGGAAAGACCGCCTTGTCTAGGAGAAGCCAGATTCAGTGTTGAGGCAACAGGCTGCCCTGTGATGCCCTGTGAAATGGAAAGGCAGATTCAAGACAGGAGCACTGGAATAGATGAATGGGGAAACAAGGCTAGGGCCATAGAGGTAGTACAGGGGCCAAGGTGCTTCCCTTACATACAGCTGACCCTAGTAATTCCTGGTACTACATGGTTCCTGAGCACCAGTGGGAAAACTCCCCACTCAAGCCCAGAGCCCAGAAAGGATCCGGTCACTATCAGGTGTGGCCACAACCACACTCCCCACCACCAAATTAAAAAGAAAATGATTAAGATTAAAGAGTTTTGTGTGACAGACATTAATGAGTCCTCAATGATTCATGACTGTCAAAATAAATGAGTGTTATCTTAGGCTATATTCATAGGAGTTTGCCTGCAAAGCCAGGTAGACCTTACATTGCTACCCAGTGCTGGGCATCACACATGGAGCATTGTCTGCAATTAAGGCTTGGCAAAGAAAAGAATGATCTCCACGCACAAGGAGCAGGACTAGGGTGCACAGAGACTGAAAATATGTCATATGAGGAAAGATGAGAGGAAGCAGCAAGTTTTGCCCCAGGGAGTACAAGGTAACTATTTTCATATGTTTGAAGAGCTGTCCAATAGAAAATAAATTAGACAGTGCTCAGGGCTCTAAGGGGTGGAAAGGCGACCTCTGGTTAGAAACTCCTGAATGAACCAATAGGAAGATTTCTAACTGACCCTCTCTGCCTCGGTTAGTTAAGTTTCTGGTTAGTAAAAGCATCCTAGATCTCCTACTGGGGGTGGGAGGTGAGGGGGCTGTGTTGTACTGGTGTGTTTTTGGCTTCTGCCCTCTTGACTTGCTTCATGCCTCACTTTTTCCTCTTTTAAAGTATATCAGCCTGCTGTTCCTATCTTCGATCGGCAGCTCTCTCTCTCCTCTGATGTGCCCATTTTTCTATACATGATTGTACTTTCCTCTGCTCCTTTCTCAGAGATCCTCCAAACACCTTCATCTCCCTCTAGTATCTACTTTCCTTTTATTTTTCTACTAAAAATACTGCACTTTCTATTCTAAGGATACTGTTGAGGTCAAAGTGTGGTCCTCCATCTAAAATTTAGTAGAAATTATGAGAGGAGACAAGAGGATATAAGGGGATGTGTCAGGAGAAGGAAAGCTTAAAAAATCCAGTGTGAATGTAATTACATAGATAAAAGGAAAAGAGAACATTTAGTGAGTAGCTACTGTGTAGCAGGTGCCTTAAATACATCCAATATAGTCTGCAGTTTAACTCCAGAAACTTAAATGCTGGCCCCCCCACAACTGTTAAATCATTGACTTATATAGTAACTTAACCTCTTTTACCTCAATTTCTTTGTGTTTAATAAAGAATAATTTAATATCTACTTAACAGACTTACTGTGAGAGTTGAATGAAATGCTGGATGGAAAACTTGTAGCACAATGCCTGGAAACTCAGGCATTGAACAGGGTGTTGGGGTGGGGCTTGGGCCCACGGGTTCTCAGGGAATATTTTTTTTCAGTTACAAAGTTGTTCATGATTGGATTTCAGTCATATAATGTTCCGATACCTATCCCCTCACCAGTGAACATTTCCCACCAGGGCCTATCTCTGATCCTGTGTTCAGGAGTGGCTCCTGGTGGTTCTCAGGGAAACATATGTGTAGTGTCAGGGATGGAATCACGGTGGACAGAAGTGGCCTCATGTAAGACAAGTGCTTTACCTTTTCCATCTCTCTAGCATTGATATAGATATTTATTGAATCCATTTTTCAGACAAAGTTGTTGAATACAAAAGAGCATAATCTATAATATTTTTATAATCTCCAATCTAATGTCCAGCCCCATTAGAAATGAGTGAAGACTTCTTTTAAAACGCCAATGTCTGTGTCTCAGATGGAAGGCTCTGATTAGTGTCTTTGGAAGCCAAGATGCAGTAAGATTTGATACCTGCTGGTGTAATGGAATAAGCACAGACTTTCTGGAATCAAACAAACACCAGGTCAAAAAACTGGCATGTTTAATTGAATGGAAAAGGGAATGGCAGGATCAGGAAATTATGCAGCTATATTATCTTTGGAAGGAAGTTGAGAAATCCTGAATGGACATTTTATCTTTTGGAAAGCTAAAAAGGAATGTGTTGGTACAAATAATAATAACAAAACAAATTTCACTGCATATTTACAATATGTAAATCACTATCCTAAGAGTTTTATTAAGATATCGCTCAATTTTCACACACCCCTCTAAAATAAGTACATAATGCTATTTTCATTTTACAGGTCGAGAAATTGAAACAGAGAAAGGTCAAGATATCAGTCTACTTATGCAGTCTGAGCCCATAGATCACACTCTCTTTGGAAAACAAATAAATTTATTATCTATATTATACTATAAGACTGGGCCCCTGGGATGAACCCAGAGCCACGGCAGAGCCTGGCAAGCTACCTGTGGTGTATTTGATATGCCAAAAACAGTAAAAATAATGGACTTCATTCCCAATGAATGGACACGTTACTGGCGCCCGCTTGAGAAAATCAATGAACAATGGGAAGACAAGTGATACAAGTGATACAAGTAACACACACACACACACACACATATATATATATATATATATACACACATACATAGAGAGAAAGAGATGTTCGAGTTATAGGTTCAATTCAATTCAAAAGTGGTATTATTTGAAATAATTCCCACAATTAAATGTTGGTTTATGTTGAGATAACAATACCAGGACTGAACCAAAGAGAGAGTTGAATAGACTGGCTTCATTCTTTGAATGTCAAAAGGTTGGGTTCTATTCCTGGAACTACATAGTCTCTGAAGAGACTTTTGAGAACAGAGTATGGATTAATTTCTGAGAACCATCAGTTGTGGCCCTTAAACAAAAACAAACAAAATAGAATACAAGGACTATGCCTTAGGGAGAGTGGAATTGTTTCACACTTAGGGAATTCTAGAAACTGACCTATAAGAAGCATAGCAAGTCCTCACAAAAGAGTGTGAGCTGGGCAGCCTGTGCACACTGTCCTTTCTCCTCCCTTATCTGGGGTATGGAGCCTCTGGACTCATAGTCTGTGTTCCCCTCTGTTTTGTGATTGTTATTTCCTATAGTTCTTCACCCTCCACCTTTTTGTACATGGCTCTTCATGAGTGCTCTCAGACATTGAAAGAGTCAGGTTTAGGGGAAGGACAAATAAGAGAAAAGGAAGGGGTGGAAGAGGGAGAAAACTGGACAATTAATACTCAAAGTGGAGAGCAAGGGACTTAGAAAGATAATACAGGAGGTAAAGTGCTACCTTTGCATGCAGTTACTTGGTTCTAATCCGTAGTACCACATATGGTCCCCTGAGCACTGCCGGGAGTCACTACTGAGCAAAGCCAGGAATTGCCCATAGAATAGTTAAGGTTGCCCCCTAAATAATAACAACAATGACAATAACAACAGCAAATAGTGTTTACTGATCTCACTGAAGTATCACGACAGAAGAAAATAAGGATACAGAAGAACAAAGAAGGTACAAGCAAAAAGTGAAAAGCCAGCTTTTGTAAACTTAGTAAAACATTCCAACACGGTATGAAATGGAATATGGAAACCTCTTCAACAAACCATAATGGTCATAGGCAAAAAAAAAAAAAAAAAATTACTCAAGCCTCTTCCTAATTCTAACACCATGCATAAAATTCAGAGCAAAATGGATTAAAGACCTCAATATCATGAATCCATAAGTTATATTCAGGAAAACATAGGTAGAACAATTTTATAATAGCATCATCTTCAAATATTTGATGTCATTGGTCAAGCAAACAGAAGCAAAGTTTAACACAAATGGGATTATATGAAACAAAGAAGCTTCTGCATGACAAAAGAAACAATGACTAGAATTTTAAAAACAACCCACGAACTTGAAGAAAATATTTCCCCACTATCTTACAAAAGTTAATACCCAAGATATGTAAATCACTGGTAGAATTTAACAAGAAAAAAATGCACCCATCAAAAAATAAGGGGAAGATATGAGTAGAAACTTCCTTAAAGAAGGCATAGAGATGGCCAAAAGGTACATTTAGAAAAGCTCTGCATTTCTTATAATCAGGGAAAATGCAAATCAAAACAACAATGAAATATCTTCTCACATTAGTGAGAGTGGCAGACATCACAAAGAACAAAAACAACTCATGTTGGCGTGGATATAAGGAAAAAGAAACCTTCATTCACTGCTGGTGAGAATGTGGAGTGATCCAACCATTTTATGAAACAATAATAATTTAAAAACAAAACAAACCTAGGAATTGAGTTTCCACATGACCTAGCATTCTTCATGGCATCTACCTCCGATCACGACACGATCACGATCTTCCCGTTGATCATCTATTTGCTAGAGCGGGCACCAGTAATATCTCTATATGTCCGACAGGACATCTACCTTCACAGGCTCAGAATTCTATTCAAAATTCAAAACAAAACAAAAAAAAATAAATAAAAGGGGCTGGAGCGATAGCCCAGCGGGTAGGGCGTTTGCCTTGCACTCAGCCGGCCTGTGCCGGCCTGGGTTCGATCCCAGCATCCCATATGGTCCCCGAGCACCGCCAGGAGTAATTCCTGAGTGCAGAGCCAGGAGTAACCCCTGAGCATAGCCGGGTGTAACCCAAAAAGCAAAAAAAAATATAGATAGATAGCTAGCTAGCTAGCTAGCTAGCTAGCTAGCTAGCTAGCTAGCTAGCTAGCTAGCTAGCGATAGATATAGCTATCGATCTATCGATCTAGCTATAGATATATTTAAAAAATAAAAAGAAAAAAGGAATTTGCACTTTTATGTTCATTGCAGCATGACTATTCACAATAGCCAAAATCTGGAAACAGCCAAGTGTCAAAGAACAGATGACTGAATAGAGAAACTGTGGGACATATATATTAGAAGAATACTACTGGGCCGTAAGAAAAGATGGAATCATGCAATTTGCTGCTACATGGATGAATCTGGAGAGTATCATGCTGAGTAAAGTTAGTCAGGAGAGGGACAGATAGAATAGTCTCCTGCCTATGTGGGATTGAAAGAAACATATAAGGGAATAACAAATGCCCAAAGGCAAGAGAAATGGAGAATTGGTCTTTGGTAGAAAGCTACCCACTGTGGGGTGGAGAGGACACTGGGACAATGTGGAGGGACAGAAGACTGGTGGAAATTGGTGCTGGAATGTCTAATGCAGGTGGCCCTACCATTAACCATATTGGAAGTCACAGTGCCTAAAATAAAATAAAAATTTAAATATCTCAACAGACAAGTTGAGAAACAAGGTTAAGAGAAACTTACACTTGAGGGAAAATTGATTTGAATAAAAAGGACAACTCTAGAGAACTTTATTTTTTAAAATATGCCTACAACCTGAAACCCTACTCAGGACACCGGGGAAATCAGAGGCAGAAATGAGTGAAGATGATTTGATAAATGAGTACAATTCAGTTTTAAAAATTATTTGTGTTGGACACTGGAGAAATCTTACATGTGGCTGACCTGGGTTCAGTCCCCAGCATCTCATGTGATCCCCTGAGTCCATCAAGAGTTTTGCCTGCATGCAGAGCCAGGAGTAAACCCTGAGCACCAGTGGGCCTCAAAACTGAAGGAATAAAAGAAGAATTTGGTGTCAAGGGGGAAATTAAGAAAAGAATTCTGCTATCTTAGCAGTTGAACACTTTGTTTATATATGTTTTGTTTTGTATAAGCATCTGAGCTTACAAAAGCGGGATTAAAAATAAGGGATTAATGACTAGCCAGTATTTATAGCTTTTTATCTTTTTTTAAAAAAGTCCTTTCTTTGCTCTTTTGAGTGAAATGGCCTTAGCCACTCAGAATGGGAAAGCAATAATACCTCATTTGGAATGCATCCTAGAGCACCATTAGACTTCAGGCTCGATCGTGCTCGCAGACATGGCCAAGATTCTGGATCTTGGTGTTCAAATGTCAAAGGGGCTTTTCCATTTGGCTTTGGTGTGTGCTAGAGAGCTTCCACACAAGTGGCCACATCTCTTCCTAACAGAAAGTCTGAAGAACAAACAGATGCTGTATTCAGTGAATGGCATGTTTTTATTCTGCTCTGCTAGAATAAGCAGCAGTTAAATTCACTCTCTTGATAACAGAAGAAAAAAATAAAGGAAGAACCTGTTCTAGTTAGTAAATCAAAGGGAAGTGTTAAGTCATTTAAAGAAAGTATTCACTAAAAATAAATTAGGCTTCCAAAAATGCAAAGACAGTCTAGATTGGAGAGATTTGACCTAACATATTACAATTTTTTAAAAAAATATTTATTTATTTCTTTTTCTTTCTATTTTTTTTGTGGGTCACACTGAGTGATGCTCAGGGGGTTACTCCTGGCTCTGCACTCAGGAATTACTCCTGGTGGTGCTCAGGGGACCATATGGGATGCAGGAGATCCAACCCCAATCGGTCACATGCAAAGCAAATGCCCTCCCGCTGTTATATGTTATCAGTCCTGCCCCCATATTAAGATTTTTAGCTACAAATCTACAATGATAAAAATAGACTGGTATTCACTATTCACAATAGCCAGAATCTGGAAACAACCAGTATGCCCGAGAACTGATGACTGGATTAGAAACTTTGGTACATCTACACAATGGAATACTATGCAGCTGTTAGGAAAAATGATGTCATGAAATTTGCCTATAAATGGATGGACATGGAGAGGATCATGTTGAGTGAAATTAGCCAGAAGGAAAGAGACAGATATAGAATGACTGCATTTATTTGCATGACATGAATATGTATATATATATATATATATATATATATATATATATATATATTATGATACCAAAATCCAATGTCAGGCTAAACGTGGATCAGGAGGTCTTACCAAAGGTGGAAATTACCACAAACATGTGGGAGTCAGAGGTTAGGTAAGACAGAGAAAGGAACATGTGCGAATAAATGTTGAAAGGGCTAATACCAACCTAGAACTGAGCATTGAATACAGGCATAAAAATGCACATGATGGCCTCTAAGTGTATGTATTGCAATCTACAATGTATAAGAGAGGGAAGAGAGAGAAAGGGAGAAAGAGAGAAAAAAGATAAAGAACCTGCCATAGAGGCAGGCTATGGGAGGGAGGGAATTGGGGACATTGGTGGTGGGAAATGGGCACTGGTGGAGGGAGGCGTGCTGGAACACTATGTGATCTGAAACCCCCTAAACATGAATAACGTTGTAATTGTATATCTCACGGTGGTATAATAAAATATCAATTAAAAAAAGAAATACAAATGGCCAAAGGCAAAAGAAATGACTGGTATTGACTTAGATGTGTAATAAGTGAATGAAAAAGCACAGTATCCACAATATGGCCTAAATGAAGACTAACATTGAGTCTAACATTGGGTAAAGGCAAATTTTAATTTATGGAGAAAAAATTTTTTTCTTTTATTTTTTATTATCTCTTTTGTATAAACTGGACCATACATTGTGATTCTCAGAGCTATTGCTGGTTCTGTGTTCAGGAGTAACCCTTGGTGGTGCTTGGGAGACCATAAGTGATGCAGGAATCTAATGGGTTGGCTGCGTGGAAGGCAAGCACCTTACTTTCTGTACTATCCCCTAGGCTAAAAATATTTTCAATAAATGCAATGAAATAACTAAGCATATGAACACACATAAAACTCTCACCTTACCCTAATTCTTACACTAAAAATATATCTCACAGGTATTTAAGATATATGTAAAGAATGAAATTTATAAAAACACTAGAAGAGGGCTTGAGAGATAGTACAGTTGGCAAAGCCCTTACTCTGCTCACAACTGGCGCGAGGCTTAATCCCTGGCATCACATACAATTCTCTGAGCACTACCAGGAATACCTTCTAGATGCAAGCCTAGGAGTAATCCCTGGTCACAGGTAAGTGTGACTCAAAAAGACAAACAGAACAAAATAAAACAAAGCTCTAGAAGAGCAACCAGAGATAACAGATTTTGCATGCAAGAGGCTTAGAGACCATGTAGTGTAGAGACCATGTAGTGTCTACACTACTTGGTCTCCTGAGCTCTGCCATCCGGAGTGACCCTTAGTACAGGCCGGTTACTTCCTGAGCATGACTGGGATAGGCCAAAAAAAAAAAACCACTACAGGAATTACTCCTTGCGTGTGCTAAAGCGGGGGACCTATATGGGATGCCGAGGATCAAACCCGGCCAGCACAGGCCGGCCGCATGCAAGGCAACACCCTACCCACTGGGCTATCTGCTCCGGCCCTCTCTCTTTTATTCTTAAGGTTTATAAAATAGTCCCTAAGCACTATGCATTCAACACTAAGATTTTCCAAGAAACTTCAAGCTTTCTGAATTCTGGGTTCTTTAGTTCATCCTTATTAAAAAAAAAAGATACATGATGGGCCAGAGAGACACTACAGTGGGTAAAATACCTGCCTTGATCTAGATAAAAACAGCTGACCTGGATTCAATCCCCAGCACCCCATATACTTCCCCAGCTCTGCCATGAGTGATTCCTGAGTGCAGATCCAGATGTAAGCCCTGAGAACTGTCAGGTGTGGCCTCAAAAACAAAGTCCCCAACCCTCAACATCAAAGATACCTAGAAAAAAATTCTCTTCTTGCTTGTGGGCTATATATATACTACAGGAATAATTGATCTTGAGGCTGAGCAGGGTCCCCAACAGATATTGGGGTCCAGCAGGTTCCCTGGCTGTGTTCGGGGCAACAACCATTCCCCTGATTGATGGACTAAGGAGCAAGACCTTAGCAAGGACAAAGGCTCTAGAAAATCTAAGGCTTAACCTATCTCCACTTACTCTTCACTCCACCTAACTCTATAAACACACCACACCATGTCAAATCAAATCTGCCAGAGATAGATACTTTGCAAAAGCTTGAGGGAATGGAATTAAAAGAGCTCTTAATCCAGAAGCAATTAGATGAGGAGAAAGCTTCCCCTTACTGGGGCAAAACCACCAGGGAGCTTCACCCCAGCTCCTGGGGCTATAGGCCTGAAAGGAGGAGGCTGGAACCCTGGACATGTTGTTTCCTCTTATCCTTGGCTGGTAAACAATCATTTAATGTTATTTCTAGTCATTTTGTATGAACACAGTAATAGAGACAGACATTTATCTACACCGGGATTAAACTCATAGGGTGGCCATTCCTGGGACATCTTGCCAAACCACATTCCTCTCTGTAGGTTATTTTATTCCTAATCCCCACAGGGTCCTTTTCTTTAATCTGTTGTTTATCTTTGGATCAGAACAGAGTTTGTTCCATGATCTTGCACTCAGCTTATAATATTGTTCGGGACATTTAATTCATTCCATGTAAAGGCCAGGGTAGTTTGCTCACAGCTTGCCCTGGTCCATTGGGTCCTACAATGAGCCTCTCCTTTTGGGATGCAATGAATTAAATCAATCTAAGGGCAATCGAGGTTTTAAGTTAGGAAATATGACAGATGCCCAGGAGTACCTAATTCAGAGTTAATTAACTCCTATATCACAAATGTGTAGCCTTAATTATCTTCCTGTGTTTATACAAAAATCCTTTGTACTAGCATAAGCATATATAAAGGCCATACAGGAAAGAGAGAAGCAACCCTTCATTTACAATACAAAACCCAGGGCTGGAACAATGGATACTCCAACAATTGCTACTCAAATTCCTCCTTTTTATTTTTGATAAAAAAAGAAAACATGTTATACTTTTTAAATTATAAAACCAGTACTCATTTGTGACAAAATGTTTGGGAAACAAAGAACTAAAGAGAAAATTAAGTAACCTATGATCTCATTAAGTATATGTAACTTCTGTTAGAATATCAATTCATTTTGTCAGATTTGCTTTGTAATTTTATTTTATTTATTGATGTATGTATTTATTTATTTATTTTAGCTATTTGGGTCACACCCAGCAATACTCAGGGGTTATTCCTGGCTTTGCACTCAGGAGCCCCTCCTGGTGGTGCTTGGGGGACCATTTAGGACACTAGGGAATTGAACAAGGGTTGGCCACGTGCAAGGCAAACACCCTACCTGCTGTACAATTGCTCCAGCAATTGTTCTGTAATTATATTTTAGCCTATCTTTTATCACATTAAAATATATGACATCATGATTTTCAAATTTTAATTTATTGTGACTATTTCCCCATGCCATTAAGCCTCTTCTATGCATGCCTGATAGCTATAGCACATTTCATTGGATAAAGGAGCCATGCACTATTATGAGAAAACCAATAGTTGAAAGTACATTGTTTATAATTTGTCTGCATTATAAATAGTTTAAAGTAGAGTGTAACTGTATGGAATGGGCCTAACAGCTTTTTACTTTACATTGTTCCCACACTGGATTTTAAGCAATAGGTTTGTACACATAAGGATCCACTTATCATTTATCTTCCCATTGTTCATCAATTTGCTTGAGCGGGAACCAGTAATGTCTCCATTTGTCCCTGTCACATGCAAGTGCAGTCCAATGGAATCTGCTCATTCCAGGAACATGAAGAGCCTCAAACTGCTCATTCAGTATTTGATGAAAAAGTCTAACCATCTTGTAGGTGGTCAGCCATGTGTTCCTTAGACGTCCTGTGGAGTCCAGGCGGTAACAGCTCTAGTCCAGCTACACAAGGAATAAAACTAGGTAATCCTTTTCATATGAAGTCTTTGTGTTCAAGTCTGTGGCTGTACTTCTTGTACTTCTCTGCCATAAATCTTATTTTAAAGACATAGGAGATGGACCAGAGTAATAGCATAGCAGGTAGTCACTTGCTTTGCATGTAGCCCACCCAGATACCCTCCTGGCACCCCATATGGTCCTCTGAGCCAATCAGGAGCAATCCTTAAGTGCAGAGGTAAGTGTAATTCCTGAGCACACCACTGGATGTAGCCCAGCCCTCACCCCACCAATACAAACACAAAATGAAAACATAGTAAAATTATATGCAGTCTAGTTAAAAAAAAAAATCAGAAATGGTCAGTGTGACGAAGTGATCTTTGGAAAACTTACTACTCAACAATACTATGTTTTAAAAAGTCACTCCAGCTATCCAAAGGAGCAATTAATAAGAAAAGTTACTGTAAAAGTTACTGTAAAAGGATGTCCAAATATTGACTAGGAATATAGCCACTTAATGTTGATTATGTTATCGTTAATTTTGCCTTATGTATGATGCCCTTTTGTTTACTTAAATAGGGCTAAGTAATTTCTTTGGGAATTATTTTTTCACAGAGAGAGACAGGAAATATTATGAAATGATTTTACTTATTAAGTCTTGGGAGATTGAATAGGTAACAAAGTTGAAAGTCATCCCCAGGAAAGGTTGTACACTGACCCCTCTGTGGTACTTTTTTTTGCTCTTAATGACTTTGTCCACATTAATCTGGCTCATACCTGCTCTCTGCTTAAAGGTCACCTCCTCAGAGAAGACTTCCCTTACTTCCCAGCTATAGAAAACACCCTGTGCTTTCTCTCTTAAACCACAAGCACACTTGTAACTTCTTGTCTTCCCATAAAGTCTGTGAGGTGGTACCACACCTGTGTGCTTTACTCATGTCTCCCACAATTACCAAAGCAGTTGGCACCTTGTTTTACCCCCCATTTTTTTTTGCTTTTTTCATTTTAGGGCCACATTCAGTGCTATTCAGGGCTTATAACTGGTTCTGTGCTCAGGAATCACTCCTGCAAGGCTCCGTAAACCATATGTGGTTCCAGGAATCTAACCTGGTATTGCTCCTGCAAGCAAGTGCCTTGTATCTATCTATCCAGCCCAATTTTTATTACTGTACCTTTGCCAAAGTGAGTGCTGGTTGAATAACTAAAAAAATAACAAAGAGACATAAGAGTGAGGGATACTTCTTGAATACAAACAGAACATCTCCCAGAGATACCTATCTATACAATCACTCCCTTTAATTACCCCTTCCCCAGATGTCAGGGAGCGCTGCTGGGGTCCCTGACAGTGTCGGGAAGCGAGTTCCCTTCTACCTCTGAAGCCAGCGGGGAATGGATGAAGACTCAGGAATATGATGCAGTTTTAAAAGGGCTTTACTATCACAGGATCCAATATACAATCCAAGAGCAGGGAAAACCTCCGGACTCTGGGTTCCCAGCTAGGCCCCAGCCAGGTGTAGGCCAAGATGGCTGCCACCACGTGTTGAGGCCCAACAGAGAATGGAGAGGACGGAGAAGCAAAACACCAAGGGAAGCCGAAATGGCAAAAAGGGGGAAAAAAGAGAGAGATTCTTTCTTCTTGCAGCTTATTTTAAAGCTAGAAATCCACCCCAACTCCTCAGCCCAGCCCATTCTGGGCTGGGCTATCTAGAGATGAAAACAGGAAAATAGCGCTAAAGAAATGTAGCAACTTCAGGAAACCATCTGGTTGTTTACAAGGACCCAGAGCTAATTCAAAGCCTCCCTAGCAGAGCTGGGAGAAGCTATAAGCTCAATGTAACTTCCCCTGGCAGGAAGGATCAAATGCCCTCAGGTAATTTCTCCCAGCACCTCACCTAATATCTTAAGCCAAGATCTGCCTGGAATTGCCTTTATAGGGTAGAAGGGGGTTTCTGAGATGGCATGTCTCTGTATCAAAGACTAATACTAATGCCAGTTAAATATTTCTCCAAGCCTTCACAAGAGTCTTGTCTACTTCATGGTAGTTTTGTATTTTAGTTGCCTTTGAGTTATCAGGGAGCCATGCTTATTTGCTTAGAGGCAAACAGCATTTCTCTCTGGTCTAATTACTTAGAGATCCAACGTGGCCAGGCAAATATGCTGGTAAGATCTAGCTAGTCCGCATGCTTGTGATAGCATGAGAGAATATTTATACCAGCCAGTACAGAATACATGGTCAGATAAGACTGCCACATTCAGACTATCCCCCTATCTATGAAGTGACCTGCAGGAGGCAATCCAGGGCAGATGCAGAGGCCTAGGCTTTTTAGGTGTCCTGCAACACCCAGAACCCCCTTTCTAAAATAGTAGTTTCCTCATTTTTTCCCCTCCTCAGTCATTCACTCATCTGCTACCATTCCTGTATTTTATTTGACACTGATCAGGTCTAATGTATTTTTGACACTTATTACTACCTGACGTTTCAGTGCACATTCAATTAGGTATTGCATGCTGCCTACGTCAGTTCTGTCTGTAAGGTAAGGGGTATTTCTACTGCCATATCTCCCAACACCTTGTTGACAGTCACCAGCATGGATAAATAATAGTTGAATGAATAAAATTTCAGAGTGCAGCTAAGAGATGTACCTATATATTCGACTTCAGAAAATTCTACTACATTTTATACTATTCACAGAAGAACAAACAATTTCTCTTAATTTTTCCTGGTAGCTAGTTGCATATTTCTTAGTATTTGTTATTCAGTTTTGTAGTCACAACTAATATTTTTATGTCAACTAATAGTGAGTTCAAATAAAACATCTTGTTGGGTACAAAAAAATAAGGGTGTGATGTTGGAATTTTGTATGCCTGAAACCATTATTAACAGTATTGTAAATCATAGTGCCTCAATAAAGACAAAAATTAGAAAAGAAACAAGAAATAAACATTTTCAACAGTTATAGTGAAAGTATGGCTTTGGATTTTGTTTTTTGATCAGAGTCCAACATTAAGGGCTAAATAGTTGACTCACGGTGAGAAAGTAAATTGTTATACCAACTGCATAAGATACTATAATCATACTTTCAGATGTAAATCATAAAAAGTCAAAGAATAAATGTTGTAAATAATGGGATGTGAAGTCATACCCCATTGTATAAGGAGTGATTAAAAATTAGTCAATAAGATGTGTACCTACACACAAAGTTGGAAGTAGTCATAAAACTATGTCAATCATTTTGTTGAAAAGGTTATGGGATAAACTTGCTGCAGAGGTATTTATAATAATAAAAATAATTTTAAAGGAAGCCGAGTATCCCAGAACACTTTGTGTATTCTCTGGCATCAATTCATGTTATTCTGGTTTTTCTCTCCTCAGTAAAAACCACCAGTTATTCATCTTCTGATTGGACACCCTTGAGATAACTTGCCCTGGCTGGGCTGAAATCCCTGGAAAATTTCAAGAAGATCTACTTGCTGGCCTTGGAACCCTTTCTTATGTTTTTCCTTTTCATTTGTCTCTATTATTTTTTATCCCTTTATATAGATTGAGATGTTATAATTTACAGGATTGTTATGGTGACGCACCCACCTCCCCAGTGCCGCTCCCTTTCAATCTCCCTCCCCAAACTCTGTTGTTCTCCTGTGTGTCACCTTCCTATGCACCATGAAGTTCCACATATATGAGAGAGATTATTCAGAATCAATCCCTTTCCTTCTGATTGGCTTCACTCAGCATAATACTTCTAGATCCATCTGTGTTGTGGAAAATTGTATGCTTTTGTCCTTTTCTAGAGCTACGTGTATAAAAACAAATCTTGATCTATTCATCTATAGTTGGGCATTTGGGTTGTTTCCACTTCTTGGATATTGTATTTAACTCTGCAAGTATCATAGGTATGCATATATTCTTTTGATTTTTTTTTTTTTTTGTATTTGGGGGCCAGGTGGTATCATTGTGTTGTATGAGAGTTCTATTTACTACTTTTTTTTTAAAGAGTAAACCCTTTCTGTCTTAACACACTAATAAATTCCAGGAATTACAATGTCAGTTTCTAATTCCAAATGAAAGTAAAAGTAACTTCTGTGTTTAGGGTGCTTGACATTATTTTATTTTTAAATATCACCCAGTTTGAAACATTGCTTTTGGTGAAGACATTGAACAGGCCAGACACATTTGGGGCTAAAATATCACCACCTCTAACATCAGTCCCACACCCAATGGCAAAGCTTAACCAATTGTCTTTAACCAATGTAATTGCCTTAAGCAATTTGGTTCCAGTCTGGGCTCAAAAGAGGAACCTGTATTTTTTGCCTGAAGACCAAGATAGGAAAAAAATCTTGGTCTTAAGAGAAAAAGATTTTCAAGCTTCTTAGAAAAATAAAGGTGCGCTGTACGTGTGTGTGTGTGTGTGTGTGTGTGTGTGTGTGTGTGTGTTGGGCCTATCAGGGATAAATCTGACATGCTTAGGGGTCATGCAGTACCAGGGATCAAAGCTCGGCCCCTATACATGCCAGGCATACATTTGAGCATTTGAATGATCTCCATAGTCTGAAACAGTAAGTTTCAGAAAATGAAATTGACTTTTTTTGTAAGCCTTACTTCACTTACATCTTCATTCTATTCCTTATCACAGGATGCCGCGTCACATCTTGAGAGGTCAGTAATGACTCCTGGTTCATTAGAGTTTAGGAGTTAACTTTTCCAATTAGGCTAAATTAATTGGCAACCTTCCCATTAAGGTCACATTTCTTTCTCCATTCCTACATAATCCTAGGAGGTAAAGTTATATCTGAAAAATGATTTTGTTGTACCCCCCCAAAAAATAAAAAAGACATTAAGACTCCCAGTTTGTTTAATACTTCAGATTGGATTTTAAGCATGCAGCTGTCTTCACTTGCATTAAATAGTTTCATATTCCATAAATGGGAGTATTGAACAATGATGAATGAATGAAGTACAATAATAACTATTTTTAGTATGATAATTTTAATTAAAAGGCAGTGGAATCATAATCTTGCCCAAGCACATCTGAAATGTCCTTCCCATTCTTTTTTTTTAAAACACAATGCATTCTGTGTCGGGCTGCTTCTTGCTTGCTTGTTTGCCTTCTGATAAAGAATAGGCAACAGTTGACATTCTTTCTAGACCAAGTGAATGGTGCATTTGAATTGTGGTTTTGGCTAGCCAGTTCTTCATTTGCACATTCTGCGAAGGATGACATTTCTTTGCCATACAAGGTGGTAAATTGCCATAAACCAAATGAGTTTCTTAGGAAAGTAACTCTAACACAACTTAAATAACATTTTTGCTTGTTTAGGATAGTTTGTTATTGTTTAAGAAGAGATGTATGTGATAATAGGCGAAAATTTATAGCATTTACCAAATGCCAAATATTAATCTATAAAAATTAATACTCTAGGGACTGGAGAGATAATTCAGTGAATAAGGTGCTTGTTTTTCACCAGCTGACAGGTCAGCTTTGGTCAGATTGGTCAGATTGGTCAGCTGACAGGTCAGTTGACAGGTCAGATTTGATCTTCTCCACCACATAATTTCTGTACGAGGAGTGATCTCTAAATGCAGAGCCAGGAACAAGTTCTGAGAAGAGCTGGCGGGTGGGGACCGGGGGACAGGGGTGAAGATCTTCTAAAGAATATTCTGTAAGGATGTATAGTGAGATACTCTATATGTAATCCAACTCAATTCAACACAACCCATGCAACTGTAGAGGTGAGGAAACAGGTGCACAGAGAAATAATTTGTTCAAAGTTTCTTCCTGACAAGGAAATGGCAAAGCCAGAATACAAACCTGAGCATCTAGGGCCAGAGTGATAGTACAGTGAGTAAGGAGCTTGCCTTACAAGTAGCTGACTGGGGTCAATCCCCAGCACCACATATTGTTGGGGAGCTGCTGGGGTCCCCAACAGTACCATGACAGAAGTTCTCTTCTACCTCCGAGGCTGCTGGGGAACAGATGAAAACTCACAACAAAAGCTCTACCACCACAATCCAATTTTATTGGAAGACCTTAGCTCTGGTCAGAAATTAGACCATACACAAGGGTCCAAGTCTCCCACCAAAGAAGATTCCACCAGAGACAAGGACCTACCAGAAAGGAGTCCCACCAAAGAGAGGCTCTCACCTGAGAAAGAGCCCTACCAAAAAAGGGGAGAGTATCTCAAATCAGTCCCCTTATATATACCAAAGTAATTCTAACTTCAGGGAGGGTCTTGTTAACAAAGAACCCTAAACAGCTTCTAGATAGTAGAAGAGTGTAGAAGGGTGGCGCCACACCCTACTACAGGTCTAAACAAAGGATTACTCCAAGGACTAATCCCTTCTTCCAAGATTATCTCTTATGTAAAACACTGGAGAGAGAGAGAGAGTGGTCTGGTATAAAATAATACATCTTAATTTCATGGGCTTCATATAATCTAGATGGTACCCAAAGTTCCTTCTTATTTATTATCTGCACCAAGGTGATTCTGAGTATCCTGTTCTCTGTATACTGAAAGGGTCACACTCGCCTGCCTGAGGCCAAAATAGTATGACCCTTCTGATAATCTTAAATGATTGTCTCAACATAGCCAGGGTGGTAGTCTCCTGGTAAATTCTAACTGTCCCACGCTGGGACCAGTGGGTATAAAGAGGAGCTGTGCCCAATCTAGAAAACATAGAAGTCTTCATAGATGTATAATAATAAGTCAGAAATTACTCATTCAGAGTCAAGGTGACTTTTGTAACTGTCAGACCCTCCATCAGAGTTTACATAGAAGAGAAATCTCATTAGTATGAACCCTGGCTTAAGAACATGCAAATAGGTTAAGCTGTGAGGATAAAACATCAAAACTCTCAAGCTAGCTAGACCTGACATCCAACAACATATGATCGCCTGATTCCCTCCAGGAGTGATCCCTGAATACAGTGAGGACCAAGCCCTGTGTTCTGCTAGATGTGATCGCGAAACCTAAGGCAAACAAAATAAAACAAAACTAAAACTAAGCTCCTGATTCCAGAGTCTATGCTCTGAATCCATGCACTACCCTTACAGCAGCAATCATGATCTGAATATTATTCCCATTTTATGGGTAAGGCCACTGAGGCTTGGAGAAGTAAGGTTATTGACCCAGCATTTAGAAACTTAAGCAACTAGTTCAGGACCTGACACCAGCTCAGGTCTCTTTGGCTCTCAAATTTTTGTATTTTTTTTTTCACTCCAAAAATAGTATTATTTTAGTACCATCCTTTGAGTATATTATAGCTTAACTTGATTTGTGTGGGCTAGTGTAAATTTCCAGTCATTGTGAAGAACTTTTCGTCATTAGAAAGTATTTTCTGGCTTTGGAGAGATAGTACAGCCAGTAGAGTATTTGCCTTGCCTGCAGCCAACTTGGTGATCTCCGACACCCCATATGGTTCCCTGGTTCCCTGAGTCCCTCCAGGAGTAATTCCTGACTGTAGAGCCAGAAGTAACCCCTGAGCATTTCGGGTGTGACCCCAAAACTATAAAACACGTGTTTCAGGGGCTGGAGCAATAGCCCAGCGGGTAGGGCATTTGCCTTGCATGCGGCCGGCCTGTGCTGGCCCGGGTTCGATACCCGGCATCCCATATGGTCCTCCGAGCACCGCCAGGAGTAATTCCTGAGTGCAGAGCCAGGAAAAACCCCTGAGCATTGCTGGGTGTGACCCAAAAAGCAAAATACATACATACATACATACATACATACATACATACATACATACATACATAAGTAAATGTCGGGGAACGCCGCCGGGGTCCCCGACAGTGCCGGGAAAGGAGTTCCCTTTTACCTCCAAAGCCGGTGGGGAATGGATGAAGACTCAGGAATCCGATGCAGTTTTAAAAGGCTTTACTTATCACAGGTTCAGGCATACAAGCCAGCAGTAGAAAAAACCCTGTGCTTAGGATTCCTGGTTAAAACCCCAGCCACATGTAGGCCAAGATGGCGGCCACCACATGTTACGGCCCTGTAAAGAGGAGACAAAGACAAGACTCCCAAGAAGAGTGCAAGCACAGAAAGAGAGCCCAGACAGAGAGAGAGAGAGAGAGAGAGAGAGAGAGAGAGAGAGAGAGAGAGAGAGAGAGAGAGAGAGAGAGAGAGAGAGAGAGAGAGAGAGAGAGAGAGAGAGGAAGCAGGCTGGTTTTATACCCCTGCAACTCAGACCTCCCACTTTTATGGGAAGCAGGCAGGGTCAAATGCCCTCAGGTAATTTCTCCCAGCACCTCACCTATACCCTTTTATATGCTGATGTTTTGAGCCAAGATCTGCCTGGAAATGCCTTTTATAGGGTAGAGAAGGGGGTTTCTGAGATGGCATGTCTCTGTGCCAAAAACTATACTAATGCCAGTTAAATATTTCTCCAAGCCTTCACAAGAGTCTCATCTACTTCACGGTAGTTTTGTATTTTAGTTGCCTTTGAGTTATCAGGGAGCCATGCTTGCTTGCTTGGAGGCAAATAGCATTTCTCTCTGGTCTAATTACTTAGAGATCCAACGTGGCCAGGCAAATATGCTGGTAAGATCTAGCTAGTCCCACGATGCTTGTGGTAGCATGAGAGAATATTTATACCAGCCAGTACAGAATACATGGTCAGATAAACTGCCACATTTAAACTACCCCCTATCTACAAAGTGATCTGCAGGAGGCAATCCAGGGCAGATGCAGAGGCTTTTAGGCTTTTAGGTGTCCTGCAACAAGTAAGTAAGTAAGTAAGTAAGTAAGTAAATAAATAAATAAATAAAAACGTGTTTCAAACTTCTAAAGAATTGCCTTACAGATGGTTGTTTCCAATGCTTTATATAAGAGATTAAGGAAGCTAAGAAAATAGGAGCTGATTCTAAAATATTTGGTAGCACACATTTTTGAAAAAGTAAATGATTATCTGAATTTTTTTTCTAATCCTATAAAGGATTTATAAGGTTGGTTGACTAGAAAAATTAATTTGTTTCTGCAAAAAAAAACAATGGATAGAAGCAAACAAAAGATGCATAATTAAGACTTTAATTTTTTTCCCTCAGGTACTTATTCTCTAGCCTCTAAAATACATGTGTCCTATGCAAAGCAAAGTAGTCAGTAGCCTTGAACTGCAATGCAGAAAGGTTGTTTCTTTTTTTTCATGCTTCCTTCTCCAAGTTTCTGTTTGCAGGAAAAGCACTTGGTGTACACTTGAACACACTGGGGAGAGTACACTAGAGGAGCTTGCCTTGAGAATGAATCCAAAGAGAAAAGCTCCTTGAAACACAAGCAATCAGACCTGATTATCATAGAAACCCCTAGAACAATAACACCTCTCCTAAGTTTTTGTGCACATGAAGACCCAAAGGACCTCATGTGTGTTTTCATTTCTGTTTCAGCACATTTTAAGCTCAAGTGAGACTTTCATGCTCAGCATTAATGAGGTTTGTGCTGTGCTTTGAAATTTGCTGTCATCTGTTTCCTGTGCATTGATGGCTTGTGAGTGAACTCAGTCAATGACAGTCTGGCTAGCTCTGTCTTCGAGGGTCATTAGAAACTAATTTATCTGCTACAGTTCTTCTCAGTCTGCTGCCCACTCTTAAATACCTATGAATTATAAAGAGTGACTTGAACTGGAAAACCAGAAACACTGTTAAGTGCTGTTTCAAAAAATACCCTGGGGGCAGGGGATCTGTGTGTAAAGTTACCACTCTAGGAATGTAGCATTAAAATGAGCTGTATGTGTGGATCAACTTTACAGAATGTAAAGGGGGAAAGGTTGTAGGACTGCAGACTTAAGGATGCTGAAAGAAAGTAGGAGAGTACAGGGGCTCAGATGCTTGCCTTGTGCGTGGCTGAATCCAGTTTGATTCCTAGCACGCATATGGTCCCCCAAGCATTCTAAGAGCTATTCTGAAACATTTCTTCCATAACCACCACTACCAAAGATATAAATGAATTATTTTGAAAGCCCCAAAATGAAGCCCAACACTCTAGCCCACAGCCTTGCCATTCAACATCACACACCCTCTACACATTTGTTTTTGTACTAGCAAGACACTGAGCTAAACACATTTCTCAACCTAATAGCAAATGATTGTGGGCATTTTGTACCATTGTCGGTCCCATCTCCAGAACCCATCTCCTCTCTTTTGGCCCCCATGCCACACTATCTCCACAATTCTGTCTAAATGCGCCTCTCAGCCACCTCTATGGAACCCGAATGGAGACGTCAGCATGGTTTCTTCCACATCTGTGGGCAGAGTGCTGGCATGCAATTCCCAAATGGGATCAAATCAAGCTGTAGGCTCTACTCTTGTTCTAGCCCTCCATGAATTTCTGTTTGAGTGTTCCAGTTTTTTTCTTCCAGAATCCAAGACTTGTGTATCTAGATGTGGGTTATCTGTTAACTTCCTTCCCTACTCTTTAGAGAGAGCTTCTTTACAAAGCACTAAAATAGCATTTTCATGACAGTGATAGTTGGCCTCTGCAGTCCTGGCCTGGCCCTGAGTTCTAATACTTCATCTCTATCCGTGCACATTTCACCTGGGTGTCCTGCTTTCAATGAAAAAAAAATGTTTGAACTACCAATTTATTCTCTACTTTAATTCTCTTTACCAAACTAGTGCTGTTTCTGTCCTAGGCATAACATTTGACAAGTCATTAAGCTTTTTTATCCTTCCTTCCTTCCATCCATCCTTTCTTCCTTCCTTCCTTCCTTCCTTCCATCCTTCCTTCCTTCCT
The DNA here is from genome assembly GCA_021461705.1 of Cryptotis parvus. Classification (NCBI taxonomy): domain Eukaryota; kingdom Metazoa; phylum Chordata; class Mammalia; order Eulipotyphla; family Soricidae; genus Cryptotis; species Cryptotis parvus. The sequence goes on from JAJIBD010000478.1 coordinate 141,855, forward strand.
TCCTTCCTTCCTTCCTTCCTTCCTTCCTTCCTTCCTTCCTTCCTTCCTTCCTTCCTTCCTTCCTTCCTTCCTTCCTTCTCCCTTCTCTTTTTTCTACTTTCTCTTTCTAGAAGTTTTTGTTGAGCACTTCTTATGTCCTTGCCTTCTTGTAACCTATAATCAAGATTAGAAGGATAGCCAACAAACAAGCAAATACACTAATTGTAGCTTATGATAAATACAGCAAAATAAATAACAGGGAACTCTACAAAGACGAATGAAGTTCTAGCCAGTAAAGGCATCTCGAGGAGGCAGCATTTAGTTGGGAACTGTTGAGAGCAGTGGGTGTGGGAGGGCTGGGAGAAACCACTGCTCCAGCTAGGCCCTGCTGAGGGCCAGTGCTTCGTGAACTTGCTGGGAAAGAGAGGGAGTTAGGACAGAAGCAGTTTGGGTATGTCTTCTGTAGTGGGGCTGGAAGGACAAGTGAGGAATCCAAGGCCTTTCCAAGTGCTAACTTATAGTCAGGAAGCAGGGTAAGGGCAGTGAGCTTTATAGCTGCTTTCTGGAGAAAAGACTGGAGAAGTGGGTGAGCTTGTGAATTTGCCTCTACACTTCATCCTGATAGAATATCCCATTGAGAACTGATTATTCTCCCTTCCATCAAAGGGTGAGAATTTCTTTCTATATTTCTCAATAGCTATACTTCAGGGAGAGACCTTTGGGCACTGATAAGAAGCATATTAGCAACAACATAAGAAAAAAATTATTATGTGGTACTATATGGACTTGAAATAAGTGCTAACATATTTTAATATTAAAAGCCTTTAAGGATTATATGATTGTCTTCATTCCCTGTTGCAGGACACCTAAAAGCCTAGGCCTCTGCATCTGCCCTGGATTGCCTCCTGCAGGTCACTTCATAGATAGGGGGGGTAGTCTGAATGTGGCAGTCTTATCTGACCATGTATTCTGTACTGGCTGGTATAAATATTCTCTCATGCTACCACAAGCATCGTGGGACTAGCTAGATCTTACCAGCATATTTGCCTGGCCACGTTGGATCTCTAAGTAATTAGACCAGAGAGAAATGCTGTTTGCCTTCAAGCAAGCAAGCATGGCTCCCCTGATAACTCAAAGGCAACTAAAATACAAAACTACCGTGAAGTAGATGAGACTCTTGTGAAGGCTTGGAGAAATATTTAACTGGCATTAGTATTAGTCTTTGGTACAGAGACATGCCATCTCAGAAACCCCCTTCTCTACCCTATAAAGGCAATTCCAGGCAGATCTTGGCTCAAGACATTAGGAGAGGTGCTGGGAGAAATTACCTGAGGGCATTTGATCCTTCCTGCCAGGGGAAGTTACATTGAGCTTATAGCTTCTCCCAGCTCTGCTAGGAGGCTTTTAATTAGTTCTGGGTCCTTGTAAACATCCAGATGGTTTCCTGAAGTTGCTACATTTCTATAGAGCTATTTTCCTGTTTTCATCTCTAGATAGCCCAGCCCAGAATGGGCTGGGCTGGGGAGTTGGTGTGGATTTCTAGCTATAAAATAAGCTGCAAGAAGAAAGAAGCTCTTGTTTTTTTCCCCCCTTTTGCCATTTCGGCTTCCCTTGGTGTTTTGCTTCTCCATCTCTGTTGGGCCTCAACACGTGGTGGCAGCCATCTTGGCCTACACCTGGCTGGGGCCTAGCTGGGAACCCAGAGTCCGGAGGTTTTCCCTGCTCTTGGATTGTATATTGGAACCTGTGATAGTAAAGCCCTTTTAAAACTGCATCATATTCCTGAGTCTTCATCCATTCCCGCCGGCTTCGGAGGTAGAAGGGAACTCGCTTCCCGACACTGTCGGGACCCCGGTGGAGCTCCCCTACAATTCCCTAGATAAGAACACAGAGTTATGTAGCAGCTAAGAAAGGAAAAATAGAGTTCAATTCCAAATCAACATTATTGGACCGATTTTTCCCTTCTCACTATGTTTTATACTCTGTGACAAAGTCAAACTATACAAAACTGTACTGGAGAAGTTGAAACTCCAATCACCATTCTCCAAACCCATATGTGACCTTGTGTTTTTACTCTGGTCTTTGCCCTAACAATGCTAGAACAAAACTATTTTGGCAATGCTGAAGAGCTCTCAAAAACCCATGTTCTGGGAAAGAGCTCACGCTTTTTAAATCTGGTTTTGAAATAAGGAAATATGGAGCCACTTTCTTACCATCTCTACAGGAAGTGGACGCCAAATTGTTTTGGTTCCAAAGGGGAGCCACACCCATTTGGGGTGAAAGCTTTAGCAACTTCACATCACTGCTCAGAAGAACACGCCAAAAACAGCAGGGAGAGGACAATAAAAGGTTACCTACACTGACAATCAGAGAAGAAAATTGCAGAGAAGAAATCTGGTTGTTTATTCCTCATTCCCATGTCTCGTTAAGAGAGATCATTTGGGTTCCCTCAGTAATAAAAATGACAACTCCTGCAGAAAAATGAATCACAGCAAAATGGTATTCTGGTATCATTTTATAATTATGAATAAAAAGCTGGAGGTGTTCAAATTTTCAGAATCTACAGGACAACAGACAGTTTTCCAAGCAGGCCTAGGCCATACTAACTGCTGAATAGGAAAACTAATTAGTATCCTGTGTGAACTATCTTGTCTTTTTTTTAGGACCGGAAATCAAATGGGAAGGGTTCCCTCCTGTTCCAAGTGAGTTCCAGAAGAATTACTCACGCTCCTTAACCTATGAGTCAGACAGGAGTCTAGGAGGGTGTTTCCAAAACAGGCAGACAATAAGATAAACAAGGCTATCGATTTGTGACAGTTTGGAGAAACAGGGTAACAACTGACCAATGTGGAGGGTAGTAGTCCTGGGGAGAGGCGGCTGATGGAGTCTCCCTGCAGAAGATGTGGATAAGCAAAGGTTGGCAAGCCAGCTTGGAGCACTTCCTGGAAAGCGAATGTCCACGTGGAGGTCTGGTTTTGGCCCTTTACTCAGTTTGGTTGACCTGGTCGATATGATCGTAGCAACTACCGTTGTAAATGTCTCCAGGAGCAGCAGCTGGCACTCCTAGCCTGACTCCGGGAAAGCCTCACTGCCGGGTATTTTGACATCTCACAACACCGGATATTAATCACTTGGGGACTCTGGGACTGTTCCAGTGACCATGTTTGCCACTGCTGACCTGCAGCCAGAAAAATAGCTTCTAAATGACAGAAGCTTTCCAGATTCAGACTCTAAAGTAATCGAGAAAGCGCTGCTCGAGAAACAACCCAGTGCCGACCTAGTTCGTCTCCTGGGCAGGTTAAGGAGGGGCCTTCTCTTTGCTCCCTCCAGGAAGGAGTGTGACGTCAGCCCTCAGCTCTGTGAGCATGTGTGGGACCTCTTGGCTGCTCCCAGTGCGGGGCAGTGTGAGGCTCCTGACCCATTGTCCCCATTCCTGGTATTCTGAGAAAACTACAGCGTGGGCACGCAGGGTCATCCTACCCAGGAAGAAGAGTAAGAACTGTTTTTCTTTTTAAAAAATGAGGTTTATTTTAGTTTTCTGGCCCACAGCCTGGTCTCTATGCTCAGGAGTGACCCTTGGATTCAAACCAAGGTCCTCCTGTGCAAAAAAAAAAAAAAAAAAAAAAGCGCCTTCACTCCTGTGCTATCTCTGTCTCCATGCTTCTCTTCATCCCCACCACCCCTCCTTAAATCCACTGGGAAACAGAAGCCCAGGGCCTGAGTGGTGAGATCCTTCACACTGCCTGAACTCCTGAACAGACCCCTGCTCCAGTCATCTCTGTCCTAAACACCCAGAGGCAGCTCTTCCTACCCAGCAAGCCGGCGGTTCTACTCAGGCCATCCCAGGCCCTTCACTTCTTGACTCTCTGCCTAACTCTGGGCGTCATCAGGAGCCACTCCTGACCCTGTCACTAAGCTCGCCTGTGAATTGTTTCCTGAAAACAATGTTTACCGTCAGCTCTGCTTTCTTTTCCACACTTCTCCTTCCACTGGCAATGCCATTCCTTCCCAGACCCCCTCGATTCAGGCCCCTCCACAACTTCCCTCTGCTGGAGGTCGCCCATTCCTGCCCCTCGCTTGGCCCCTTTCTCCTTTTTCTGCGTCTTTCTCTCACCACAGACATATTCTCTCTCCTGACACTTGTCACCTTGTTTGAGTTTATTCCATGTGTCAGCTGAAGACTGACACCAATGCTGCTTTTGAAAAAAAAAACACTCTTAGGACTGGTATGGCAGCAAGTAAAAGACTGGTCTTGCAAGCGGGTCCCCCAGCATTGCGGGAGTGGATCCCTGAGCAGAGAGCCAGAAACACTGCTGAGTGTTGGCCAAAACCAAAACCCAAAAAAGAGGAAGAGAAGGAGGAGGGAGAATGAGGAAGAGAAGGAGGAGGAGAAGGGAAGAGGACAAGGAGGAAAAAAGCAACTCTTGATGAATCAAGAATTTTTGGTCACATTTTATGCCCTTGCCATTTAGATATTGATCAGAAGTTTCCAAGAACCTCCACCTCCACCTGATTAAACTCAAGGTGCCCTGATTTCTGACCCACCTGAGAAGGACAGACAGGAGTTAGGAGATAGATGATGGCTTGGGAGCATGCATAGCTTGCACCAATCTGGGTTAATCTTTGCGTCACATGATCCCCAAGTACCACCAGCTGTGGCCCTAGATTCCCCAATACTGCCCTAGGGGAGCCCTGGTATCCCAGGACAGTAGGGTCTGAGCAACATCCCATCTTCTACCCTTGCACTGAACAGACTATTTGGTTCACTAAGAATTGTCAGCAGTGCTGACAATTCTTGAGTAACTCTTGGGAGTCCCCACTCCCACATTGGGATTATAATTGACTATATTATAATCCAAATCTCCTCTCCTCACCCCTCTACACATGCATACCCCATAGAGAGTGGAGTTCCTAACAATGCATGAAAGAGGTCTACTGAACCAAATGCAGCACACAAATAATAATGGAAAACGATATGTCATTTCCATACAAAACACTGATTGGCTAACAGGTGTTTCTAGAAGAGCACGTAAATCCTTGGTGGAGCTCAGCTGCTATAAAGGGACACATCAGAGAAGGTGAAAGCATGGTGTTATTTTTTGGAAAATAGTTGCAGTGACTTGTCTTCTATTCTTAAACAAGCCTTTTCTCTCCTGGGTGTTTGTACGTGCTGTCCTCTCTGGTGACAGAGCCTTTGCCCTTCTCCCGACCCCCTCGTAGGCTAGTGCCTGCCTTGCTCAGGTGTCCCTGAGGCCTAACTGACCAGTGGGTCTGCCTAGATAGCACTTCTCAAGGGACTATGCTGGGGGCCCAGAGTGAGGGGTGCTGGGCCCAGGGAGAGATTCTGGTGCATTTAGAGCCTGGATTGTTGTTCTATGTTTCTGCTTTAGATTTCCAGAAGGGATTCTGAGTAAGCTCTTTTTTCTTCTTTCTTTCTTTCTTTCTTTCTTTCTTTCTTTCTTTCTTTCTTTCTTTCTTTCTTTCTTTCTTTCTTTCTTTCTTTCTTTCTTTCTTTCTTTCTTTCTTTCTTTCTTTCTTTCTTTCTTTCTTTCTTTCTTTCTTTCTTTCTTTCTTTCTTTCTTTCTTTCCTTCCTTCCTTCCTTCCTTCCTTCCTTCCTTCCTTCCTTTCCTTCCTTCCTTCCTTCCTTCCTTCCTTCCTTCCTTCCTTCCTTCCTTCCTTCCTTCCTTCCTTCCTTCCTTCCTTCCTTCCTTCCTTCCTTCCTTTCTTTCTTTCTTTCTTTCTTTCTTTCTTTCTTTCTTTCATCTCCCTTTCTTTCCTTCTTTTTTTAATCTTTTTATTTTTGGGTCACAGCGAGCAATTGAGGGGTACACCTGACTCACACTCAGGAATTACTCCTGGCAGTATTCAGGGAACCATATGTGATAACAGGGATTGAACCTGGGTCAACTGCGTGCAAGGCAAAATGCCCTCCCTGCTATATTATTGCTTTGGCCACTTCTTCCTTCCTTCCTTCCTTCCTTCCTTCCTTCCTTCCTTCCTTCCTTCCTTCCTTCCTTCCTTCCTTCCTTCCTTCCTTCCTTCCTTCCTTCCTTCCTTCCTTCCTTCCTTCCTTCCTTCCTTCCTTCCTTCCTTCCTTCCTTCCTTCCTTCCTTCCTTCCTTCCTTCCTCTTTCTTTCTCTTGCATTTCTCTTTCTTTTTTTCTTTCTAGTCAATTTGGAATTTTCTCTGCATTCACACACAATTTTTTCATTTGTTTGGTGGCTTTTTGGGGCCACACTCCATGATTTTCAGGGGTTACTCCTAGTCTGCACTCAGGAATTTCTCCTGGCAGGGCTTAGAAAACCATATGGAATTCTGGGGATCAAACTCATCAGGCACGTGCAAGGCAAGCATCGCTGTACTATCGCTCCAGTTCCCAGGATCTTTTCTTTTTAAACAAATATTTAAATAATTTATTTTGAGTAGTACAATATATTTAAGTAATATTTTTAAGTAATACAAAGTTTGCATACACAGCAGTAACACTATCTGCACTTCTATGTTTACAGCAGCACTGTTCACAATAGCCAGAATCTGGAAACAACCTGAGTGCCCAAGAACAGAAGACTTGATTAAAAAAAACAATGGTATATCTACACAATGGAATAATATGCAGCTATCGGGAAAAACGAAATCATGAAATTTGCCTACAAATTGATGGACATGGAGACTATCATGTGGAGTGAAATTGTCACTTGTTACTTGTCTTCCCGTTCATTGATTTGCTCGAGTGGGCGCCAGTAACATCTCCATTCGTTGGGAATGAGGTCCATTATTGCTACTGTTTTGGCATATTGAATACACCACAGGTAGCTTTCCAGGCTCTGCCATGGCACTGGGTTCATCCCAGGGGACCCAGTATTTTTTTTCTTTTTCTTTTTTTTCTTTTTGGGTCACACCCAGCAATGCTCAGGGGTTTTTCCTGGCTCTGCACTCAGGAATTACTCCGGCGGTGCTCGGGGACCATATGGGATGCCGGTGATCGAACCCGGCCAGCATGGGCCGGCCATGTGCAAGACAAACGCCCTACCTGCAGGGCCATCGCTCCACCCCCCAGTATTTTTTCTATGTCAGACCATCAACCATCTAGGGCTCATGGGGCAGAGCCCTGGGGGTATAGACAAGCCTGTCTCCTGTCTGCTACCTGCCGATGCAGCCGGGCACCACAGCCACACCTGCAACACTTTGAGGGGCAGGGGGAGTGAAATTAGTCAGAAGGAAAAGGACAGATATAGAATGACTGCATTCATTTTTGAGATATAAATATATACCAGTGTTCTACTAATTGTTGGAAATGGTAACGCCGGACTAGGACTCAGCATTTGGATGTAATTGGATGTAGGCAAAGGGATATAGATGATAACCTTTAAATGTATGCAAGCCACAATGTGTAAAGAAGAGAGGGAGGGAGGGAGAGAGAAAGAAAGAGAGAGAGAAGAAAGGGAAAAGTGCCTGCTATAGAGGCAGGCTGGGGGAGCAGGGAGGGAATATGGGGACATTGGTGTTTTGAAATGTACACTTGTGGAGGGATGGGTGCTGGAACACTGTATGATTGAAACCCAATCATGAATATCTTTGTAACTGTATATCTCATGGTGGTATAATAAAATAAATAAATAAATAAATAAATTTAAAAAAATAGTGTGCAGACTTAGTTTTTCAATGACTCTCTCATTTTTCCTTGACATTAGAATTAGAGTAACATGGAGTTCTCATGGACTGATTACATGTGTTTATGCTAGTATTTAAAAAATCAGTTCCTTTAGTAACTGCCTGAAATTCTCTTATCAACAGCTTTGTAAATCACAGTAATCAAAACTAAAATTAAATTTAAAAATAGTTCCCTGATGGTTATTTAGTTGTTCTTTTTTAAAATTTACACGCATTGCTGAGATAAAGTCCTGCCTACCCTTGAGCCACCATGTGTCGCTGGGCTCGTGCTGCATGGAATGGCTCCTCAGTTTGCACTTCCATCATTGTAGTTTGATTGTCTTTTAACCCAGCAGTACTCAGCTGCTCCCCACTCACAGGCATAAAGTTTGTCTGTATCTTCATGCTCAGGACTGAGTTATATCTCCTTTTTGCATCGTTGCTACTTAATTGGTCAAAGCCTTGTCTGTCTTCAGTAGCTGTTGAAGTAGCTAGGCTTTTGTATGTAATCATCCCTTGAATCCTTTGTCCTTAAACTATGATTTATAACCATTACCAATTTTCTTAATGGAGTGTTCCATTCTATTTTACTTTTTGTTAGTAGAGGGAGCACACCTAATTGTGCTCTGAGGGCTAAGGCTACTTCCTGCAATGCTCTGAGGGGGTTCCTCCACCACTTGAGTCACATTCTTTTTTTCACTGTATCACTGTATCACTGTCTTCCGTTTATCATCGATTTGCTCGAGCGGACCCCAGTAACATCTCCATATGATCTGTCTCATGCAAGTAGAGCCCAAGGGCACCTGCTTGCTCCAGAAACAAAGAGCCTCAAACTATTCCATCAGGTCATGGGAATGAGGTGTATAATTGTTACTGGTATTTGGCATATCAAATACGACACGGGTAGCTTGCCAGGCTCTGCCATGCGGGTAGCATACTTATGCGGGTAGCATATTCTTTTTATTAATATTTTATTATACCACCATGATATATATTAATATTTATTAATATTTTACTATACCACCTACACGGTAAAGCCTGGCAAGCTACAGTGTTTTATTTACTTTTTATGCCAAAGACTAGTAACTATTATGGACCTCAGTTCCATAACCTGAAGAATGGTTTTCGGGCTCCTCCTGTCCCTGTAGCAAGTAGATGCCCTTGGGTTGCACTTGCTTGTGACAGGACTAATGGAGATGTTACTAGTGCCCACTCGAACAAATCGATGAACAATGGGAAGACAGTGATACCACCGTGAGATATGCAATTGCAAAGTTGTTCATGTTTGGAGGTTTCGGTCACATAGTGTTCCAGCATCCTGCCCTCCACCAGTGCCCATTTCCCACCACCAATGTCCCCACTTTCTTCCCCCTCCCATAGCCTGCCTCCATGGCAGGTTCTTTATCTCTTTTCTCTCTCCCTCTCTCTCTTTTCCTTCTCTTACATATTGTGGATTGCAATACATACACTTAGAGGCCATCATGTGCATTTTTTTGCCTGTATTTAATATTGAGCCACATTCTTGAACCTTAATTTCTTTTTTCTCACTTATATCATTTTTAAAGCATGGTATATTTACATAATATAAAATATTCTATTAGGGGAGGTATAGAAAGGGTAAATGAATAAGCCCATTGCCTTACACTGAGTCTACTTGGCTCAATCTCCATCTCTGCAAATGGTCTCCCAAACTCTGCTGGTGTGATCCCTGAGCACAGAACCAGGAGTAAGCCCTGAACACAGCTGGGTGTACACACCCCTCCCCTCATCTCTGAGCACAGAACCAGGAGTATGCCCTGAACACAGCTGGGTATATACATTCCTACCCATAAATCTACCATCGTAATAATTTTTGGGAGTGCAGTTTAGTGAGATCAGCACATTCTTTTTTTGGTATTACCATCACCACCATAATCCTTCTTGGAACTCTTTTACCTTGCAAAATGAACATATGTCTATAGTAAACAAGATTCTCCATGATCTCCATCCCCTGCCCCCTGACAACAGTCGTTCTTTTTTTACCTCTACAAATTTGGCTACCATTATGACTTTCAAACATATTATGCAGGAGGCTAAATAAATGGCACATTGGATGGAGTACTTGCCTTGCACATGGCTGACCCACATTCTATTTTGGCAATCCTATTTGACTGCTTGAGCACCACCAGGGGTGATTCCTCAGTTCAGATCCAGGGTTAACCCCTGAGTATTGCCAGCTGTGGCCTCAAAACCAGAAGGCATTTTGGTAACTGTGCTAAGCTCTCTTCACGTATTATCTCATCAAATGCTCATAGTAAGTAAAAAGGTGGAAATTATTGTTATTTCATTTTATGATGAGTAAGTGAAATTTAGAGAGTCAAAAACCTTGTCTACTCCAAAGCTCCGATTGCATCTGGAGCCATCTGACTGCTAACTAGACATATCTGTTTTTTCCTTTAACTAAATATTTTCTCTTGACCTAAGAATGTTAAATCCCCCTTTATCTCTAGAATTTGTTTTGTGAATCTCTTAACAATTCAGCCTGTCTCCCAGTTTTAATTTTTTCTGCTTATACCCTTGTCTATACTAGACAATGCTCCTTGTATCTCATCTGCTCTCTCTTTCACCCTTGGCTCTCAGTCCTCATCATCTCTTCTTCTTACCTCATTTCTGTGTTTACACTGAGTTCCTAAAACCACAATCATTTGGGCCATTGAATATTTAGTGTTTCTAGGTCTTCAACCTGCCATACTTGGTTGCAGCACTAAAAAGGCCGATGTTATGATTATACTGTCACTGTCACTGTCTTCCCGTTCATCTTCGATTTGCTCGAGCGGGCACCAGTAACATCTCCATATGACTTGTCTCATGCAAGTAGAACCCAAGGGCACCTGCTTGCTCCAGGAACATAAAGAGCCTCAAACCATTCAATCAGGTCATGGGAATGAGGTCTATAATTGTTATTGGTATCTGGCATATCAAATACGATACGGGTAGCTTTCCAGGCTCTGCCGTGCAGGTAGCATACTCTTGTAGTCATCTCAAAATCCAGCATTTATTGATGAACCGCGTGGCTGCAAGCGGCTGCGCGAGCTGGGCTGTGGTAGGCTGGTCTGCTGGGTGGAGTTCTGACTAGGAGAAGTCCAGATGTAGAAAATGGAGGTCCTCATGGAGTGGGAGGTTGTCTGGCTTGTTGTGAGGCTCTGCTGGGGTGGCGGGCCAGGGCTAGAACCTGCCATCCCTCGCAGGCACCTCATGAGCGGCTGGGCACAGTGAGAGCCAGTAGCAGCTCTGCCCCATGTCTGACCCATGCAATAGCCCAGTGGGTAGGGCATTTGCCTTGCACGCAGCCAGCCTGTGCTGGCCCGGGTTTGATCCCTGGCATCCCATTTGGTCCCTCGAGCACCGCCAGGAGTAATTCCTGAGTGCAGAGCCAGGAGTAACCCCTGAGCATTGCCGGGTGTGACCCAAGGAAAAAAAAAAGCAAAATGATTATGCTAGAAAAATTAATTTTGACTTTATGCTACTTGTTTTTCAGTTTTCCTCCTTACCCACGTTTTTATTCATTCATGAGGGCATACTATATGCCACAGCTCTATTAGGTGCTAGGTAGATAATGATGTAAACAACACAGACTTTGGCACTGATTCATTAGACCAGGCCCACTGAAGAGGACAGACAAACATAAGGCAAACAGTACTGACTAGTATCCCAATCAGCTACTTAGTCTGTGTGTGTATGTGTGTGTATGTCCGTGTGTGTGTACATCTACAGTGATAATAAGTCTATGAAACAAGGAAGGAGTGTGGGGGATGGGAAGCCAAGGAAGGACAATTTGAGGAAGTGATATTCAAACTGAGATGTGCAATGATGAAAAGTGTTATCTGGGTGAGGAGTGAGAGGTCAGGGAGGTGGTTTCCAGGAAAAGGAAGAAAAACTGTGAAGACTCTGAGGTGAGAAAGAACTTGGCCAATGGAAGAAACTATAAAGGTCAGTGTAGCTAGAGAGCAAGGAGCCAGAGGGAAGGAGAGGAAGTCAGAGGCGCGGAGGACGGCCAGATCACGTGTGACTTGGGCAGCGACAGTGTTTGGGGTTTCCTCCTCAGAGCAATGAGAAGCCTTTATAAATCTTTCAGCCTTCAGGCAAAACATGGATCAGGAGGTCTTGTCAGTGGGTGGAATCTACCACAGGTGTGTAGGAGTTAGAGGTTAAGTAAGACAGAGAAGGGACCAGTGTGCTAATAGTTGTTGAAAATGGTAATACCAGCCTGGAACTGAGCATTGAATGTAGACAAAGGGATATACATGATAACCCCTAAATGTATGTATTACAAGCCACAATGTGTAAAGGAGAGAGAGAGAGAGAGAGAGAGAGAGAGAGAGAGAGAGAGAGAGAGAGAGAGAGAGAGAGAGAGAAGAGGCAAGTGCCTTCCATAGAGGCAGACTGGGACTCTCCAGATTCCCAGAGGGAATCTGGGACATTGGTGTTCGAAATGTGCACTGGTGGAGGGATGGGTGCTGGAACACTGTATGACTAACACCTAATCATGAATAATTTTGTAATTTTTTTTTTTGCTTTATGGGGTCATGCCTGGCAATGCTCAGGGTTTCTCCTGACTCCACACTCAGGAATTACTCCTGGTGGTTCTCGGGGACCACGTGGGATACTGGGGGTCAAACCTGGTTTGGCTGCATGCAAGGCAAATGCCCTACCCGCTGTGCTATGGTTCCGGTCCCCAGTTTTGTAATTTTATATCTCACGGTGCTATAAGAAAATTTTAAAAAATCTTTTGGGCCTAGGAGAGAGCTCAATAATTTGGAATGCATATTTTGCATGCAGGAAACCCACTTTCCATCACTGGCAGAGTGGGGATTAGACTCTGAGCTCTGCCGGGTTTGTCCTCCCCAAATAATAACATAAAATAATGACACCCTTCTTCCTCTGTCAGTTTCTTCATTCACCCTGAGGACTGAGTAGTATTTTTCCTCTATGCCTAATGGCTGAATCTTACTCCTCTTCCCAGCTTTCTACATGGATTTCTACTGGGGTTTCTTGCTGGTACTGCAAACATGAAGGCTGGAAACAGGCCTCATCTTTTTTATTTTCAAAATTATACTTTTCTTGTATTTCCCATATACTCAATGTAGCTCCCCTGTCCCCCATGGACCCAAATGGAAAATAAGGGTGTTCCTTTGATTTTACCAATCATTTATTCATTCATTTTCCCCCTTGAGGCTACAACAGGACCCAAACTGAAGAAGCTGCATTATAGTGTAGTCAAGCAACAGTAAAAACACATCAATGTGTATTATAATGCCAGTTAGGAAATGTTAGTGCTATAAATAAAATAAGGCAGATTGAAGGTAAGGATATTTTCATCAGAGAAGGTCTCTTTTAGGAGGTGGATTTGATCAGAAGCCATACTGAGATGAAGGATCAAGCCATATAACTATCTGGAGAATGGATATTCGGGCAGAGAAAATACTGAATCAAAAAGACTCAAATTTGGAAGAATATTAAGAAACAGAAAAACACTAGGTAGCTGGAATGCATCAAGTAGTAGGATGAAAATAAAGAATTAAGGTCTGAGAAGTAGTAGAGGCAGACTGTTCTATAAGATATGTAAAGGGATATAGAATTTATTCAAGTGTTTTGATTAGAAAATTATATCAAGCAGCTTTGTGTGAGGAACTTGCCAGAAGGTGAATTAGAGCCCTCAGTGATCTATATTATGTGAATTTGAAACAACTAAATTCACACAAGATTTCCCCATATACATCCCTTCCTCCCATCTTCACAGCTACTGCCCTGTCACTTCCCCAAGCTGCTCCATCTCACATCTGAATTATCTGAATGATCTCATGTGTGATCTTCCTGGATTTATCTTGCAGTTGCTCAAGTTTGAGCAAACCATCCCCTTGCTTAAGCCTTTAGTTTCTCTATGATACAGTGGAGTAGTTTAGCCTCAGGGCTCCTCTTGCCTCCAACTATATTGCCCATGGTTGCTTCCCACATTCCTCCATCCAAAGTCACACTGAGTTACTTAGCTTTACTTATCTAAGTTTCTTTCTCCCCGATTTTTCCTAACCTGCTCCATCTTTCTGTGAGGAGTTTCCTCCTTCCCCATCTCTTATAAGAGCCAGATTTTCCAAATCTTATCATCCCAGGAAAAAAGGGTTCTTCCTGCCTTCAGGCTACCACATTTTCCAGTGGTATGATATGAGACTAATCAATCTCTGTGGTTATAACTCTATCGTACACATCTTATCTTTCTTAGTAAACTGTAAATTCTTAAAGGTCAGGGTCCATGCTTGTTATAGCTGGGAACTTTCTACCAACAGTTCCTAGCCCAAAGTTCATAATGAGTACAGCACATATATTTGTTACATGAATGAGCTGCTGACTCCAAAGTACTTAAACAATTGATTTGAAGAGACACAATCAATCAATCAATCAATCAATCAATAAAGAACTCATACAAGTATCTAAGACTCTATGTAATGCTGAATTATGGACCATTAGCTGACATATACCATAAGGACTATAGGAATCCATAATAGAGATTAGTAACAGGTGGACCAGGAGTGAAATATCTGATAACAGCTGATGTTTCTGGAATGCTTATCATGTACCACTTACTCTAGCTTGCTTTATTCCAGTCTTTTCAACTACTCCACAAATAAAGAACTGTACGGATTATGCAGGCTTTCATACAATACTCATCTACTGATGAGGAAATTGAGATGAAGGAATTTACCCCAAGTAACAGTGCTATAAAATCTACAGGTGTGGGGCTTAAACCCATTCCAATCTTCTTGATCAACCTATACTGATCATTTCAGAATTCTACCTTTGGGAACCAAGAAAAGGCTTTGTTATGAAAATAGGATTTGCATTTTATTTCATGCCTCATTCCAAAATGAATTTGAAGCAGCAAAATATGAGCTGAGCTGTGCCCAAGAAGATGACTAGGATTTAAAGATGAGGTAGGTGGTTCAGGTTAGGAAAGCAGTTATTTGTGGGTTCTATGGCAGCCTTGTTCCCAGGCAGAGATCTGACTAAACTGGAGGATGTAGCTGGAGATTAGTTGGGTGGGTAAGTGGAGACAGTGTGTGCAAGTTTTGAATGCCAGGGAGAATTGTGGTGTGTTCTTGTGTTAGAACATAAACAAGGAGACATTGCGGGGTTTATGAACAGGTCAGGACATAACTCTACTCAAAGAACATTATTTTGAACAGATTTCTCGCTAAACAGACAAACAGAACTGTAAGTTTCTCTGAGAATTTGCCCTCAAAGATAGAATCATCTTTGGGGAGCAACAGCTCTAAAATACAGACAAAGCACAGAGGAAAGAGAGCAGAAGAGAGGAATTTTAATAAAGTAATAGAAGAGTTTCCTAAGGCTGTGGCACCTGATCCAGGCTTTATAGACCAGTGGGACTACAAAACACAGATGGTGGTATTTATGGCCTAGAGGAAGGTGGTTTATAGAAAGGATGATGTTGATAAATCGTGCATAGGGTAGACCATAGACTTATCAATAATAAAATTGGGGAGATGTGTTTGAGGATAAAATTCATCTGCAATTCAAAGTAGGTAAAGGAAGGAATATACAAGCAAAAAGGAGAAAGTGTGTGTATGTGTGTGTGTTTGAGAGAGAGAGAGAGAGAGAGAGAGGAAAGTGCCTGCCATACAGTCAGGATGTGGGATGGGTGGGAGGGAAATGTGCACTGGTGGAGGGATGGGTGTTGGAACATTGGATGACTGAAACCCAATCATGAAAAGCTTTGTAATGTTGATTCAATTGAAAAAAATTAAACAAAAATAAAACCTCATCTGCACAGGGAGAACCACCTTAGTCAAAAATGACTAAGGGAACCTAACAATCAGCAAGTTTACTGAGAGAATGAGCTAGCTGCTTAACCATGAAAGGAGCTAAAGTAATCTTCAGTTACTTTAAAGGATGCTCAGTATTACACATTGAGCTCTCAGAGAATATTGTCAAGTCTATACTATATAGACCAGTGATTCACAGCGGGGATGGTTTTTGACCTTCAGGGGATATTTGGTAATGTTAGAACATAGTTTTGTCTGTTACACTGAGAGAAAATGCTACTGACATGTTCCAGTGTATTGCTAAATATCTTATCCCACACAGAACCCCAACCTTTTCCTGAAGCAATGAATTACCCAGACCAAATGCCTGATAGTATCCATCAGAGAAATCTTATTTAGGAGATGAAGTTGTTAGGGCATGGTTAGTGGAGGGTATGGTTTTTACAACAGTATCAGGACTGAGAGTTGAATCAATAGGGAATGTAATCCCAGAGGAAATTTTGGGACCCAAGAAATGTCTTAGAAAAGAAGAACAAACTGAGCTACTCAGAGCAACCACCCAAATCTCCATTGTCACTTGACTACTGGATGGGAGTTCCAGTGTTTGGAAAATTAAACAATTGTGACAGCAAAGGCTTATAGAGCATTTTCTGTGTTTCAGACACTGTTGTAAGAGCTATACATATGCCAATACATTTAGTCACCCTAACAAATGTATACTGCCAATTTTGTCAAAGAGGAGACTGAAAACTGAGAACAGGATAAATAGCTTGCCCAGACCACACAGCTTAGTGAGGAGCAGGGCCACAACTTAAATCTGGGTGACTGCACCCTTCACCATGGTTTTGTTATGCTGCAAACCCTTTCTTTCTGAAAGGGAGAGAGCTAGGCTCAAATTCTAGCTTTGCCACCAATAAGTTCTGCAATTATGAGTGTGCCGTTTGGTGTCGCTGAGCCATGGGCACTTCTCTCCAGACAAAAGAGCTGGAGGAGGATAAATTGAAACTAGTCATTCCACACTTGACGAATATGAGCCTCACAATTGAAGGAGGTATGAGTCTATTATTCTGATACTCAAGGGTTATGTGGCTTAGAGAGAACTGAGTGACTTGCTCAGGGTTTCACAGCTAGCAAGTGGAGTCAGATTTAAATCCACATCTCACTCCAGAACCTGTTTTTTTTAAACCACAAAGCCATTGCATTTGCAAGTATACAGTGAGAACAGCATGACAAGGCACATGGAAATTGCTGGGAACACAGTAAGCAATTAACCATGGCTATTTGTTATTATATTAGTAATCACTGTTATTATCTTCCTGACCTGTTCAGTCACGTGTGCAGACAACAGCACAGTTTTCTGGACAAAGAGTAAGATCAGCAGAAAATAAGTGATGCAGTGGTGTGCGTGGATCACAACCATCCGTCAGCTCTTCCATAGTCCTGAGCTTCAGTTTCCTGGCGTGTTGGTGTCACTTTGATTCATTTTTCCTTCTCCCTGCATAAGCTCCTATTCATAGCATGGGAGTGGGAGAAGCAGGGACAGTGTGAGTCTAATTTAATGTCAAGGTTCCATAGCTCATAAATTTCATACATTTCACTTAGTCATAATAAATAAAAAAATATGAATGTAGTGCTCTGTGAAAACCCAGAAAAGTCACCACATATACACTATACTGTGAATAGAACCACAGTTAATCTGATGTTAATTCCACCTAGGGATGATTATATTCTAAAACAATTGCCTGGTTTCATTGAGGAGAATGCTGTGAATGTTTTCCCAGAAAGGGGGTAGCATCTGGTTAGCAGCATGCAGAATCTGCCAGCAGTGAATTCTTAGTTATGGTTAAAGGGATGTCAGACAGGAAGACACTGGAATGTGGCTTAGAATGATAGAAGAAAGGTTAAGGGGCAGTGGGAGTCCTCAGCAGGCTCAAAATTTCTGTTTGGAGGAATCTGAGTGATAATAAAGCAGCTTGGGCACTTGCCTTCATGCAGTCAATGCAGATTCAACCCCCAGCACCCCATACAATCCTCTGAATTCCTCCAGGAATGATCCCTGAGGTCAGAACCAGGAGTAAGCCCTGCCGGGTATGGCACACCCAAAACAAAAGAAAAGAAGTCTTGGTTAAGGGGAGGGATCATAAAAATGTTCATTGGGAGGGGCTATTTGAGGGGATTGTGAAGTTGAATAGGAGTTTGAAACATAGAGGAAGGGGGGGAAGGGGAGCAATACAGCAAAGTTCTATGACCTAGAAGAATATAGTCACTCCTAAAATGTTTCATGGCTAGTTTTAACAGGAACTCAGCAAAAGAGACGCATAGGCTGAGGGAGATGCTTTCGGATGTGTAGGCTGGTGTCAACTCCAAAAAAAGGCCTGAAGTTCGAAACAAGCATTTGGACAGTGTGGTACAATAGGACGAATTTCTGGCAGTAGCATGAGCAGAAACATCCTGGGGATTTTTGAATGAGTCAAACCTGATTTTGAATCCTAGTTCCATTACTTGTTGGCTTTGTGACTGAGGACAATTGCTTTAGCTCTATGAATCTCGGTGTCCATATTTATAAGGTAGAGAGCATAGGCCACCTTCTAGGGGCATTGTTAGGATGAAGCAAGTCAAGCATAAACTCTTAGCACAGTTAGATTACACTGTAAACCTTGGCATATCAAGTTCCTTTTTATTGGATGTATGAGTGATGATACTTCCAGCAGGTCAGAGTTGTGATGATAAATCCGATGGATTGTTCGCAGAAGGACAGAGGCAGAGAGAAGACTCAGCTCTGAGGATGGGTGTGAATGTATCAATTTTAGCTTTACTAATTTGAGCTGCGGGAGTTTGCATTCTCATTCCCAGGTAGCAGATCTGGATCTATAGCCTCTGGTTCCCCAATATGGGCCTCTCTCTGAAAAACTGAGTAAGGAACTGGCTTGGATAACTGTGTCTGCAATCACTTGTATTACTTCCTGTTGATCATCGATTTGCTCGAGCGGGTGCCAGTAATGTCTTCATTTGTTGGGAATGAGGTCCATTATTGTTACTGTTTTTGGCATATTGAATACACCATGGGTAGCTTGCCAGGCTCTGCCATGGCTCTGGGTTCATCCCAGGGGGCCCAGTCTTTTTCTATGTCAGACCATCAACTAACTGGTGAGAATAACACAGGTTTCTTCCAGTCAAGCCAGGTGAATGCTGTAACCCACTTAAAAGGGTCGTAGTGGCAATCGACCTGCCAACAAATCCTTCCAAGGAGCTGGCTAAGGAGAGGGAACCTGGGAACACTGGTAGATGAAAGTTGACACTGCTGGTGGGGTCGGTGATGGGACAATAGATGCGCTGAGGAGGTTACACCCAGTGGTGCTCAGAGGTTACTCTGGGCAGTGCTCAAGGGTTCTAAAAGATCTCTTCCTCATAAGTTAATAGCTGTTGGGATAATATACGGCTGTTAGGTTCCTGATTGCTGTCCAGGACCTCCACTTACTGATATTTGTTGACTGTGCTGTCTTCTTTTCCTAGCTCCTAAATGAGACAAAATTTCAGGAACAGGCTGGGTGGGCCATGCCTGATGCCAGTGTTGTTCAGTTTTAATAAAAATATCAGCCCCTGTGTCTATTAAACCCCTAACTGTTCTTCCATTTATTTTTAGGGTGCATTCAGGGCAGGTACTTTTAATTCTCTCATACCAGTAAATCAGTCTTTTCTCCTTAATTTCTTTTAGCTGTGAATCTTTCAGTGTAATATATAGTGAGAGCAATAATTGTGCTATATAATCTGCTGAAATTTGGTAGAGTTGATAAGTGCTCTTCATTACCAGCATTCCTCCTTTATATTGCTCATCTGTGACCCTAATGAGGGCTGGCATGCCTTATTAGTAAGGCTGCTTTGGCCTATGATGAGTGTTGTTGAATTGGGAGGAATGGGTGCATAGGTTCCTGTCTCCACTTTAGTAATCCTGCAGCAGGGAAAGCAGAACTGTATTCCTGTTTGGCAGGTCTACTGCAGTATGCCCTAACATTGTAGGGAAACGTTCTGAAATGTCCTAGTAGGGAAGTTATGTTAGGTACTGGGTTGCATGGACTGCTGGAAGAACTTCCCAGTGGGGATTTCTGCTATGCACAGATATTAATTTGAAGGCACTAAGTTCAAATGTACTCACGTTGATTTAGCTACATACAGCCTGTCCTGCTCCTATTATTCATTCTATACATTTCTTCATTCTTATATCTAAACATATATTTTCCACAGGTGACTTGTGGTTATTGAGAAAACCGTTGCCCACTTCCCTGTTTGCATGGTTTTACATGATCAGAACTGGAAGCACAATGGCTCCATTTCCTGCCATGCCGGAACACCAGGGAGCTATGCAGAAGGTAACTAAATGGATGAAGAACAAGGTGCAGCAAAGTCTTGCTGGAAACTGGATGAGCTGAGGCACATGTATCAAGCTCTATTCTCTAAAATCTCTGCATAGAATTCCCAAAAATCTCTGCATAGAACTCTTGATCTCTTCTGATCTGGGCAAGAGGTCAGAGAAAGGATGGTTATTTATCAGAAATAACCAACAGACCAGGCAACTTATTATTCATGATTGTACTTGACAAGGTATGCCTAGAGCAGAGATAGGTATGCTTTAGCAGACTCCTCAGTCTGATAAAACGAAGTATCTTACCTTAAGTCAAGAGAATTAACCAAGTAAAAGTAATTTCAATGAGGTTAAAACAAGGCTATACCCCAGAACCATTCCCGCAAAGAAAAATCTACACTAAAACTTTGACTTCACTTTAAGAAACCTTCAAACACTCCATTTCTCCTCCCAAATCCAGACCACTGACTTTATCCTATGAACATTTTTTCCCCATCCAGTGATCCTCAGGGCTTACTTCCAACTCTGTACTCAGGGATCATTCCTGGCAGTGTTCAGGGATTATATGGAGTTCTAGAAATTGAACCCAAGTTGGCTGCGTGTAAGGCAAGTGCCCTACCCTCTGTTCTATTGCTTTGGCCCGTCTCATCACCATTCAAGTATCCCCGCCAGCTCTGCCAGCCATGGTGCTCACACCTTCCTGTCTATTCTCCATAGGGTGAGCAGGGATCTGCTCCAGAAGGAGAGGAAGAGTCTGACTCCTCTATGACTTCTGGTCTCCTTCAGGGGCAGAGCAGGCTTCTAGGTGCCAATGAAAGCTCCTCCTAAGCTTAATCATCTAGGAAATTGCTCCTTCTGTCTCTGCTATTCAGGAGGACAGAATTGAGGAACAATGAAAGAATTTTGAGCTCCAAGCTCTTTTCTTTCTCATTCCCATTTCCTTCAGCGTTCAGTCCTATTATTACTTCTTCCAAGCACTAATCCTGTCTCACCCTCCACACCCCTTCACCTACAGATCACTCTGATATCTAATGTCTCTACTGTGGCATTTTCAATGTTGTATAAAAAATTTGTTGAATGGTTTGCTTTCTCCTCTGCAATGACCTTTAGTAACAAAAGATCTCCTATTTCCTGTTTTTTTTTTCCATTACCATACCTGGTGTTTGGCACATGACAAATAACTCCACATTTGATTTTTTTTTTTTTAAGTAGAGGCCATTCTAGGTAGAGCTTAGTTGGAGTGGGATTATGGTACTCAGGAGGGTGGGGGCCCAGGGTCATATCCAGCACTGTTTGGGACCTATGTGGTATCAGAGACTGAACGCAGGGCCTTGAACACACTAGACATGTTCTACCACTGGTACTCCCTAGTCCTATGCATTACTTTTAAAGTAAAATATATTATTGAAATGGAAGAGAGGGAATAGGTGTTCAAAATATATTAAAATAAATTAGACCAACTGAATCTGGCTCCCAGCAAGCAGTGAATATTCTTATTAAGAGAATCTTCTGTGTGTGTGTGTGTGGGGGGAAAGAGGGTGTGCGTGCATGCACTGTTGCTGCTGGTGAGGGGTCACTAAGATTATTTAGCTTTTGCCTTTAAGGCATGTTGCTTAATAGTGTGGGCTTCTGAGTCCATCAGCCTGGGCTTGAATGCAAGGCATCCCCATACTGTGCTGCCCTAGATGAGCTGTTTAACTCCACATCTCAGACTTTCACCTGGAATCGCAGGCTAATGGTCTTTAGCAGCAAAGGTTGTTACCTCTTCATGTTTAGGAAAATGCTTGTCCAGCACTTTGGAACTGCTTGGCATGGTGGGCATGAGATAAATGCCAGCTACTTATTCAAGCAAGCTCCGAGTAACACAGAACAAGAGAGCTGTTATGGGGAGAAGAGGCAGTAACCTGAGGGACAGCCTTCTGCTCTTCTCTCTCCCTCCTGTGTACTGAGGAAGTGTCTGGGAAGTTGAGGACTGATGAGAGTCTGCTATGAGCATCTTCACGGTACAGACCTGACGTTCCACCAGCCCCACACAGCAGTCGACAAACTGCACCTAAGTCCCCCCTATTCTACCTGGTGTGGGGAATGATCCCTACTAGAACTCAGGCTGGAGTGGAGAATTGCCTTTCACAGCATAGTCAGTCCTAAATTCTACGCAGGTTTCCAGGAATGCTAGTTTTTCCATCTGAGACAAGGATTTCAGGAAGGAGACAAAATTAGTGAAGTATGAACCTCTCAAAGTTTATTTGAAAAATGAGGGGAGAGAAAGTTTTGTGCTCAAGAACAAGCACAGGGTTCTCCAGAAAGGAGAGAGCACTAAGTGCACATCTCAAGTAGAGCTGCAGAGAGTCCCTGCAATGAGGAAACTGTGCCATGAGGCAAGAAAATCCATGTCTCAGCAGAGATGCGGGCTACTCCCTCAGAATGCGGAAATACACCATTTCGTCTGATTAATATCCGGGCGTTAATATCCTGCCCCAAGCATGTCGCTAGGGAGGTTGTGAAAGCAGACAGCTTGAAACTCTTTGATGGTTTTCTTTAATATTCTTAGCATGGTCTTGTTCCAACTGTGGCGTTTGTCCTCCCAGGAAATCCAGCCATGCTCTGGGCCTGGAATTCTCTATCTTGAAGCTTTTCTATATTTCTCAGATGGACCTTGTCTTTCAAAGGCCTCATGCCTCTTGGCTGTTCTAGGGCCCCCACATCATTCTCCCCAATACACATGACCAGGGCCTCCCTGTATCCACTTGCAGCAGGAGCCCTGACTGAGGCAGTGCTATTTTCTCTATCAAATCTACAGCTTTTTTTTTTTTTTTGCCTTTTTTGGGTTACACCCGGCAATGCTCCTGGCTCTGCACTCAGGAATCACTCCTGGTGGTGGTCGGGGACCATATGGGATGCCGGGATCAAACCCAGGCCGGTACAGGCCGCGTGCAAGGCAAACGTCCTACCCGCTGGGCTATCACTCCAGCCCCATAAGGTTCACATTACCTTTTTGTTTGTTTTTTGGGTCACATCCGGCAACAATCAGGGGGTTTTCCTGGCTCTGCACTCAGGAATTACTCCTGGCGGTGCTTGGGGACCATATGGGATGCCGGGGATCGAACCCAGGCTGGCATGGGCCGGCAGCATGCAAGGCAAACGCCCTACCCGCTAGACTATCGCTCAGGCCCCTACAGCTTTTTTTTAAAGGGCTCTGGATCTATTAAGCAAATCTTGGATGAGATGCTCAGGATTATTTTTTTCCCAATGTGGAGGTTGACATGCTTTATAGGGGCTGGGACCAAATAGCTCTCACTGTTTTTTTTAACTCCCTGGAATATTGAAGACAATGGCTAGAACCAAATGGCCAGAAATTCAAAAAAGAAAAGGGCCTATGGGAAAGGAAAGAGCGTGAAGCAGGCTCTGACCTGTGTGGGGAACGGTAAGAACAGGGAGTTAAAAAAAAATCTGAGGTTTTATTTATTTTATTTTTTTATTTTTGCTTTTTTGGGTCACACCTGGCAATGTTCAGGGGTTACTCCTGGCTCTGCACTCAGCACTTACTCCTGGCAGTGCTCGGGGACCATATGGGATGTCGGGGATCAAACCCAGGCCAGCACAGGCCAGCCATGTGCAAGGCAAATGCCCTACCCACTGGGCTATCGCTCCAGTCCCTCTGAGGTTTTATTTACGGGTTGGTGTGATGTGCAATGTGACTCTCCTTTTCCTTCCTGTGGGGTCCTTGGAGCAGCCCCCTTCCCTCACTCTCTTTGTTGCCGAAATCGGCTTCCTTTGGGGGCAAAGTGAAGTCTGGGCTCCAGGGATTTGGTGAGTACAATGGTGCTCCCAGGAGACCAGCCACAGAGGGTTCTGGCTAATTACAGTGTGTGAGGTTTGATGAGAAATGCGTCTGAGGAACCCAGAAGCGAGCTCCCTTAGGAACTGGAGGAGATTAGTATATTGCTATGGCTGAAAACAGGGTTAAACAGTACAATAGCATATCAACTTCTAGGATCTTACTGCTGTCTGCAAAGAAGAACCAGTACTAGATAAGCTATAAAACACTTTGCATCCCCAGGATGTCACCATTATCCCTTAAGCTTATCCAATTCTGCTCTTTCCAGCTGGACAAGTAAGCATGTGGTGCCTGTCCAAAGAGTCTGGATGATTTTGTGTGCCCCAAATGCTGAAGAGACCTAAAATATACAGCATAGGAAAATGTCTAGGCACCCCCTGCCAAATGTCTACAATTAGTTTGTGGATCAGGTCCTCAGATGCCCTCCTTGAAATTTGTGTTATGACCTCCATACTCACTACTTCTAGGCAGAATTCCATTTTTTCATCATCAGTAGCTTTGAGCATCTGTCAAGTGTTGTGTTCAGTTCTTTCTTATACTATTTCTTTTCTTTTCATCCTCCCTGAAATCTGTGATGTTCAGTTCAATGATTGGCTCCACACTATAAATGAGAAGATCAAAGGTGAGGGAGTTTAACAAACCTGAGAGGTCCTACAGCTTGTGGGCATGAGGCTGGGATTCGAATCAAGCCAGGTCTCTTGAATTCCAGAGTCCAAGGTCTGAAGAATTAGGAGAGTTGGTTTGGAAGACATCAGAGAGGATCCGATGCAACCACATGTATACCTAGAGAACACAATTTGGGTCTAGAAAGTCCATGGTCCTGCTCTTGTTTTGTCTGAGGCACTGCTATGTGACGCAGGATAAGTCACTAAACCTACTGGACACCTGTTTTCTTTCCCAAGAAAAATCTGCTCTACCTCATAGATTTGTTTTTATGGAGAAACTGCATGTGAAATGCAAGAAGTGGAACAGGATGAAGCTTCCTAAACAGACAGCAGGCATATTCTAGTCGTCATTTGTGGGGTAGCTAATTTCTGGGACATCTTGCCAAATGTGATTAACAAGGGAAAGTTTAATATAGAACCACTCCCTTTTCTGACTCACTAGGAAAATGAGATAATCCTGAATAGTGCATTAAAATAAAGAATTTAAAAGTTGGGTGCTCTATGCTAAGCATTTTCATATGCATTTAGCCTCCAGTGAAACAAAATGAGACTCCCAGATGGTTAAGGGAATTATCTCCAACCACAGCTACTAATTAGCACATGAAGAATTTGAATTCAGTGCTGGTGAATTTTACCTGCAGACACCTTTCCCTGCAGTAAAGACTTAGGCCACATCCATTTGATTATAGAAACCAATAATTCTCTCTTCATAGGACGCCGTTGGTTTAAATGATGTTGCTGGAACATTCCTGAGACCACTTCTATTATATTCATGCACGTGGAAAGGATGAGTTTCTGGTTTTAGCCTCTGCCATGTTCAACATAAAACTTTATGAAAATTCAACCTTAGGTTAAAAAAAAACCTCACAATACAGAAAAGTCTGCATAATTAGAATAGAAATGTATATTGCTTGCTGAGCTTTTGTGGTTAGGGGGAAGAATACAATTTTTAACAAAATTATGGACTGTATTAAATTTGAGACATTTCTATCAGTGACATAAAACTAAAAAGTAGACCATCTGAACAGTATCTATTTTATCTATGTGCACAGGGCTGGGGTGGCAGGAGGACACAAGCTGGCAGTGCTCATGGGCTCAGAAATCACTCTGGGTGGTGCTTGAGGAGCTGCGTGTGGTGCCGGGGATTCAAACTATCGTCAGCTGCATGCTAGGAAAGTGCCCTGACCCCTGTACTGTCTCTCTAGCCCTGAAAAGTTTGTTATGCCAAAGAGAACTAAGTATTCAAACACAGAAATGTTGGTGGGAGAAGTGGGGAGTAATACAAGTAGCAGTAGCAGGAGAGAGAGAGGTATTTAAGAGAGATCATAAACTTATTCAAAGGGAACAGATTCAAGGGTACCCTAGAGTACGCCATCAAGCAAAGGAAAGAATTAATACATTCCAAGTGGAGATGTGGTTGACCCAAGAATAAGGGTGTGCATTGCTTGTTTTTGCAAAATTGGTTTTATAGGACTTTCCCCTGTTTTGTACTAAATTGTCCCTGCTTAGAACTTCCAATGTAGGTGAGACTTTGCTGCCAGCGTTACCTTTTGTGGTTACCTTTCCTGCTCATAACACAACGTTTGTTTCTGCTGAAGTTTCTCCTCGATGCAGGGGGTCAAGACTTCCCTAGACTGCTGCTGGTATCAGTTAATTTTATCAGGTCTCTGATCCTCTGTCCACAAAGTGGCTCTGGCCTTCATGCTTTGGAGCTACTTTAGGGCTGGTGACCGAGTAACTTCTTTTTTTTTTCTTTTTGGAGTCACAGAACCCAACCAGAGATGCTCAGGGGTTCCTTCTGGCTCTGCACTGAGGAATTACTCCTGGTAGTATTCAGGGGGACCATATGGAATGCCAAGGATTGAACTAGGGCTGGCTGTGAGCAAGGCAAACAATGTACCCTCTGTACTATTGCTCCAGTCCCATTAACTTCTTTAAATACCATTATGGCCTAATTATTTCCTAAAAAAAATCAGTGTCAGCAGCCACCTGCCTGTTTCAGCATGGTGTGTTTGTATGTATATATACACATATATATATATATGTGTATATATACATACACACACACAATATATATATATATATGAAGTCATTCAAAGTTTAAAGGAAAAAAAAACAGATCAGTTATCTAAGGTCATCACTATCACTATCACTATCTTCCCGTTCATCATCAATTTGCTCGAGCGGGCACCAGTAGCATCTCCATATGTCCTGTCTCATGCTAGTAGAGCCCAAGGGCATCTGCTTGCTCCAAGAACATAAAGAGCCTCAAACCATTATATTAGGTCATGGGAATGACCTAATATAATTGTTACTAGTATTTGGCATATCAAATACGACACGGGTAGCTTGCCAGGCTTACTGTGCGGGTGGCATACTCTTGTAGTCATCTCTAAATACAGCATTTATTGATGAGCTGCGTGGCTGCTTGTGCACGCACCGGGCTGTGATAGGCTGGTCTGCTGGGTGGAGTTCTGATGAGAGGGGAAGTCCGGATGTGGAAAATGGCGGCCCTCATGGAGTGGGGGGGGGGATCATTTGACTTGTTGCGAGGTTCTGCTGGGGTGGCAGCCAGGGCTAGAACCCGCCATCCCTCCCGGCGAACCTCGTGAGTGGCTGGCACAGGGAGAGCCAGTAGCAGCTCTGCCCCATGTCTGTGAGTCTCTGGATCAGCATACCTGGGCCGGAATGATAAAGACTGCTGCAGGGTGGGTGTCGATGATCCGGGCTGTGATAGGCTGGTCTGCTGGGTGGAGTTCTGATGAGAGGGAAGTCCGGATGTGGAAAATGGCGGCCCTCATGGAGTGGGGTTGTCGTCTGGCTTGTTGTGAGGCTCTGCTGGGGTGGCAGGTCACAGCTAGAACCCGCAATTCATCCCTGGCACCTCGTGAGTGGCTGGGCACAAGGAGAGCCAGTATCAGCTCTGCCCCATGTCTGTGAGTCTAAGGTCATGGAGAAAATATTTAGAATAAAACACAAATATTAAACACTAATTTTGGGAAACATTTTTCATGAGTAGAAATCAAAGAATTATAGAGTAAAATATTTAAAAATATATAGGAGGTCAGAGTCAATACAAAGATCAAAGGGCAAACCCTGTGTGCAGTTCACCCGAGTCTGATCCCCAGCAGGAATGGTCCTCTGAGCATTACTGGATGCAGCCTTAGAGGATCCCCCAAGCACCACTAGGGTGGCCTGGGTAATTCCTAGCATCCCAGGAACCTATCAGTGTATCATCTGCATTTTTATTGAACAGTTAGTCTTTGTTGACTGAGAATCTTTGAGAGGGTCAATAGGTCTCCTAAGCACAACCTAGGAGTGCCCACCAATGTTAAAACTTGGGCCAGAGAAATAGTTCAAGTGGTAGGGCACCTGCCTAGCACATGTGAGGTAATGAGTTTGATCCCCAGAGTATATGGAACCTCCACTCCCAGCACTGCCACGAACAGCCCGGCACTCAGCCCCAGCACTGCCAGTCATGACCTCCACCCACACGATCTCCTAGAGTTGCTGGGAGTTGCTCCAATAAAAATATCAAATCTATAGAGCCTGGACATATGGCTCAGCAATAATATATCTCTCATGTATAAGGCCCTGGCTTTGGTCCCTACACTGAAAAGTAAAATAAAATCTTTGTTATTAGACTAACATATACCAGATTTTATAGTTCTTAATACTCACCAAGTGTACTTACCATATATGAATTCACTGAATATATAAGGTCACCTGAGGAGTTGGCACTATTTGCTTCTCATCAGTTAGATGAGAGGTCCCTTGAGGTTCAATAATTTTTAACACAGTATGTTACTGAAATTTAAATACAGACCATTTGGCTTCCTACTTAATACTTAGGAAATGACAAAAATAAAAAATACAGGAAAGCAGAATAGTGGGTGCCAGTAAGGTTTTCGAGAGACTTCATACTTCTGCCTTTATAATCTGGTATAACTGAAAAATAATGCAGTGACTGGGAGCAATCACTGAGGCGTGAGCCTCAGGAGACCAAATGCTAACGTCCAAGCTTGCTATACTGTGCAGAGAAGCGATAAAAGAAGACAGAAGAGCAGAAATACTGGAAGATGCAGCAGAAGCCGGGAAAAGCATTCGCACTGCCTGCCCGTCCTTCACCGACCAAGATGACTGCCCTCCGATGCCCTGATGGATCTATCACATCTTCCAGAAAGGCAATGGAGAAGATTATCCAGGACTTCTACTCAGATCTCTTTAATAGCCACATCCACCTGCCCACATACCAAATTCCACAGGATGGATATGTCATTCCCAACGTTCTCCCTTCTGAAATCCGACATGCCATCTCGTCGGTAAAGAAGGGAACAGCACCAGGCCCAGACAAAGTCAGACCCGAACACCTGAAGAATCTGCCATCGGTACTCATCAATACACTAGCTCGGCTCTTCACACGCTACCTGTCTGAATGCAAGGTGCCCTCCCAATGGAAAACCAGCAGGACAGTTCTACTGTTCAAGAAGGGAGACATTCACGACATAGGTAACTATCGCCCCATCTGCCTGTTGTCCGTCATCTACAAGCTGTTTACATGAGTCATCCTGAACAGGATTAGCAGAACACTAGATGAAGGACAACCATGTGAGCAAGCTGGCTCCCGAAAGGATTCAGCACAATCGACCATATCCACACAGTAACCAAGCCCATTGAGGTTTGTAGGGAGTACAAGATGCCGCTCTGTCTCACGTTCATTGATTTACAGAAAGTTTTTGATTCTGTGGAGACTGAAGAAGTCATTGAAGCCCTTGCCAAACAGGGTGTTCAAACCCAATACATCAAGATCCTTCGTGAGCTGTATTACGGATTCACCACCAGGATCTCACCATTCTACAAAGAAGTGATCATTGATGTCAAAAGAGGGGTTCGACAGGGTGATACCATTTCACCAAAACTCTTCAGTGCCACCCTCGAGAACATCATGCGACAATTAGAATGGGAAGGAATGGGAGTGAAGATAGATGGTCGGCAACTACACCACCTCCGCTTCGCTGATGACATTGTTCTAATAACACCAAACATTAGCCAAGCGGCACAAATGCTGGCTGACTTAGACCGAGAATGTGGAAAGATAGGTCTACAACTGAATCTAAAGAAAACCATGTTTATGAAAAATGAACTAGTTCCAGAGGCCCCATTCACTCTCAATGGAACAAACATCTCTGAATGCAACAGTTATTGTCGGGAACGCCGCCGGGGTCCCCGACAGTGTCAGGACAGAGGATGTCTTCTACCTCCGAGGACACCAGGAGAACAGATGAAAACTCACGAATCCGGTGCAGTTCCAAAAATGGCTTTTAATAGTACAAAAGCTCTTCCACAGCAATCCAATATAATGAACAAACTCTAGCTCTGGTCCGAACTTAGACCATACAAAAGAGCCTAAGTCTCCCACCAAAGAGAGAGAGGATCTCACCCAGAGCTGAGTCCTACCCAGAAGAAGGAGCAAAAGGCCAAAGAGCAAAAGGCCAAAAGCCAAAAGCCGCAGGAGCCAAAAGCTGAAGGCTGAGGAACCAAAAGGCAAAAGGTGAAGGGGCCTCAAGTCAGCCCCTTATATACACCAAAGTAATCCAATCGGGAGGTTGTCATGTCAACAAAGAACCCTAAACAGAGTGTAGTGCCACACCTTATTGCAGGTATAAACAAAGGTTATGACAAGGACTAAGGAGATTATCTCTTATGTAAAACACTGGAGAGAGAGAGGGCTGATATAAAGTAATACATCTTAACTTCATGAGCTTCATGTAATCTAGATGGTACCCACAAGGTCCTTCTTATTATTATCTGCACCAGGGTGATTCTGAGTATCTTGTTCTCGTGTACTGAAAGGGTCACTCTTGCCTGCTTAGAGCAAACTAGTATGATCCTTCCTATAGTCTTCCCATAGTCTCAACGTAGCCAGGGTGGTAGTCTCCTGGTAAATTCTAACTGTCCCACGTTGGGTGCAGTGGGTATAAAGAGGAGCTGTGCCCAATCTAGAAAACATAGAAGTCTTAGTAGATGTATAAGTCAGAAGTTATTCAATCAAGTTACTTCTGTAACTGCCACACCCTCTAGCAGTGTTTACATAGAAGAGAGGTCTCATTAGAATGAACCTTGAATTAAATAAGATTAAGCTGGGTGTGGGCAAAACAACAAAGCTCCCAGATTAGCTAAATCTGTCCTCCAACAAGTTATGTGTACCTAGGTCGAGAAATCAACATGATGAACAACCTAAAACCTGAGCTGCGCAGGAGGAAGAGAGCGGCATGGAATGCCTTCAAAGGCATCAAAGAAATAGCTAAAAGGACAAAGAACCTCTGGGTCCTGGCACATCTCTTTGACTCTACCGTTCTCCCTGCATTAACATATGCCTCAGAGACCTGGGCCCTACGAAAGCAGCATGAGAATGCTATTTGGGTCTCCCAGAGAGGAATCGAAAGAGCTATGCTTGGAATATCACGCCTCACTCAAGTGAGAGAAGGAATCTGGAGATCTGACCTCCATCACTATTCCAGAATCAGGGACGGTGTCTCGTTTGCCAAGGCATTGAAAATCAGATGGGCTGGACATGTAATGCGATTTGGAGACAACCGCTGGACTAGAGCCATTACCGACTGGATCCCACGGGATGTCAAAAGATCACGTGGCCGCCCACCTACAAGATGGTCAGACTTCCTTTGTCAAGACTTTGAAGGAATGGTTTGAGGCTCTTCATATTCCTGAATCAACCAGATGCCATTGGGCTACATTGGCACATGATAGGGTCCAATGGAAATGTTACTGGCGCTCTCGAGCAAATTGATGAATAACGGGATTCAAGTGATCAAGTGATCAAGATGAAAGAAAATATGCAAATATTTAAATTCTGTGTTAGTGTGCTGGAATGTAAGATGGTTTTCTTATTCAAATTGTCCTTTAACTAGATACTCAATGTCGATTTCTATTAAGAAGTTTTCCAAACAAGAAAAGACAAGGCAGGGAATGTTTTATATATAAAAAAGAGAGGATTAAGTCTTTCCATTTAAAAACCATATAGCCTAATAAAATCCACATGGTACTTGTCAGATGAATTTACTAATTGTATTCTCTTGATGCTAAAATTTTAAATTGCTAAAATTTTAAATTCAAGTGATGCTAAAATTTTAAATTCAAGTGATCAAGTGATCAACTAGTCTTTTTATGTTAATATTATAAAAAGTTGATTTACTATTATTCAGAAGTCATTGAAAACATATATCTGGGCAATGTGATGTTAAGGTATTGTTTATACTTTGTGATATTATTATCAAAACATATTAAACCATTTTTTTTTGCTTTTTTGGGGTCACACCCGGCAATGCTCAGGGGTTATTCCTGGCTCTGCACTCAGGAATTACTCCTGGTGGTGCTCAGGGGACCATATGGGATGCGGGGATCGAACCTGGGCCGGCACTGGCGGCCGCATGCAAGGCAAACGCCTTACCCGCTGGACTATCGCTCCGGCCCCATATTAAACCATTTTGATTCTGTATTTTCTCCTCTGCCCAATGAGGTATTGTTGAAAACAAACCAAAGGAAGTTTCCCCCCACACTGGTTTCCAAAAATAAAAATTAATAAACAAAATCCTAGTTTATTCAGAAAAAAATAGAACTTTTGATTAGAGATTTCATTAACATGTCTGCCTGCGCCCCTGACCCCCTTAGGTCCTTTAGGAGGTGGAGGGGGAGGATTTAGGCCTCTGCTGGGAAGGCTTGTGGACTAACTCATGGGGGTGGGAGGAGGGAGAGGAATGAATTCAGGCCTTCTACATGCAACACACACACTCCTGCCCTTTGAGCAGTCTCTTAGGTCTTTCATGGACAAGTTTAGTTGGGAAGGAAAGGAGGGTAATGGATGTCTTGGATAAAGAAGCATGACTGGAATCACAGTGGCTGTCATCTGAAGCAGTTCTTCCAAGGTCTAAGCCTGGGTTTGGGTTATGGAAAACAATTCTGGTTCTGCCTCCTGTGCCTGGGGAGTTACACCTTCTACTTTCTACAACTAGAGGACTTGGTTACAGTTTTATAGTCAGGATTAAGGAATATGCGGAGTGGCACATTCACTGTATGAAGGCAGGCTTGGGACCCAGCTCTCTTGGTTATTTCAGTTTTTCTTTGAACACAAAGATTCATAGACCTTTCTTGGACTCTGGGGTTCTGACACAGTAGCCTGAGGAGGTTGTTTACATTCTCTGTCTCGTCTTCCTTGCCTGTAAGGTAGAGACAGCAATTGGAGTCTTTACAAGATTGATTGTGGTGATTTCAAAAGACAGAGTAAGTTTGCTCTTGGACATGCAGCAAGCTCTTAGTCCATGAACCTTTAAGTGTTTTCTGTGCCCTCAAACCAATTCTTAGAATCATCCTTATTTTACACCCAAAACGATTGTTCTATTCATCAATTGGTCAAATCTTTCCTCCTCCGGGGTTTGAGTTTTAAGGAATTAAAGGGCAATGAGTCTCACAGGAAACTGAAATGCAGAGTTGGAATAAGAGGGAGTGGTGGTCTTTGGACCACCACTAGGGGAGTATTGGAAAATTGAACCTGGGAGATTTTTCTTTCTCTTTTTAAAAAAATTAAAACACCACGATTTTCAAAGTACAAAGATTTTCATAATACATAGTTAGAAAAAAATCATCATCCAACACCTTTTCCACCACCAGTGTGTTCCCTACTACCAAAGACTCTCATTTCCCAACTCCCCATGCCCATGCCTATTCTCTCAGCCAGCACTAATTATATTGACCATTGTAGCCCATATATGGCAATGGTATTGATAAAGTCATGACTCTCTATTTTTATGGTTTGTTATGAGCTAATATGGGTGATTTTTGTTCTTGCATTGACCTTATGAGTTTCTAGAATGAGGCTAGTTTCTACTAGTTTGGTATAATGTGAGGCTGCAAAGTGGTCAAGTGCCATGGGGAGATTGGGTAGCAACTCTGCCCCGTGTGTCTGTGTGTCTGGATCATGGCCCACAGCCCGGAAGCAGTTCGTGGGTGGGTCCACTGGGCCTTCCAGTTGGGACAGAGGTGGGGAAAGGGACCCCCCAGCTCCATCTCTAAGGAAGCCCAATGACTTTATCTGCCAAGACCCACATACTTGGGCTTGAAATAGGCTTCTCTCTAGGGTGGTGCTCTGAAGAGCTGTGGAGTCGGAAAGTTGAAAATAGCTGCGATTATGGTGCGTGGGATTCCTCTGGCTCCTTCAGAGGCTCTATCATGCTGGCCAGGACCAGAACCCACCTGAACCTGGGAGATTTTAGAGGATGTAAGTCCTGCTGTCACTGAGCAGAACTCAAACAAAGGAAGCAATGGAAAAGGTGGCGGCTCAAGGAAAAAATGGGTTTGGAGGTGTGGTCTTGATGGAGACGAGCAGGCAGAGAATGACAAGATGGCAAGATGGCACCGAGCCCTGGCAATAGGCACCTAATGTGCACCAGATCCTGTACCTTCTCTGCCTAAGTTTCTGGGAAATGGGAATAGCCCTCTAGAACAGTTCTTTCGACTACCTTAAGAGATCTTTAGTACTATTTAAATAGTGAGTGCTTGTACACATAATGTAAAATTAGTTGTTACTGTTATCATTGCTTTTAAATCCCATATCCTCCTCTGGAAAAGTCTCAAAATCACAGAACTCAGATTTCATCTCTGATACAATAGAAGTTTTGAGCCTCTTAAGGTTTCCAAATCAAAGAAAGTATTCCATCTTTTTTTCTAGCCACTGCAACTTTATCTCTCAGTCCTCAAAGATGTCAGGACGGACTCTATCATCTTAACCCTACCCCTCCCTGGCCCCATGATCTGGGTCAGTCATTTACCTCTTTATACCTCAGTTTGCTCATCCATGAAGGGAAAGGATGTAAAACTCATTGGAATTTTGTGGGAATTCAAAAGGTTCTCCAAGAAGAGGGCTTAATCTGATGCTGGTGCAGCATCATGATTGGCAGCTATTAAGTTATTATTATAAAATGGA
>JAJIBD010000479.1:0-181306 GCA_021461705.1 Cryptotis parvus
CTGATCATGAATTGGGATAATCAGCGCATTATCAAAATGGTTAAACTCCGTAGAAATTTATACAGATTAAATCTGGTCCTTGTAAGAATGCCCATGATATTCTTCAATGAAATTGACCAAATATTCCTGCAATTTATATGGAATAATAAACCCACGGATAATTAAAGCAATCCTTGGGAAAAAGAAGATGGGAAGCATCACATTTCCCAACTTCAAACTCTACGACTCAGCAGTAGTGATTAAAACAGCATGGTATTGGAATAAAAACAGACCTGTGAACCTATGGAATAGAGTTGAGTATCCTGACACCCAGCCTCAAATGATCAGTTAATCTTTGATAAATGAGCAAAAAGTACCTAATGTAGCAAGGAAAGCCTCTTCGACAAGTGGTGCTGGGAAAACTGGGCAGCTACATGTAAAAAAAATGAATTTTGGATCTCTGTTTAACACCATGCCCAAAAATCAGATCAAAATGGATTAAAGATCTCAATATCAGACCTAAATCCATAAAAGTACCTTGAAGAAAACAGGAATAACCCTCCATGACATTGAAGCTAAAGGCAATTTCAAAGATGAAACACCACTAACAAAGCAACTAGAAGCAAAGATAAACATATGGGACTACATGAAACTAAGAATCTTCTTCACCTCAAAAGGAACAGTGACCAAATACAAAGACAGTCCACAGAATTGGAAAGAATATTCACCCAATACCCATCTGATAAGGGATTAATATACAGGATATATCTGGCACTGACAGAACTTTACAAGGTTAAAACAGTCAACCCCATTCAAAAAATTGGGAGAAGAAATGAGGAGTGTAAGAGTGTGAAACTTCGATATCTGAAAGAAATTAGAATGGCCAAAAGACATATGAAAAAAATACTCATCATCATTAATCATCAGAGAGATGCAAATCAGAACAACAATGAGATATCTCACACCACAGAAACTGGCACATATCCAAAAGAGCAATAACAACAAGTGCTGTCATGATGTGGGGAAAAGGGACTCTCATCCATTGTTGGTGGGAATGTCAACTATAACAGCCTTTTAGAAAACAATATGGACTAGAAATTGAGCTCCAATTTGACCCAGCCATACCAATCTGGGATATACCCAGGGAGACCAAAAACACACAGCGGAAACACTATCTGCACTTTTATTTTCATAACAGCACTATTAACAATAGCCAGAATATGGAAACAATCAGAGTGCCCGAGAACTCATGATTGGATAAAGAAACGTTGGTACATCTACACAATAGAATACTATACAGCTGTTAGGAAAAATAAAGTTATGAAATTTGCTTATAAATGGATGGACATGGAAAGGATCGTGCTTGAGTAAAATTAGCCAGAGGGAAAAGGACAGATGTAGAATGACTGCATTTATTTGAGAAATATAAAAAAATAGTAGAATACCAGTATCCAAGTCAGACAAAACATGGATCAGGAGATCTTGTCAGTGGGTAGAACCTATGCAAATGTGTGGAAGTCAGAGGTTAGGCAATACAGAGAAAGGAACATTGTACTAATAATTATTATAATTGATAATACCAGCATAGAACTGAGCATTGAAAGTAGGCTAAAGGATATACATGATAACCTCTAACTATATGTATTGCAAGCCAAGTGTGTAAAATCAGATAGAGAGAGAGAGAGAGAGATGAAGAAAGAGAGAGAAAAGAAAGAGTGAGAGGAGAGAGAGAGAAAGTGAAAATTGCCTGCCATAGATGCAGGCTGGGAGGGGGAAATTATGGGGCACTGGTGAATGGAAATGTGCAGGGTTGAGGGATGGGGGCTGCAACACTCTATAACTGACACCCGAAATATAAACAGTTTTGTAACTATATCTCATGGTGGTATAATAAATTTTTTAATTTAAAAAATTAAAAAAAGAATGACTATTACAACACTGTTGAAAGAATAAGAACACGAGAATCACTTTGCCATTTCTCAAATGGGTACTTAAACTCAAAAAGAATACCATATAGAGTTAAAATAAATAAAGTAGGACTTTTTACTAGCATGGTAAATTCACCAAGCTAATAAACATCAAAAATTAATAACTAAAAAGAAATTTTTAAATGACTGCCATAATGATACTTTTTATATCAAACTTTTGAAAGTAGAAGACTACATACTTTTCACATATGTAGCAAACATTAAAAATAAAAAATATGTCATGTATATCAACCCTTTATTAGATGAGCATTGGATGAATATTCTGTCCCACTCTATAGGCTTCCTTTGTATTTTGGTCATCATTTCTTTTGAGGTGCAGAAGCTCTTGAGTTTCATTTAGTTCCTTATGCTTATCTTTGCTTCCAATTCCTTTGTTGAGGTGTTTCATCTTTGAAGATGCTTTTGCTTCAATGTTGTGGAAGCTTTCGCCTATGTTTTCTTTGATGTACTTTATGGATTCAGGTCTGATATTGAAGTCTTCATCCACTTTGATCTGATGTTTTTGCATGGTGTTAGACAGAGGCCTAAGTTATTTTTTTTTTACATGTAGCTGCCCAGTTTTCCCAGCACCACTTGATGAAGAGGCTTTCCTTGTTCTACTTCATATTTTTTACTCTTTTATCAAAGATTAAATGAACATATATTAGAGGATGTGTCAGGAATCTCAACATATTCCATAAGTCCTCTTTTCTGTTTTTACTCCAATACCATGCTGTTTTAATTACTATCATCTTGTAGTACAGTTTTTTTTTCTTTTTTTTAAATATGGAACACTTCACGAATTTGCGTGTCATCCTTGCGCAGGGGCCATGCTAATCTTCTGTGTATCTTTCCAATACGAACATGGCCATCAACATTGATTCTTTTAAATGCCGAACAAACCGAATAGGACGATTACACTTGAAGAGATGTGGCCCACTGCCAGCAATTTCTATCTTCATTGTCTACGCACCAACATCCACATACAAAGAAGATGAAATTGAGAAATTCTACATGGAATTGGAGGAGTTCTATAAAAAGATCTCACCTTCTACAAGATCATAGTCGGTGATTTTAATGCCAAGATAGGACTAAGAAGATCGACTGGAAGAACTCCACATCGGGACCCATGGCCTAGAATGGAACGAACAGGGTAAGAGATTATCTGAGTTCATCATGTCCACCAAGACCATTCATGGGAACTCACAGTTCCAGAAGGCTGAAGCTAAACGTTGGACATGGGAATCTCCTGGCGGACAGTTCCACAATGAAATTGACCACATCATCTTCAATCGACAGTTTTGTCTGACCGATGTAGCTGTCGTCCCCAAATTCCAAAACAGGATCGGACCACCTTCTCCTTCATGCAAAATTCTACTTCCCGCAACGGGGAGAAAAGGCTGCAAAAGTTTAAGAAGAGAACTCCCAGAACGACCACCAACTGGGAACACTGTGCCACCATTGCAGCAACATGCGAAGATACCATCATTGACGACATCGATGAAGAATACAACTGAATGGTTCAGCACCTCCATGATTGTGCGAAGAATGCTGAGAGAAGAAAGACACAAAAGGACACTGGTCTTCAGAAACTCTTGAGCTCATTCGCCAATGTGGCAAGGCGCCAGCCTCAGGAGACCAAAGGCTAAGGTCCAAGCTTGCTAAACGGTGCAGAGAAGCGATAAAGGAAGACCTCAAAGACAGAAGAGCAGAAATACTGGAAGATGCAGCAGAGGCCGGGAAAAGCATTCCGCACTGCCCACCTGTCCTTCGCCAACTACAAGACCAAGATGACTACCCTCCGACACCCTAATGGATCTATCACATCTTCCAGAAAGGCAGTGGAAAAGATTATCCAGGATTTCTACTCTTTGATCGCCACATCCACCTGCCCACATACCAAATTCCACAGGATGGATATGTTATTCCCAATGTTCTCCCTTCAGAAATCCGACATGCCATCTCGTCGGGGTAAAGAAGGGAACAGTACCAGGCACAGACAAAGTCAGACCCAAACACCTGAAGAATCTGCCGCCGGTACTCATCAATACACTAGCTCGGCTCTTCACGCACTAACCTATCCGAATGCAAGGTGCCCTCCCAATGGAAAACCAGCAGGACAGTTCTACTGTTCAAGAAGGGAGACATTCACGACATTGGCAACTATCGCCCCATCTGCCTGTTGTCCGTCATCTACAAGCTGTTTACACGAGTCATCCTGAACAGGATTAGCAGAACATTAGATGGACAACCATGCAAGCAAGCAGGCTTCCAAAAGGATTCAGCACAATCGACCATATCCACACAGTAACCAAGCTCATTGAGGTTTGTATGGAGTACAAGATGCTGCTCTGTCTCACGCTCATTGATATAAGAAAGCCTTTGATTCTGTGGAGACTGAAGCAGTTCATAGCCCTAGCCAAAAAGGGTGTTCAAATCCAATACATCAAGATCCTTCGTGAGCTGTATTATGGATTCACCACCAGGATCTCACCATTCTACAAAGAAGTGATCATTAATGTGAAAAGAGGGGTTCAGCAGGGTGATACCATTTCACCAAAACTATTCAGCGCCACCCTCCAGAACATCATGCAACAATTAGAATGGGAAGGAATGGGAGTGAAGATAGATGGTCAGCAACTACAACACCTCCGCTTCGCTGATGACATTGTTCTAATAACACCAAACATTAGCCAAGCAGCACAAATGCTGGCTGACTTTGACCGAGAATGTGGAAAGATAGGTCTACAGCTGAATCTAAAGAAAACTATGTTCATGAAGAATGAACTAGTTCCTGAGGCCCCATTCACTCTCAATGGAACAAACAACTCTGAATACAGCAGTTATGTGTACCTAGGTAGAAAACAACATGATGAATGACCTAAAACCTGAGCTGCGCAGGAGGAAGAGAATAGCATGGAATGCCTTCAAAGGCATCAAAGAAATAGCTAAAAAGGACAAAGAACCTCCGGCTCGGGCACATCTCTTTGACTCCACCTTTCTCCCTGCATTAACATACGCCTCAGAGACCTGGGCCCTACGAAAGCAGGATGAGAATGCTATTCAGGTCTCCCAGAGAGGAATCAAAAGAGCTATGCTTGGAATATCATGCCTCACTCAAGTGAGAGAAGGAATCCTGAGTTCTGACCTCCGTCGCTATTCCAGAATCAGGGATGCTGTCTCGTTTGCCAAGGCATCGAAAATCCGATGGGCTGGACATGTAATGCGATATGGAAACAACCGCTGGACTAGAGCCATTACCAACTGGATCCCACGGGATGTCAAAAGATCACGTGGCTGCCCACCTACAAGATGGTCAGACTTCCTTGTAAAGACCCTGGAAGGAACAGTTTGAGGCTCTTCATATTCCTGAATCAACCAGATGCCATTGGGCTACATTGGCACGTGATAGGGTCCAATGGAAATGTTACTGGCACCCGCGAGCAAATTGATGAATAACAGGATTCAAGTGATCAAGTGATCAAGTGATCTTTCCAATTTTAGTATATGTGCTGCCGCAGTGAGCACTTGTAGTACAATTTTAAGTAGTTCTTTTTCTCAAGGATTTTTCCTATCTTGTCTTTCCCA
Organism: Cryptotis parvus; assembly: GCA_021461705.1. NCBI lineage: Eukaryota > Metazoa > Chordata > Mammalia > Eulipotyphla > Soricidae > Cryptotis > Cryptotis parvus. The sequence continues at coordinate 5,535 of JAJIBD010000479.1, forward strand.
AGGATTGCTTTTTCTATTTGTGGGAGTCTATTGTTCCATATGAATTTCAAGAGTGTTTGATCAATTTCTTTGAAATATGTCATAGGTATCCTTATAGGGGCTATGTTGAATTGGTTTAATGCTTTAGGGAGTAGAAAAAAAGGATGAAGATGACTGGATGATCAAATGGAAGCACATATGAAAGAGATAGCTAGATAGAGGGAATAAAATTCATCCGTAAAGGGATGAAGTGTTTATTCATACTGTTACATAAGTGAACCTCAAAGACAGCATATTTAGTACAAGACTAAATATTATATTATTCAATTTATAATGAAATATCCTGAATAGGTAAATGCACAGGAATGAAACAGATTGGTTGTTGTCAGAGGCAGCAAAGAGAAAGGACTGAGACACAACAATCTTAACAAGTAGGAGTTTCCATTTGAAACCCAGAAAAGATTATGGAATTTGACAGAAGTGATAGTTGTAAAACACAGTTATGTGGGCTTTGTTGTTGTTTTCCTTTGTTGTTACGACACAACAATGTATGAAAGGCCACTAACTGCTAATTTTTCAATGGCTAATTTTATATCATGCAAATTTAACCTCCATTTAAAAAATACGATTCCCAATCTTAAAAAAAATTAGTTTAAATTAACTCGTATGTATTTCCTGGTCAAGCTTACTTTTGGAAACAATAAAAGCTTCAGAAACTATTAGAGGGGGCAGGAGAGATGATACAGTAAGTTGAGTACTTGACTTGTATGGGGATCCCTGATTCAATCCCTGGCATCTCTACGGTCTGACGTGCACTGCTAAGAGAAATTCCTGATTTCAGAGACAGTAGTAACCCCTGAGTATCACCAGGAGTGTCTCAAGGAACATCAAAGTTTTGGAAAATAGAACAGTACTTTGGTGCATTTAACATAATTTTTCTATTTTTAAAATGAGAATCGATGTAAATAACAACAAATGTTACCAAATGTTTAACACAGGGGTTCACTATTATCGTAATTTCTTCATATTTTTCACTTTGCTTGGATAATTTCAAAGCTGAGTACTTAATTTTATTTCAAGGAAACAACTGAATTGTGGTCTCAGTTTCTTGCCATTTTAAGAATTTCTGATTCTAAATGGGAAAGGGACGATTTCTAAATTATAATTATTTAATATTGTGGAACTTTTAGTTATCCTACATTAGCAAAGCCTTTGAGGTGAAGTCTGTATACAACATGCCAAACTGTGGTCACTGGAAAAGAACTCAGTGATGTCTGTGGCCCAAGAAAGGTCGTGGGCTACCAAAATTGTGTTCTCTGTAATATAGTGCCATTGTCTCAGTTCTGGGAAATATCATTCAACTCATTTATCTGTATCTTCTCAAAAGAACATAAATTATAGACTCTTTTGAGTGTATCTGTAATGTCAAACTATCCAGTATAATATTCATTTCAGAAGGTATAAATTTAAGGTAATTAATTCCTTTTTCCTACAAAATTAATGCAATAACATTTCCATTTATTAAGACTGAAAATGACATATATGTTTGTATTGTCTGATTTCCCAAAGAAGATTTTGGTGGTTATGGAAAGCATGAGAATAATACTTTGACTGTAACTGTCACCTCCTGTACACAGCTGGACTATAAGAAACTGTTGCTCTCTTTTAAAAAAATCCAACAGTTTTAGTTTTCCTGACAAGAGAAAGTTCCAACTTTTTTCTCATAATTGTCTTCTTATATTTCTAGCCACATTTTTAGACTGGCTGGAACTGAATAATTCAGATAAGTATCCGATCTTCCAAAAGCTTATACTGAATAAATCTTCAAACTTTTGAAGGAATTGTTGGGTAGCTAATCTTCTCAATTTTGAGTTTGAGCCAACCAATTATGACCAATGAAATGGAAAGCTGATCCATTTTCTACCTCCCTCCCCATTGTGGTACAAAGCTAACGGTTAAAATTGATGTATGTGTGTGTGTGTGTACCTTTAGGCAAAAAGGTCTTCTGAAACCAAGGGCACTGAATAGCTCACTCTTTGAAGCGAAAGTCTGTATTGCTCTATGATTAGACTGAACTTTGGATTTGGATCAAATGATTAAGGAAGAAATCATTCAATTATCCTAGTCAAAAATTTTTATTTTAATGAGCCCAACTCCATGATTTTTTCTAAAACTTGTTTCTTTTCTATTTTTTGTCATGCATTCATTCATTCCAAATTAATAATAAATTGGATATGTGTTGCAGGACTCCTAAGGGCCGCTGCATCTGCTCTGGATTGACTCCTGCAAATCACTTCGTAGATAAGGGGGTAGTCTAAATGTGGCAGTTTATCTGATCATGTATGCTGTACTAGCTGGTATAAATATTCTCCCATGCTACCACAATCATCGTGGGACTAGCTAGATCTTACCAGCATATTAGCCTGGCCACGCAGGGCCCCTGGATAATTAGATCAGAGAGAAATGCTGTTTGCTTCCAAGCAAACAAGCATGGCTCCCTGATATACTCAAAGGCAACTAAAATACAAAATTACAATGAAGTAGAAGAGACTTGTGGAAGGCTTGGAGAAATATTTAACTGGCATTAGTATTAGTCTTTGGTACAGAGACATGCCATCTCAGAAACCCCTTCTCTACCCTATAAAGGCATTTCCAGGCAGATCTTGGCTCAAAACATTAGCATACTAAAGGGCCTAGGTGAGGTGCAGGGAAGGATTACCTAAGGGCATTTGACCCTCCCTGCTTCCCATAACAGTGGGAGGAAGGTCTGAGTTGCAGAGTATAAACTAGCCGGTTTCCTCTCTCGCGCTTCTTTTGGGCTCTCTGTGAGGGCTCACCCCTTCTTGGAAGTCTTCTTCTCCTTTTACAAAGCCTTTACACGTGGTGGCCGCCATCTTGGCCTACACGTGGCTGGGGTTCTAGCCTGGAATCCTAAGCACCAGGCTTTTCCTTTTGCTGATTTGTATGCCTGAACCTGTGATAAGTAAAAGCCTTTTAAAACTGCATCGGATTCCTGAGTTTTCATCCATTCCTTGCTGGCTTTAGAGGTAGAGGGGAACTCACTTCCCAGCACTGTCGGGGACCCCCGCGGCGCCCCCCGACAGATATGTACCTTGGTCTGCTTTGAACTAGGAATTTTAAAGTCATTTCTATGGAATTATAAAGTAGCATGCCACCTTCACAAGAAAAAACAGTCAACCCCATTAAAAAATGGGGAGAAGAAGTGAACATAAGCTTCCAAAAAGAAGAAATTCGAATGGCCAAAAGGCATATGAAAAGTGCTCTTCATCTTTAATCATCAGGAAGAAGCAAACAAAACAACAATGAGGTACCATCTCACACCACAGAGACCGGCACACATCCAAAACAGCAAGAACAACCAGTGCTGGCGTGGATGTGGAGAAAAAGGGACTCTCATCCACTGTTGGTGGGAGTGCCGACTGGTCCAGCCTTTTTGGAAAACAATTTGGGCATTCCTCCGAAAACTAGACATTGAGCTCCCATTTGATCCAGCAATGGAACTCCTGGGAATATACCCTAGAGACTGAAAAACACATAGCAGAAACACTATCTGTACGTCTTTAATCATCTCTGCGCTATTCACTATAGCTAGAATCTGGAAACAACCTAAATGCCCGAGAATAGAGGACTGGCTAAAGAAACTGTGGTTCATCTACACTATGGAATACTATGCAGCTGTCAGAAAAGATGAAATTATGAAATTTACCTGCAAATGGATGGACATGGAGACTATCATGCTGAGTGAAATTAGTCAGAAGGAAAAAGACAGATATAGAATGACTGCATTCATTAATACGATACATAAATAGATACCAGTGTTTTACTAAATGTGGGAAATGGTAATGGCAGATTAAAACTCACCATTGAATATACTCAAAGAGACTTAAGTTTTAAACTCTAAATATCTGCAGGGCTAGCCACAATGTGTAAAACAAGAGGGAGAGAGATGCAGAGACAAAGAGAGAGACAGAGAGAGAAAGAGAGGAAACAGGGCTACCTGCTGTTGAGGCAGCCTGGGGTGGGTGGGAGGGGTGGAGTATATTGGTGGTGGAAATGGGGCACTGTTGGAGGGATGGGTGCTGGAATACTGTATTACCAAGAACCAATTTTGAACACCTTTTGTAATTGTATGTCTCACGATGATATAATAAAAAATTTAAAAAATTAAAAAAATTAAAATAAAGTAGCATGCCATTTCCCATTTTCCAACTTAATTAAACTGCTTAACAAATTCAACCACAAAATTATTAGTGAAATATATTATTTCAGTCATATATTTTGATCCTCGGTAATATTGTTGGTTATAACTCTATCACTATAGTCAATGTATAGCCAGTAACTCAGCAAAATTAGACAGAGTGTGACAACAAGAGGAAATCAAAATGATTTGTAAAGCAAGAATTCATCGTATTTTCAGGAAAAGCCACACAGCGTTCTGAAATGAAAGCCATTATGGGGGAAATGCATTTCATTAGCCTGGTTTCTTAAGGACATTAATGTTAGAAAATCAGTTGGTCTTTCTTGCCTCTTCTCTTGCTTTAATAGCTCTATAATGTTATGGGTGTTATTGGATTGTTTTGGAATCTCTATGAGAATGGAGAAAAAAGAAAAGTCAAAATACTTTTCTTACTATCCCTAGACAGAAATGAATATCACTTAGTTCTCAATTTCCTTTCCCTGTGAAATTTCAAAAAAAAAAAAAAAAAACCTCTTTTACCCTCACAAAAATACTTTTGTTACAAATAACAATTTTGTGGAATGTATTTCTAAGAATATAGGTCTAAGAAAATAAAAGCAAACGTATAAAAAGTTGGAAATCTTTGGTGCCAGAGCGATAGTCCAGCGGGTAGGGCATTTGCCTTGCAGGCATCCGACCCGGGTTCGATCCCTGGCATCCCATACGGTCCCCTTTAGCACCGCTGGGAGTAATTCCTGAGTGCAGAGCCAGAAGTAACCCTTGCGAATTGCCAGGTGTGATCCAAAAAAAAAAAAAAAAAGTTGAAATCTTCAAGAAAATACATTTTTATATTCGTTTTGGCTGAGTCCACCATACATATCATGAATACTCTGTATTCATGACACAAGCAATGGGAAACTAAATTTTTATGCATTTATATGAGGTTGCTGTGTGTATATGTGTGTGTCAACATGCATGTGTGCATAGAGAGCCAGACAAAGAAAAATAGATATTGAAAATTAAGAGTCAAGGTGTGAATAATTACAACTAAAAATTAAACAGTAAAATTTCCTTTTGAGTTAGTTTATATCATGTGAAATTTAAGGTAGAATTTGTTAGATGAAAATGAATAAAATAGCTTTAAATGACCTGACTTACAGTAATTGGAAACTACCACACAGTGTAGGAGTCAGAGGTTAGGTAAGATAGAGAAGAACCAGTGTGCCAATAATTGTTACAAACGGTGACGCCTGACTAGAACTGAACACTGAACGTAAGCAAAGTAATATACATGATAATGCCTAAAGGTATGTATTGCAAGTTACAATGTGTAGCGAAGGGTGAAAAAGAGAGAGAGACAGACAGATAGAAAGAGAGAGAAAGGGGAGGGAATCTGGGAACACTGGTAGTGGGAAATGTGCACTGGTGGAGGGATGGGTGCTGGAACACTGTATGACTGAATGCTAATAATGAACAACTTTGTAATTGTATATCTCATGGTATAATAAAAAATTATAAATAAATAAATAAATGCATAGATAAATATATAGATGACTTGTTTGAAATAAATTGTCTGAACTGAGAAGGAATTTATTGTGTTTCTTAGCCATCAATACAATAGCAATTATCAAGTTATAATTATATTAATAAAGCATTATGTATATGAGCTTTGCATATGGTTTAAAATAACAAGTCAATGCTGTATTGTGTATATAGAGGGTATACATGTTTTTATGGTCCAATGTAGTGCACCATTAGTTTATTATTTTAATATAATCCTGCATTTTCAAGGAAATTGCTGTATCTATCCTAATGAAAGGGGGGAAAAAATCACTGTAGAATGACCAATATATAACACAATTTAGTAAAATTATTAGCCTTCAAGTTTGAGAAACCACTGTTTTTCAAGCAGGCTATAAGCAAGCTGACAATTATTGGATGAAAAACAGGTTGACCTCAGAATGTTAACCAAATGTTTTTCTATTTTAGATGTCAGGAAAATAAATATATGAAATAAATAAAAAACAATGTATTATACCCTTTTACAGTATGGCAGTGCTTATCTTTAAGAATCAGAATGTGATATCCAGATTCTGCTTTTTTAAAGAATTTTCTGCCATATACATGTATTACCTTGTAGTAACCAAATTTTATTTAAATAAAATAGAAAAAATCACAAAAAATACTAAGAAGATTAGAGTAGGAATACTCTAGAAGAAAAACAAACTGGAGCTACAGAGTGCTTGATGGTAGAGTGCATTACTCGCCTGTATCGGGCCCTGGTTTAACCTCTAGAACTGCAGAAAGAAGAGAGAAAGAGAAAGAGAAAGATAAGATATAAGAAAATTATATGAATAATATGCCTCAATTTTAAATATTTCAAACATTCATGTGCTTTAAAAGAAAAGCAAAGTTAAAAGTCAAAACCAGGGGCCGGAGCCGTAGCTCAGCGGGTAGAGCCTTGCACACGGTCGACCTGGATTCGATCTCCGGCATCCCATATGGTACCGGAGCACCACCAGGGAGTAATTCCTGAGTGAAAAGCCAGGAGTAACCCTTGACCATCACTGGGCGTGACCCAAAAAGCAAAAAAAGAAAAGAAGAAAAAGTCAAAAGCAGAAAATAATTAAGAGAAGTCATTTTAAAATGAGAGATAGTAAATATTAAAGTATTTTGAAAATATGCATATCAAATAAGTTAAATATGAGAAGTATGTAATCATATCTCCATAAAGAAGTAGAGTTAAAAATTTGTATTCTAAGATTGGCACATACAAACCCCAATAACTTGGTCATGCAAAAATATTTAATTCTAAATGTAAAGTGAAGATTATATCTATGAACACAAACATATCCAATACAAGTTCATACAACTGAGAAATAAAGAAAAAATTTTAAGAAAACAAATTTCCTTGGAGACAAAAAATATAAACTAATTGAAATATATGCTTATTCTTGATTAAAGATATTCAATAGTAAATATTTCTGGTCCTATATTATTCTAATATTTGTTGTTATATTATTAATAATTATATTGTGGGGTTTCAGAGTCAGGGACACTGTCTCCTTTGCTAAGGCATCGAAAATCAGAGGGGCTGGACATGGAATGCGATTTGGAGACGACCGCTGGACAAAGAGCTGTTACCCACTGGATCCCACGGGACATCAAAAGATCACGTGGCCACCCACCTACAGATGGTCAGACTTCTTCATCAAGATCCTGAACGAATGGTTTGAAGTTCTTTTGTATTCCTGAAGCAATCAGATGCCATTGGGCTACACTGGCACGTGATAGGGTCAAATGGAAATGTTACTGGCACCCACTTGAGCAAATCGATGAATAACGGGATGTCAAGTGATCAAGTGATTGTGGGGTTACATAAGCCATCTTATACTTTAATTGATGTAGGACAGCATGCTGACCTAAACAAGAGGGACAGAAAAAAAATATGAATGACTTCACTCATATGTGGTATCTAAAGAAATGAGATTCATAAAAACAGATGTTTATAGGTGTAAAGGAGGAATAAATAAGGGTATTTTCGTAAAGAACACAAAATTAGATTTGTATAACAGGATAAATAAATTACAGAGATAGACTATCACAGCAACTATTAATTCATAGTATATTATTATATACTGAAAATTTGTTAGGGACATAGATCTTGGGTGCTTTCAACACACAAATACATGTGTTTATAACCTTAGGAAATAGTTTTATTAATATGTTTGGAAAATAATTATTCCACTATATGTATATCTATCAAACATTATATTTATCTGTCAAACATTAAAATATAAATAATTTTAATTCAAAATATAAAATAAGGTTGTGAAATAAGTTCAGTAGAAAAAAATTAATATGTGTGTCATAAAACATAACAGTAATTGTCTAACAAAATATGGTTTCCAGACCATAGAGTTGTTATAGAGTTCAGGAATATATTCAAACTGATATGACAATTTACAATATGCTGAAGTTGGGGAAAGAATAGATTATTTGGTATCCTTTCTATGGGATAACACATACCTATTTAAACAAAAATTAAAGCCAAATTGTTATTTCATTAAATTAAAATTTGGGGGATTAAATTTTGAAAGAAAAATAAAAAACCTCTGGCATTAAAAAAATTATATATACTAATTTTTCAAATTTTGAAGTCAAACAACTTTTTTAATCGAGACAATAAAAAAATCCTGAAAACAGGAGCTGTTATGTTGCTAAATTAACCCTCCTGAAATTTGAAAACTTCCTCCTGGTTAAATCCAAATAGTATAAGCAAAAACACAAAATTATAATAGGAGAGGTTATTTGAAAAATATTCAAAAGTAAAGAAATAACTGTTTTTCTCAAATTAAAAAAATTGAAAATCAGTAACATACAAAACATCCTTTAAAAAATATATTAGTAGCATTTTACTGAAAGAAAAAAAAAGTTTTACAAGCAGATGGAATAATGCCCACTTCTCCTCATAGAAAATGCACACAAAAAATAAAATAAAGATAACATTTTTTTGCTGCCAAATTGTAATCTAGTTAAATATATAGTCTTACCAAATTTGTAAGGAAAAGGCATTATCGCTCACTGGGAATGGTTTACACTTGTAATAAAGCCCTTGGGAAACATTTTGACAGGAAAACTAGACATGTGCATATCCTTCACAGAAATTTTCCATGAGGAATTTATCCTACAGCTAGACTTCCACGTGTGTGCAACTGAGAATGTACAAAACATATTTTGAAGAACTTTGTCAATATCAAAAAAAGTATTGAAGCAACCTAAATATCAACATAGTTATGAGTTTTGTGACAAGCCTGCACTCACTTCTGAGCGGTCCCTCACTTCATTCTGTGATCCACCCAGTGTCCCCTGTGTTTAAGTGTCTATTTTATTTGTTGTTGAGTTGTTAAGATTAAATGAGCAAACACATAAAAAATAAGGACTTAAGACAAAATATGCTACATTTGTTCATAAAAATATATGTAAACAGTTGCGATGTTTTCTTTTTTCTTTTTGGGTCACACCCAGCAATGCTCAGGGGATACTCCTGGCTCTTCGCTCAGTAATTACTCCTGGCGGTGCTTGGGGAACCATATGGGATGCTGGGGATCTAACCCAGGTTGGCCACATGCAAGGCAAACCCCTACCGTTTGTGCTATAGCTCAGGCCCCCAGTTGCAATATTTTAAAAAGAGCAGTATTTTTTAAGTAGTTCTTTGTTTATATAGAAAAGATCTCCTGTGTTCTGTGAGGGAAGTCCAAGTTCTGTGAGGGAAATCCAAGTTCTGTGAGAGGACGTCCCTCTCGTCAGAACTCCACCCAGCAGACCAGCCCATCACAGCCCAGATCATCGACACCCACCCTGCAGCAGCTTTTTCCTCAATCCGCCCAGGTATGCTGGTCCAGAGACTCTCACACATGGAGCAGAGCTGTTCCTTGCTCTCCCTGTGCACAGCCATTCATGAGGCAGTCGGGGAGGCATGGCGGGTTCTAGCCCTGGCCCACCACTCGGCAGAGCCTCACAACAAGCCAGACCACCCCCCTCACTCCACAGGCGCCACCATTTTCCACTTCTGGACTTCCCTCTCGTCAGAACTCCACCCAGCAGACCAGACCATCACAGCCGGCTCAGCGCGGCGCAAGGCGCCGCAGCAGTTCATCAACAAATGCTTTATTTGGAGGTGTTTAAAAGAGTTTGCCTCCCGCTCGGCAAGCCTGGCAAGCTTCTCGTGTTTTATTTGATATGCCAAATTCCAGTATCAATTACATTAGATCATTCCCATGACCTAATATAATGGTTTGAGGCTCTTTATGTTCCTGTAGCACGCCGATGCCCCCTGGCTCTACTGGCATGAGACAGGACATATGGAGATATTACTGGTGCCCGCTCTAGCAAATAGATGATCAACGGGAAGATTGTTTTTTTATCGATCGTGTTCTGTGAACAACCAAAATAGTATCTACTTATATGTCTCTGAAGTGATACGCGAACACCTACAATGTGTGCAACAGTATGCACAAGAATCTCCCCACAGCTATTGCATGTGAGATTAGAATTCCATATCTGATTTCAGAAGTAGTTATTTTAGTGCATAATTTATATGGCTTAACATCCTTACCTTGATAACACATTCAATTCTAGATCCTTTTAAAGATAAAAATGAAACAAGCAGCTAGCTGCTTGCATTAAATAATACTTCTGTCTTAATAAATAATAGTGACAGTGTCCACAACTTTTCCATTCTATTCTTTTGGTTACCCCTTATTGCATTACCATGAAATGCAATCCAGAAAACAGCAATTAATATCATGAAACACTATTTAGTAGTTTAAAATTGTTTAAGTCCAGTTGTTTAACTAGGGAAGCATCAGAAAGAAACAAGGCCTTAACCAATTCAAAGAGATGCTACAATTGACTCTGTTCACCAACATTGAAGTGCACAAATGACTTGCCTTTCCTTTCATTTTCACATACAAGTAAAGGATTAGAACCTAACTGAACTATTAAGGCATATTAAAAGTTAACAGTATTTTAAATGTTGCTAATAATTCCATCATCACTCAGTTATTTTAAACAGGAAAACTACAATAGAAAGACTAGACATATCATAGCATCTCTAATCTGTATTTGTTTCCTACTGTTGTATGACAAATGACTGCAAATTTAAACAACATGTATTTATTATCCAGGAGTTCCAGGACTGCTTCACTGCTGTGGTCAAGGCATCACTGCTCTGTGTTCTTTCTGGAGGTGGGTCCACCCCACCCACCCACCCAGGTCATTGAGGTTGCAGAGGAAATGTATTCCTTTGTGTATATTAACAGGTTCATGATAGCATTGACTCTAAACTGCTCTGGACCCCAGCAGGATACCCTCAGGTCCTTGCCACATGCCTCTTTAATAGGCCATCCTGTAGGATTTAAGTTTAACTCACCTTCCACTGGGCTACATAAAAGGAGTCACAAAGGGTCAAAGTGATAGTACATCAGGGAAGACACCTGCCTTGCACAAACCTAAGGGTTTTTTTGTTTTTTTTTGTTTTGTTTTTTTGCTTTTTTGGGTCACACCCGGCAATGCTCAGGGGTTACTCCTGGCTCTGCACTCAGGAATTACTCCTGGCAGTAGCTCAGGGGACCATATGGGATGACAGGGATTGAACCCAGACAAACCTGAGTTTGATCCCTGGCACTCCATATGGTTCCCTGAGTGCTGTCTGTAGTATCTGATCATAGAGCCAATAAGCCCTTAGCATCACAGATGTGACCCAACCTCCTTCTCCCCCAAAAAAAAAACGGAGATATACAAAAGATCACATAATCACAAGCATAGTATTCTAGCACCAGAATCATGTAATGTAACCTATCGAAGGAGTGACATCCCTTGAAATATGGTCCTCTATGAACCAGAGGAACTACAGGTCCATCTTACATTCAACTTGACAAGGGTGCTACTTCCCTTAGACAGGGCTTAGATTTTAGAATATGCTATTATACCTAAGAAGTAAGTCAGAAAAGGTAAAGCATTATTGCCAACTAAAAATACTGTAAGGAATGAAATAAAATAATTTTATATAATTTAATTTACAACTGAAGATAATGTCAACATCTGGCAGAAGCTATAATGTGGCGATATTGGTTAATATGCTACTTGGCAGTTAGGGGTTTTAGTAAATATTTTTATGAAGAGTACTTGGGAGTGTCACGTAATGAGGTTCAAAAAGGTTTGTCTTTCAACGTATCTCAGTAGGAATATTTTAAAATACATGCACACCACACACACACACACACACACACATGCAGCGTGCTGATGCACAAGCATACATGAGCAATCTTATTTCCAGAAAACACCCTACTTATTTACTACAACTCATACCTGACATTTGGGTCTAATACTTCTGGGAAATTCTTATCTTTTTTTTAAAGTTATTTCTTCAAACACTGACATTCAGGAACACAAGTCACTGATTTAGCAGCAAGTGTGTGAAATCACATCCTAGGATGTTGGTGCTTATACACTACTGGTTTCCTCTCTCTTCCTCACTTCCTCTGCAGTCACCTCTAGATATATGTGCTTTTCTTCTCAAAGTTAAAACATTTGAGAATAGTATTATCAAGTTCAGTGGAGCCCTGGGGCTTGATTAGTCACTTCCCAAAATAAGAAACAGATTTTTCTTAGAAAATAGTTTTTAAGAAAAATAAATTTATTTCCTGTAGAAAACTATTATAAGAAGTTAAACATATGCATGTATTTATTATATGTATAACATAAGTATCTATACTGCTTGCCTTTGACTACTAGAAGGCTGATAGGCCGTGACAATAGAGGCTGAGTAAGTCCGCATTTCAAATAGATAGGAAAGAAATAAATGGAGACCTCAGTGAAATAAAATATTTTTACATTTATCTTTTCTTCTTTCTACATGCCTAAGTTAAGCTTTAAAGAAAACATATTTTTAAGATATTGAAATCTAAAGGTCAGAGTGATAGTATATTGGATAGAGCTCTTGCCTTACATTAATCCCAGGACCTGGGTTTGATTCCCAGAACACTGTATGGCCCCCTAAGCCCAGTAGGAACAGTGATCCCTAAATGCAGAGCCACAGCAGAGCCTGGCAAGTGACCTGTGGTGTATTCGGTGTGCCAAAAACCATAGCAATAATGGACCTCATTACCAGCGAATGGAGACGTTACCAGTGCACGCTCAAGTGAATCGATGAACAATGGGAAGACAAGTGACACGTGACAAATGCAGAGTCAGGAGTAAGCTCTAAGCACTGCTCAGTATCACTGTTTCACTGTATCACTGTTTTCCCATTGTTCATCAGTATGGCATAAAAAATAAACAAACAAAAGATATTAGCACCTGAGATCAGAAGTTCTGACAACAGGAATGCCAAATACTCGTGTTAGTCAGATCTCTTATATAAACAATGGTTGCACAATTATGAATGAAGATGACATTTGAGTGAACTTCAAGAGAAAGCTGTTAGCTACCTGTCTTAAGGTTACCTTTAAATAGAATCCAAGTGGAAAGACTGCTGATTCCTGTATCTTAGGTAGCCAAATGATGTTCACTGCCTGAAAAGGCCATTTACAGTGAATTCTAATTCACAGATCTCCCACCACCTGAATTAAAATACAGCTCTTCCCTATTAGCCCTTTGACAACAAGTTTGCTTAATATGTCTGAATCTCGATTCACATATCTGAAAAATAGGGGTAATTGTATATAACCATGCAAAGTTCTCCAAAGTGCAAGGCTATTGTGTGTATTGTGACTATTTTTAACACAATGTCTCAGACCCAGTAAGTAGCCACTAAATTATGACTTTTATTAATAATACTTATACATAAAAGCAAGTCAGTCAGAATCTTATGTAGAAAAGCCTCTCTGCTATATCATTACAAGGTACATATAATCTTGATGAGTTTTGGTGTAGGTATTTTAAATCTTGACAAAGTAACAAAAAGCTATTGAGTGTCAATAATTCTCTGCTAAAATTTTACTTTTTATTTAAAGTTTTCCTGTATTTGATGCAATTGTGGAAGAGAGTTATTTTCTAAAGTTTCTTACATGACAATTGAAATATGCACCAAAGAGAATTTTTAGGAACCTTATACCTGAGTCAGAGAAGATAGACACAGGCAGCCACTTCTACTGAGAAGAAAAGTGAGTCCAGCATTATAAAATATTGGGGAAGAAACTGCAATGATTTGCTGTATTCTTAATCCCATTTCCGAGTTTGTGTTCCTCCAAAGGCCTACTTATCTCTTCCATCTCTTCTCTGTGCTCATGCTCGCTCCCCCAATATCTCCCTCCCTGTTTCTGCCTCTCTGTCTCTATCTCTCTCCTTCCCCTCTCTCTCTCTCTCTGCCTCCTTTTGTGTCTTTCAGTGGAAACAGTTTCCCTCCACTCTATTTCTCAGTCTTGAAGGATTTGATTATCTCATTATTGATACAAAGTATCCTTTGTTCACACATAAGTTAGATATTAACATTTATATTGAAAACCAAAGTAATTCACTTACTTTGTGAATTCTCCGTTGCTGTAAATGACAGAAGAGACTCTCTTGCCAAGTGCAGTCTCTTCAAAGCTTTATTACATTCAAGCAAAAAAGGATCTAAGTTAAAATGAAGTTAACAGATTTTCTGAAGGGCATGTTTCTACACACAAGAAAGTATTTTGCTTTCCAGCATATTCCTTTGCTGAACTCTGTGGCCTCACTTCATAGAGCTGTCTATCATAAGGCCCTCGATCCATACAGAGGCAAGAAACTGCAGGCTTTAACTCTTGGTGCCTTTGGAAAGACAGTTCTTGGGATCTAAACCCATCCTCATTTGATGCAGTATACACAGGCCTGTGACGTATATTCTACTTGTCTTAGAGGCTTTCTAAGTCAAGGGAATAAACAGGAAAGACACATTTTGGCTACTAGTTCCTCTGGAAGCAGACAAATCTCTTGAATTCTCCAAATTTCAACATCTTTTATAGAAGCCTTTCAGAGATCTCGCTTTCCTGCTGATGTGAATAAGTCGCAACAATAGTGACAAAGATGCCCTCAGTACCATTAAGGAAGTTAGTTTTAATGAAATAACCTTACACATCTAGATATTAGGTTCATCTCAAGGAGCTCAATTACAGACCAGCAAAGTACCTTAGAAAATATTTTTCCTTATATCAATAACCTCCATATCTAATGAAAAGAAATAGAACTGTAATTCAAGAAACACAGTTCTAATAATGCCAAATCACTACCAACTTTCTCTCTGCTGAAGCTTGCGTTTCTCAAGGGAGATAAAATAAGTATAAAAATGTCAACCAAATATGATTGAATCTTTGTAAGAAACAAATGAAATAGTGTTGAATAAAGATTCTGGTCAAATATTAATGCTGTTGAATGAGCTGGTGATAGCCCCTTTCACCCATTTTAGAATTTCTACCTCAAAATCCTACTCAGGATCTATAAAGCCCTTGAAAGCTTCAGTCCCTGTCCTTTTCAGCATGGCTCCACAAGGCATACCATGCACCCAAATGCAATTTATACTTCTAAATCCCACACAGAAAGGAGAACCAATGTGTATGTGTGACAAAATTGGAAAATACCTTACCAAGAGGTATCTATACTGATGGTCCAGGAATAATTTATGTGGAAAAAGAAGAAAATTTCAACAAATAGAATATTCTACCCCTTCACTTTATTTTTCTACTATTCTTGTACACAATTAAAGACCTTGATGCTGGTCTTTGGATTTAGTATTCTAATATATCTAATTCATTTCTATTAAATTGAGTTCAAGATCTCAGATAAAATAAGTGTATATTTGGCTAAAAATAAACACAAGCCAGAAGAGATGGGGGAAATAAAGCTTTTCTTAAGGGAAATCTATTGAACACAAAGATAAACACCTCTATGTCAAAATTCATGCTTTAGAAATTCATAGTGCTAAAATAATACCTTAAAAAATAACAGACTTTGAGTACAATCTTTCCTGGCAACCTAAGGCTATTTGCATGTTTACAAAGTTTTCAAACGAAATATTACAAACCAAGTGGCCAACAACATATGGATGGATAAATAAACTATACATGCAGAATGGGATGCCACTCTAATATAAAAAGGATGAAATTTGTCACTTAGGTGGGTGGAGCTAGAGGGTATCAGTCTGAGTAGAGGGATATACATAGAATAATGCCTTTATATGTCGAATAGAAACGATACGTAGTAAGGGAGTAACAAATGGACAGCGGCAGCAGAACATAAAAACTGAATTTACCAAGACAGGGTAGGGGACAGATGGTGAGAGGGGTTCACTGAGGCAATGGTGAAGGAAAGTACTCTACTGGAACTTGTGGTGTTGGAACATTGAAATTTGTATGAAGCCTTATCATTAATAATACTGTGCATAAAGGTTTTACATTTTTTAGTAGAAAACTAGAAAAAATCTACAAGAAAAGTACATGTCCTATGTATTGCCTTTCATTATTAGAGTAGACACAATTGCAATTGGAACATTTAAGGCAAAAGTTTCCTGCTTTCACACATCAGATATGTAAAACTGTACTTTTGATTTTCTATTTCTTGTTGTCCTCTACTCATTCCTATGAACTTTACTATATTATTGCTCTCAATAAATGGAAATTCAATATACCCATGTGAAAAAAATAACTAAAAATAAAAGTAATCAAATTTATCCCCATCACATGTTGTATTTTACCATAAATACTCAGATGCTAATGATTTGATCCATAAAATACAAGTTGATTTCACATGTACTTCTCTTCAACCATGTTACAGTTGTATTATTTAAAGCTACAATCATGAGACCAGTGGTAGGGAGCGAGGCTTCCCAGCAGCACTTCGAGGGCAACTGAACAGAGAGGGAAGCTCAGCCCCAGGTGCCAAGATAAGTACTTAGCTGAGAACAGACATTTACATTTTTAGGAGTGCAGAAACCAGCAAAGGTACTCTCACTGCATAACCCCTCTTCCAATGCATAACCCCACTTGCACCCCACTAAGGTAGACTGGAAGCTAGAGACAGGCTTTCCTGGGAAGCCACCAGTTAATCTCCTGTTCTATATTGCATTAGACCCACATTTTGGCCTCTTATAATGAACTCACAAAAGTAATGGTGAACACTAGAATCATTAAAACCTCAATTTAAAAGTAACAGTAAGTTAAGGCCACAACTAATTCCTCTAAATTACTACTAGAGACCACCAAAATCAAACAGGAGGATGAGAGGAAGGTAATATCCTTGTAAGGGAAAGAGGAGACCCCATCTATAGAGTTGCCCCAGAGTCCTATCTGGCAGAGAGGGGAAACTGATAGCGCACTGGAACGATCCATCTCCAGACTACAATGAACCACGGGGAAAAAACACAGATTCCCAAAGGAGTGGATGAACCAAAGAGCCCTGAAGCCTCAGAAAGGAATACCAACATACAGAATCACTGTCAGAAAGAATTCAGAGACAAAATGGTGAGGATATTTAGTGAGCTCAAACACATAGTGTAAAATTATCAGAAAAAAAAAGAGCACAACTCAAGCAGTGTTAAGAAATAATAAAACAGGGGCCGGAGCGATAGCCCAGCGGGTAGGGCGCTTGCCTTGCACGCGGCCGGCTCATGCCGGCCAGGGTTCGATCCCCGGCATCCCATATGGTCCGCCGAGCACCGCCAGGAGTAATTCCTGAGTGCAGAGCCAGGAGTGACCCTGAGCATTGCCGGGTGTGACCCAAAAAGCAAAAAAAAAAAAATAAATAAATAAAATAAAAATAAAAATTAAAAAAAAAAAGAAAGAAATAATAAAACAGGGAGCAAAAATCAACGACTTGAGATTCCCAAAAAAAAAATCTAAAACCTCTAGCAAGACTCCCAAAGATAGAGAAAGAATCCCAATAAGATGAATCAAAAATGAAAAGGGGTCCATTACAACAGAAACCAAAGAAATTCAAATGCTCATTAGAGAATACCTTGAGAGTCTATATGCTATGGAAAAAGAGAGCCTAGAAGCAATGGATAAATTTCTGGATTTCTATAATTTCCCAAGGCTGAACCAAGAAAACTTGGTATACCTGACCAAGGCCTATAACTAACTATCAAGGAAGTTGAAGTGGCAATCAAATGTCTTCCCAAATCAAAAGTCCAATTCCAGATGGATTCACTAGTGAATTCTTCCAAACCTTTAAAGAAGACCTATGCCAGTTCTTTTCAATCTTTACCAGAAAATTAAAGAAAAAGAAACACTCCCCAAATAGTTTTTTATGAGACACATCTCAACCTGTCATCAAAAGTAGACAAAGACATCATACAAAAAATATGATAATTACAGGACAATATCCCTGATGATCACAGTTGTTGGGGGCCCTGCCCAGCAGCCACTGGCACGAAGGAGGGAGGCCTAAATTTTGCCAGGCATCATCCCTGTGAAAGGAGAGGGAAGGTCTTTGGAAAAGCTTCTGCCTGCCACTGCCACAGAAAGAAAGACACCAGCACAGCAGGAGGTTCTGAAGAGCAGTTCCGGTTACTGAGCACAGCTTAGGCCTTTTATACAAATTTTTCTGGGTACAGGGATATAAAGCACAAGTAACATCCTGAGCCATTGCAACAGAGTATTCAAAAGGCCAGGCACATCCTGTCCTGTAAACACAGGCATTTTTCACGTGGATGTAAACATTTGGGCTTTCTGAAGTTTTATCACCTTGAAAATGGAGACAACTTCTAGGTCCTGCCCTTAGGGCCTTATGGTAGGAAAGAGCCAGGCCTTAAGACTAGCCACTTAGTGTCCAACACACAGTTGCAAAAAATCTTCAACAAAAATCTAAGATACTAGCAAACAGAATCCAACAACTCATCAAAAAGATCAAACACCATGACCAAGTAGGATTCATCCCAGAGATGCAAGGATGGTGCAACATTTGCAAGTCAATCAACAGTACATCATATCAATAAAAAATAAAAAACAGGTGATCAAATCAACAGATGCATACATCCAAAAGAACAGAACAACCAGTGATGGCAAGAATGTAGAGAGAAAGGGACTGCCATTCGTTGTTGGTGGGGATGTCTACTTGTCCAGCCTTTTGGAAAACAATATTGATATTGCTCCAAAAACTAGAAATTAGCTCCCGTTTTCTCACCAATACCACTTCTAGGAATATGTCCTGGGGGCAAACAAACCCACAGTATAAACACCACCTACAATTCTATGTTCATTGTAGCACTATTGACAATAGTAGAATGTGGAAACAACCAACCTGATTGCCAAAGAACAGAAAACAGGACAAAGAAACCATGGTACATCTACATAGTGGAATACTCTGCAGCTGTTAGGAAGAATGAAGTCATGAAATTTGACTAAAAATGGAATGATATGCTGAGTGAAATGAGTCAGATGGAGAAAGTCAATATAGAATGACTGTAGCTATTTGTGGTATGTAAAAAAAATAGTATGAGACCTATATCAAAGACCAGGAAAAAACAGGCCAGGAGGACTGGTCAGTGGTTCGACTATAGAACTATGTGTGTGTGGCAGAAGGTAGGTAAGACAGAGAATGAACCAGAATGATAATAGTAGTTGGAAACAGTCACACTAGACTAGAACTGAGTATTGAAAGTAGATAAAGGTTATATGATAACCTTTCAGTATCTCTACTGCAAATTGTGAGAAAGAATCTGCCATAGAGGAAGGTGGGGGGGTTATGTGGATGTGGTGGGAAGAAACCTGGGAATATTGGTTTGGGGAAGTATATAATAGTGGATGGATGGGTGCTGGAACACTATGAATTAAACCCAAACATGAACAGCTTTGTATGTTCTATCTCAAGGTGATTGAATTAAAAAATTTAAATAATAATAATAAAGTTACAATTCCTGATTTTGTTAACTAGGATTTAAGCTGCTCTAGTGTGCAAACTATAAGCCAGTGAACACTGGAATGATAGTTTTAAAGTTTTAAAGGTAGAAACCATCTAATCTTGAATCCGTATCTATTGAAAAGATTCCAGGGGGAAGGGTTGTGAGGTTTTAGAGGAACTGAAGTAGAATGGTTTTATGTACAAAAACAGACATTAAATTAAGAATGTTTGAGAACTTTTAGTTATTAGTTCTGGTAAGGTTTAGATTAAGAACTATTGCAGATTTTTGTTAAAAATGCAGGTATGCAGAAATGACACATTTCAGAGTTTTGTCCACAAAGAGGTGATTTTATCCACTATACCAGCAAAGAGGGGTCCCATTTTTACCTACACAACTGTAAAACTTCCTCCACATACTTCTTTCCTGGCTACAGTTTCTGGTTTTGGCTACAGGTACTTCTTTCTGGCTAATTTCCTACCAATCTTTTACTCACTTGCTCCAGGCTCAAGGGCAGTGGTGTATCAACTTCCACTTTGAGGTAATGGTAACTGTTTTATAATAGGTAATGGATTCGACAAAGTGGCATAAGAGCAGAGTTCAACATCTTTATTTTAATATAACTATTGTTTTAAAAAAGAAAATTAGAGAAGTCGCTTTCAAAAAGCTCTGATGGGAATTGCCATTTCAGTCAGACCAATAAGCTGTCACCTTTGCTGTCACCATGGCCAACCATTCAAATATTGTGTCCTCAGGGGATGTTTTTGCCATTTTATCTAAATGGCTCATAGAGATTTTTTCTTCAACTGCAGGTCACTGTGACTTTTTAATCTGAAAAAAATTGATGAACTTCTAACATTGACTGAAACAAGCAAAAGCTGGTCTCATGTTTAGCTCTGTGTACTGTTCTTCAAATTAACTCAATTCAAAATTATTCTTTGCCTTCCTTAGGATTTATATATATTTTTTGTAATTGGAATTACAATGTAATGTAGCAGAAATAAGCTCTATGTTAAGATGAAAAGGAAAATTAACCTAGTTGAGAACTTAAGAATAAATTTAAAATTAATCAGATAAATCCAGGACCCAAAGGCCATGATTTAAATCCTGCTGGAAAAGATTTTCTGTACATCAAAATGTGTAAGATAATAAAATATTAAGTAGAACTCAGTTCAGTAGGCTGTAAGCAGTTGATTCTGGTGTGACCAGATCTCTATCCTTCAAGTTAGAGATTACTCAAATTTAACATCTTCCTGACTCCTGTAACTGATCCAGTTCTGAGTGAGCTCTCTGTTTTCTGAGTACCAATAATGGCCATGATTTAACAACATTATTTTGTTTCTGCTGTTTTTGCATTTCCTCCTAATTGTTTTTGGTTTCTCCAAATTAAGATTGGTTTCCCTAAAGAAACAGATTCTCTCTCTAGCAAAGATGCATTATTGCAACTCACAGCATACTAAATCTGTTGGCACAAAGCATGTATAGAAATTAGGCATTTGATTCAGATAGTAAACAAATAATCAATTGTGAATAATTTTAAGAAAAATATTAATGATTGGTACAATAGCCTTTCATTATTTCCCTATATATTGCCATTTTAAACGAGGTGTTACTTTGAAAGTTACAAATGACCCAGTCACTGATTTCAAGAACTTTTTGATCTGGAGAAAGAGACTAACAGGTCAGCATGCAGCTTTCATAGAATATGGTGAGTGCTCAGCACAAGATATTATGGGAACACAGAAAAGATATCTAGACTTAATCTGGAAGTTGGGTGAATCTTTTAAAGAAAATAGAATTTAATTACCTGAGACCTGAAGTTTGATTGGGGGTTAAAGTGGGAGATCATTGTAATGGAAAGAGAGTATATGCAAAGATCTGGAATGTGAACAGATATATTTTCACTGATTTCAGAATGTGGAAGTAGCTGTGCATGACTGTGTGATGGAAGGTGGAAAACAGAAAATTCAAACTGTAATAATACCTCTACAGTAGTGACGGGCTAACCCCAGGTGAAATCTGTGGAAGGAGCATATTACTGTGAAATTGCAAATTACTGTGAAACTGCAGAGGAAATGCAAAAACAAGCAGAAACAAAATAATGTTGTTAAATCATGCCCATTAGGCAGAACTCAGAAAAAAAAGAGAACTCACTGAGAACTGGAATAGTTACAGGAGTCAGAAAGATGTTAAACTCAAGAGACACAACAATGTGAATGGAGGTTTGGTCAGCTGTCTCCCTTTGATCACTACAATCAAGGGACTCCTGACTCTGTCTTATGTTCAGTACATCTATATTTTCTGATGTTTATCAAATTTATTAATTATCTTCTGCTCCTCTAGTTGTTGCAGGTGTGGCTGCCATGCCTGGCTACATTGGCAGGTGGCAGACAGGAGATAGGCTTGTCTACATGCAGGGCTCTGCCCTGTGGGCCCTGGATATTGATGGTCTGAAATAGAAAAAGACTGGGTCCCCTGGTGTGAACCCAGAGTCACGGAAGAGCCGTACAAGCTACTCGGGGTGTATACTTGATCACTTGATCACTTGAATCCCGTTATTCATCGATTTGCTCCAGCAGGCACCAGTAACATTTCCATTGGACCCTATCACGTGCCAATGTAGCCCAATGGCATCTGGTTGATTCAGGAATATGAAGAGCCTCAAACCGTTCCTTCAGGGTCTTTACAAGAAAGTCTGACCATCTTGTAGGTGGTCGGTCACGTGATCTTTTGACATCCCGTGGGATCCAGTTGGTAATGGCTCTAGTCCAGCGGTTGTCTCCAAATCGCATTACATTTCCAGCCCATCTGATTTTCGATGCCTTGGCAAACGAGACAGCGTCCCTGATTCTGGAATAGCGATGAAGATCAGAACTCCGATTCCTTCTCTCACTTGAGTGAGGCATGATATTCCGAGCATAGCTCTTTCAATTCCTCTTTGGGAGACCTGAATAGCATTCTCATCCTGCTTTCTTAGAGCCCAGGTCTCTGAGGCGTATGTTATGCAGGGAGAACAGTGGAGTCGAAGAGATGTGCCCGGACCCGGAGGTTCTTTGTCCTTTTTAGCTATTTCTACAATGCCTTTGAAGGCATTCCATGACACTCTCTTCCTCCTGCGCAGCTCAGGTTTTAGGTCGTTCATCATGTTGATTTCTCGACCTAGGTACACATAACTGCTGTATTCAGAGATGTTTGTTCCATTGAGAGTGAATGGGGCCTCAGGAACTAGTTCATTCTTCATGAACATTGTTTTCTTTAGATTCAGCTGTAGACCTATCTTTCCACATTCTCGGTCAAAGTCAGCCAGCATTTGTGCTGCTTGGCTAATGTTTGTTGTTATTAGAACGATGTCATCAGCGAAGCGGAGGTGGTTTAGTTGCTGACTATCTATCTTCACTCCCATTCCTTCCCATTCTAATTGTCGCATGATGTTCTCGAGGGTGGCACTGAAGAGTTTTGGTGAAATGGTATTACCTTGTCGAACCCTTTTTTCACATTAATGATCACTTCTTTGTAGAATGGTGAGATCCTGGTGGTGAATCCGTAATACAGCTCACGAAGGATCTTGATGCATTGGGTTTGAACACCCTGTTTGGCTAGGGCTTCGATGACTGCTTCAGTCTCCACAGATTCAAAGGCTTTGGGTAAATCAATGAACGTGAGACAGAGCGGCATCTTGTACTCCATACAAACCTCAATGAGCTTGGTTACTGTGTGGATATGGTCGATTGTGCTGAATCCTTTCTGGAAGCCTGCTTGCTCGCATGGTTGTCCTTCATCTAGTGTTCTGCTAATCCTGTTCAGGATGACTCGTGTAAACAGCTTGTAGATGACGGACAACAGGCAGATGGGGCGATAGTTGCCAATGTCGTGAATGTCTCCCTTCTTGAATAGTAGAACTGTCCTGCTGGTTTTCCATTGGGAGGGCACCTTGCATTCGAACAGGTAGCATGTGAAGAGCTGAGCTAATGTATTGATGAGTACCGATGGCAGATTCTTCAGGTTTTCGGGTCTGACTTTGTCTGGGCCTGGTGCTGTTCCCTTCTTTACCGGCGAGATGGCATGTTGGATTTCAGAAGGGAGAACGTTGGGAATGACATATCCATCCTGTGGAATTTGGTATGTGGGCAGGTGGATGTGGCTATCAAAGAGATTTGAGTAGAAGTCCTGGATAATTTTCTCCATTGCCTTTCTGGAAGATGTGATAGATCCATCAGGGCATCGAAGGGCAGTCATCTTGGTCTTGTAGTTGGCGAAGGACAGGCGGGCAGTGCGAATGCTTTTTCCCGGCCTCTGCTGCATCTTCCAGTATTTCTGCTCTTCTGTCTTTAAGGTCTTCTTTTATCTGCTTCTCTGCACCGTTTAGCAAGCATGCACGTTAGCATTTGGTCTCCTGAGGCTCGTGCCTTGCCACATTGGCTAATGAGCTCGAGAGTTTCTGAAGACAGGCGTTCTTTTGTGTCTTTCTCTCTCTCGGGATTCTTCGCACAATCATGGAGGTGCTGAACCATGAAAGCTGGTTTCTGCTCTGCAAGGTGTACCTGTGTCTTAGGCTCAAGCATTTCTGAGCTTAAAATACTCTACTCTGCATGGCAGGTCTCTGTGTTGTGGGTCCTTATAGGCTGGGTTTCTGACAAGCCAGGCTGGAGACTGGATTAATCTGTGGGCTGGAGACTGGATTAATCTGCTGGGTGGAGATCTTACCTGCTACAGAATGTGGATTGTGAAGATCGCTGCCAGCAAGGTGGGGGGTTTCTCTGGGCTCCTCCGAGGTTCCATCGGGATGGTGGACTCGGGTCGGAAGTTGCTCTGGTGGTCCATGGAATGCAGGGGGTTCAACGGGGAAAGCTGGTTTCTGCTCTGCCGGGTGTACCTGATCATAGTCGGTGATTTTAATGCCAAGATAGGACCAAGATCGGCTGAAGAACTCCACATCAGGACTCATGGCCTAGAATGGAACGAAAAGGGTGAGAGACTATCTGAGTTCATCATGTCCACCAAGACCATTCATGGGAACTCACAGTTCCAGAAAGCTGAAGCGAAACATTGGACATGGGAATCTCCTGGCGGACAGTTCCACTATGAAATTGACCACATCATCTTCAATCGACGGTTTTGTCTGACCGATGTTGCTGTCGTATGGGGTGTATACAATATACCAAAAAGAGTAACAATAATGGTCCTCATTCCCGATGAATGGAGAAGTTACTAGTGCCCGCTCAAGCAAATTGATGAACAACAGGAACACAAGTGACAAATGACAAGTGATTAATTGTCCTACCCTGACATGTTCATGTAAAAATCAAACATATTTTATGTGTAATCCCTGACCTTGTACATTCTCCACTGAAGCTATAAATACAGATCTCTGTGTGTTTCGCAAAAAGTTGGAGCTCCAGTGGCACAATCCATTAGCGCGCAGTACTTATGTGTTTAGCAAAAGTCTCAAAAGGTTCCAGGATGAAGGGATAGACAATAATCCCTCTCATCTGCTGGAAATAAAGTATAGAGTAAGGGTATAACAAATGGCCAAAGATTGTTTTTAATGCTGTTTGCATGAAATATTATTATTAACAGTACTGGAACTTTTATTTTTTTTTTTATTGCTTTTTTGGGTCACACCCGGCAATGCTCAGGGGTTACTCCTGGCTCTGCACTCAGGAATTACTCCTGGCGGTGCTCGGGGGACCATATGGGATGCCGGGGATCCAACGCAAACGCCCTACCCGCTGGACTATCGCCTGGCCCCCTAGTACTGGAACTTTTAAATAATGCTAATATTTTAACAAAAGTGCTAAATTTTAAATTAATAAAAACATGTAAAATTCTGTTGGGCCTATTATAAATGTTCTTCATTTAATCATAGAAAAATGGAAATCACAACAACAGTGAGATATCACCTCACATCAATCAGAATGGCACAGGTAAATAAGAACAAAACAATTAGCACTGGCAAGGATATAGAGACGAAAGCAACACCTGTTCACTGTTGTTGGGAGTGTCACCTGCTTTGGAAAACAATGCAGACAAACTCTAAATATCTGCAGGGCTAGCCACAATGTGTAAAAGAAGAGGGAGAGAGATGCAGAGACAAAGAGAGAAAGAGAGGGAAACAGGGCAACCTGCTGTTAAGGCAGCCTGGGGGGTGGGTGGGAGGGGGTGGGGTACATTGGTGGTGGAAATGGGGCACTGGTGGAGGGATGGGTGCTGGAATACTGTATTACCAAGAACCAATTATGAACACCTTTGTAGTTGTATGTCTCACGGTGGTATAATAAAAAAAAATCTAAGAAATATTTTCCATATGGTCTGGCAATTTCACCATTTGACATCTACACAAGGATCTCAAAACACCATTTTGAAATAGTGCCAAAATGTTTCAATATGATGTCAAAATAGTGCCTTATGTTTATGGTCTTGTATTCATTGCAGCACTATACACAATAGCCAAGATCTGGAAACAATCTTGTACACTGAACAAATGACAAATGTAGAAATCATGTACTTAGATATAAACACAGTAGAAAACTACTCAGCTTTAAGAAAATGCAATATGTAGGCTGGGGTGATATCACAGCGGGTAAGGCATTTGCCTTGCACACAGCAGACCTGGGTTCAATCCCAGGCATCATATATGGTCCCCAAGCACTTCCAGGAGTAATTCCTGAGTGAAGAGCCAGGAGTAATGCCTGAGCATAGCTCGGTGTGACCCCAAAAAGAAAAAAATTCAATATGACTAAATGGATGGAACCAGAGGGTAAAAGGAAAGATACAGAATGATCTTGCATAAATACAGGATATTTTTTTTAAAAAAGAAATACATAGTAAGAGGGTTAAAAACGGCCAAAGTCATCATAACTAGAGAGTTGGTCTATAGACAAACTGGGTGGAAGAAGAGGTATTTAGGATATTTGAAGATGAAAGCAGGCACTCCAGAAGTGAGTTGTGATGTTGGAACAATGTATGCACTAAGCTATTATTACCAGTTGTAAATTATGGTACATAAATAAAACAGGGAAATTTTAAAATAAAACGCATTCCCTTGGGCTACATTAAACTAAGAAGCTTCTGCACCTGAAGATAAACGGTGACCAAGATACAAAGTCAGTCCACAGAATGGGAAAAATTATTTACCCAATACACATCTGATAAGGGGTGAATATCCAAAATATATAAAGCACTGTTAGAATTTTACAAGAAAAAATCTAACCCCATTAAAATCAGGAGAAGAAATGAACAGAAACTTCATTAAAGAAGAGGTACAGATGGCTAAAAGGCACATAAAAATGCTTTACATAGCTTATTTACAGGGGAATGAAGATCAAAACAATGAATTATCATCTCACACTACGAAGACTGGCCCACATTAGAAGGGAACAAGAACAATCAGTTCTAGCACAGATGCAGAGAGAAAAGGGACTCTCATTCATTGTTGCTGGGAATACTGACTGGTACAGCCTTTTTGAAAACCAATATGGGTATTCTTCAAAAAACTAGAATTGAGCTTCCATATGATCCATCAAAAATACTTCTTGGAATATACCCTGGAGACCTAAATACACACAGTGGAAATGCCATCCACACTTCTCTGTTCATTGCAGCACTATTCACAGTGGCCAGAATCTGGAAACAACCTGAGCACCCAAGAACAGATGACTGGATAAAGAAACCATGGGACATATATACAATGGAATACTACAAAGATGATAGGATAAATGAAGTCCTGAAATTTGCTTATAAATGAATAGATAATGGAGAGTATCATGCTGAACTGAAATAGTAAGAATTTGACCTAGACAATTAAAGAAACAAGAGAAACATCTACAAATGTGTTTTCAAAGAAAACCAACTTTTTAAATCTGGAGGTTGGGTGACAGTAGGTGGTTGAACACATGCTCTGTGGTCAGGAGTTACTAGTGTGCTCAAGTGACCACAGGTGATGCAGTGAATTGAAATCGGTGTGTCTGCTGTATTTCAAGACAAACACCTGACCTCTATCTCTCAGGCCCCAACATTTTTACTATTTTTTTTAAATTTTTGTTTGTTTTATCTTAAAATCTATGGAAAGTGTTGACTAACTAAAGAACTTAATGTTCTGAATACTCGATGTCTTCTTTATCTATTTATTTACTTACTTATTTTTTAGGACTGCTGAGATAGTACCGGATGGAAGGTGCTTGCCTTGTTTGCAGTGATCTCTGTTTGTCTACCAGGAGTCACAGAGCCAGGAATAGACCAAAAAACCATTGGATGTGAACCAAACCTTCCATTTCCCCCAGAAAATGAAGCCTTGAATTCTAACCTTAATTTAACCTTTTAGGAAACTTTGACATTTAGGGATAATTTTTTTTTTACTTCATCTACTATTATTTAGCTTTGAAAAGAAATTGTGTTTCTCTGTAAATATTGAGCTCATCCCAGGGTCTAAACACAGTGTCAATTGATATATAGGTGCCCAATTCACAACTATAAAGGGAGTTACAAACAAAACTTTTGTTTGTTGATTTGGTTTGGTTTTTGGGCCACAATCAACTGTATTCAGAAATCATACATGAGTGGGTGTCTGGTACCTAATGAGACTTAACTGCATACCAGGCAAGTGCTTAAACCCCTGTACTTTCTTTCTGTCCCGAAACAGAGTTCTTTAAGAAATCAAATTCTAGGTGAAAGACATCCTCGTGCATTATGTCTTGGAGTAATTCTGCTCTTTGTCCATGAAAGCAGCCTGAGGGAAATAAAAGAATCATACATCATCATTACTATGATTAAGTAGAGAAAGCCCCAGGGCTAACTTGCTGCTATATAAATCATGAATTAAAACTTTGTGGTGGATAATCATATTCCACAAACAATATTTTTTCATACAATGTTCCCCTTGGTTATTGATCATCTCACAGAGAAAAAGGACCATGTCTTTTGCATTAATATTGCTTGTATCAGTTAGCTCTTGGAAGCAAGGTAGGGAAATAAACTCAGTTATAAAAGCAAATGTGGCAATGACATTGGGAACTCAGAAGGCCAGGCTAGAACAAAAACCTAAGCAATCTGGAGGTTGAATAATTTAAGCAATATAGGACCCTTTGTCCAATCATAGCAAAGATCTGGTTCTTATTCAGTTCACCTTGAATCATTCGTATTAATTTCAGAAGCAAGACCTTCTGAAACTGCTAAAACAAGGATTTGGCCTCTCAGATATGACATTGGAAGTTGAACTTGAAGTCAATGCTTCCTAGATTATACATAGAAGATCCCAGCAAAAGAAAAAGTTGGATTCAAAAGATTATGTGTCAGAGAAAGAGGTAGGACATAAAGGGAGCTAAATATTTGATAGTCAAAACAAACCCAAAGTAGAACTATATATTGTTCAAAATTACCAGAAAGATGGGGGCCAGTGCGGAGCACAGCAGGTAGGGCATTAGCCTTGCTCACGGCCAACCCAGGTTTGACTTCCCCTGCATCCCATATTGCCCCTACCTGCTGTGCTACGTAAGCTGGGAGTAATCCTGGGAGTAGTCCTATGTCGCTGGGAGTAATCCTGAGTATAGAGCCAGAAAGAACCCCAGGTGTGACCCTAAAAGGCAAAAAAAAATCGCCAGAAAGAATAGAAAATAATGTGTGTTTTTAATGTAAAAAAAGTGTCTTTAATGTTTAATGAATCGGGTAAAAAAAAAATGAAAATCTCAAGGTTAAATGCAAATACAGGAGTTGTGGAATTTTTTGTTTTAGTTATATAATTAATATCTGAAAACAACCTTAAGTAAAATATTTAAATAACATATATAGAATAACTGGTTTAATTATTCCTTTTTACATTCCTCAATTTCACTTGATTTCCCAAAGGTAACCAAATATTCATTGTTAAATTTTCTGAAACTTTTAAGCTCAATTAGCTTACAAATTAAAACATTATATATATGTTCTATTTTCTACTATATTCCATATTCTACTATTCCAATATTGTTACATGTTTAAATTGATTTCAAAAGGGACAAAAACATCAAATATTTATTTTAAAACACTTGATTGAGTGTGTGTGTCTTTCTGTGTGTTTATGTGTTTTTCTGTGTGTGTGTGTGTGCGAGCATGCACACAAAGTGTATTCCTTCTTCAAATAAAAATAGTATTATACTGAAAAAAGAGTTTAAAAAAGCAACCTGTACGTTTCCAAATAACAGCTACCATTTTTCTGAATTATTTAGCTCCTACAGAAGAAAAAAAGTTTACTTTGAAAGTGATTATAGGGCCGGAGGGATAGTCCAGCTGGTAGGGTGTTTGCCTTGCATGCGACCAGCCTGTTCCAGCCTGGGTTTGATCCCCAGCATCCCATATGGTCCCCGAGCACCGCCAGGAGTAATTCCTTAGTGCAGAGCCAGGAGAAACCCCTGAGCATTGCTGGGTGTGACCCAAAAAAGTGAAAGAAAGAGAGAGAAGAGAGAGAGAGAAAGGAAGGAAGAGGAAGAAAGGAAGGAAGGAAGGAAGGAAGGAAAGGAAGGAAGGAAGGAAGGAAGGAAGGAAGGAAGGAAGGAAGGAAGGAAGGAAGGAAGGAAGGAAGGAAAGGAAGGAAGGAAGGAAGGAAGGAAGGGAGAGAAAGGAAGGAAGGAAGGAAAGAAGGAGAGAGAGAAAGGAAGGAAGGAAGGAAGGAAGGAAGGGAGAGAGAAAGAAAGGAAGGAAGGAAGGAAGGAAGGAAGGAAAGAAGGGAGAGAGAAAGGAAGGAAGGAAGGAAGGAAGAAAGATAGAAAGGAAGGAAGGAAGAAAGAAAGGAAAGAAAGAAAGAAAGAAAGAAAGAAAAGAAAGAAAGAAAGAAAAGAAAGAAAGAAAGAAAGAAAAGAAAGAAAGAAAGAAGAAAAGAAAGAAAGAAAGAAAGAAAGAAAAGAAAGAAAGAAAGAAAGAAAGAAAAGAAAGAAAGAAAGAAAAGAAAGAAAGAAAGAAAGAAAAGAAAGAAAAGAAAGAAAGAAAGAAAGAAAGAAAGAAAAAGAAAAGAAAGAAAGAAAGATTAAGTCAGAATTTCAGTTGTTAGTGGATCCAACAACAAAGTGGATAAATCAATCAAGGAGTCTGAGAACTTAGGCTGGGATTCAGAGGTGGTAGTTTTCAGAAGCTGAACAGTATCACTAGGGATCCAATCAAGCATTCTCCCCTTTTCACAATAATCTTCAGCATGTTGAATTCATCCTCTTTTTCTGCCAAGGCAGCATGATGGTTGCTGCAGTTCTTAATGTTTTCATCCTCAAGAACGCACGTAAAAAAGTGAAGCGACATGTAAAAAAATGAAGTGACATGTAGAAAAAATGAAGCGACATGTAAAAAATGAATTTGGACCTGTGTCTAACACCATGCACAAAAATCAGATCAAAATGGATTAAAGATCTCAATATCAGACTTGAATCCATAAAGTACATTGAAGAAAACATAGGAAAAACCCTCCACGACATTGAAGCTAAAGGCATCTTCAAAGGTGAGACATCACTAACAAAGCAACTAGAAGAAAAGATAAACATATGGGACTACATGAAACTAAAAAGCTTCTGCACCTCAAAAGAAACAGTGACTAAGATAAAAAAGCAGTCCACAGAATGGGAAAGAATATTCACCCAATACCCATCTGATAAGGGGTTAATATCCAGGATATATCAGGCACTGGTAGAACTTTACGGGGAAGAAAACAAACAACCCCCATCAAAAAATGGGGAGAAGAAATGGAGAGAAACTTCAGCAAGGGAAGACATTCAAGTGGCCAAAAAACCATATGAAAAAATGCTCATCATCACTAATCATCAGAGAGATGCAAATCAAAACAACAATGAGATATCACTTTACACCACAGAGACTGGCACATATTCAAAGAGCAA
This sequence comes from Cryptotis parvus, assembly GCA_021461705.1. NCBI lineage: Eukaryota > Metazoa > Chordata > Mammalia > Eulipotyphla > Soricidae > Cryptotis > Cryptotis parvus. Next base: position 36,916 of record JAJIBD010000479.1, read on the forward strand.
GAACAACAAGTGCTGGCGTGGATATGGGGAAAAGGGGACACTTATCCATTGTTGGTGGGAATGCCGGCTGGTATAGCATTTCTGGAAACCAAAAGACTAGAAATTGAACTCCCATTTGACCCAGCCATACCACTCCTGGGAATCTATTCTGGGAAACCAAAAATACATAGCAGAAACACCATCCCTACTTTTATGTTCATAGCAGCATTATTCACAATAGCCAGAATCTGGAAGCAACCAGAGTGCCCAAAAAATCGATGACTGGATAAAGAAGCTTTGGTACATCTACACAATGTAATACTATGCAGCTGTTAGGAAAAAAATGAAGTTTTAAAATTTGCCTATAAATGGATGGACATGGAGAAGATTATGTTGAGCAAAATTAGCCAGAAGGAGAGAGACAGATACAGAATGACTGCATTTATCTGCATAACATAAATATATATGTACATATTATGATACCAATATCCAAGGTCAAGTGAAACATTTATAAGAGGTCTTGTCAAAGGTGGAAATTATCACAAACGTGTGGGAGTCAGAGGCTAGGTAAGACAGAAAATGGAACAGTGTGCTAACAATTGTCGAGGGTACTAATGCCAAGCTAGAACTGGGCATTAAATAGAGGCAAAAAGATACACATGACAACACTTTAATGTATGTTCTGAAATTCATAGTCTGGAAGGGAAGGAAAAGAGAAAGAAGAGAGAGAAAGGAAAAGAAATAAAGAACCTGCCATGGAGGGGGGCTGGGGGAAGGGGAGGGAACCGGGGACGTTGGTGGTGGGAGACGGGCACTGGTGGAGGGATGGGTGCTGGAACACTGTATGACCAAAACCCAAATATGAACTTTTTTAATTTTATATATTTGTAATTGTAAAAATAAAAAAATTAAAAAAAAAGAAAAATAGCACAAAGTCTTGCTTGCTTTACCTTTTTAAAGAGTAAAGACACACTTCACCAAGTCCACCCCTTTCTCAAGTGTCTGATGGACCAGGATTGTGCCATGTATCTATGTTTATACATATCTTTGTCAAAAAGCAAAACACAAACAACAGATTTTTAAAAATATACACTAGTTCCCCACCTCCTCTTACAGCGAAAAGAACTGAAATATTTTCAAGGCACACCAGAGCAAACACTAGATTTTAATGGCTATGAAAAATTCGAGTTAGCAACAAATTTCTGTAGGGAACAAAATTCTACAGCATCAATAAATCACAAACTTCCCTTTAAAAAAAGTCATGATGCTGGGGTTGGAGAGATAGTATCACTGTATCACTGTTTTCCCGTTGTTCATCTATTTGCTCGAGCTAGCACCAGTAACATCTCCGTATATCCTGTCGCAAGCAAGTGTAACCGAAGGTAAAGTGTTTACCTTGCACGTGGTCAACATGCGTTGAATTCCTAGTATCCCATATGGTCCCTGAGCACAACCAGTAGTAATTCATGGGCAGAACCAAGAATAATTCCTGCTACAGAGCAAGGAGTAACCCCTGTGCATCTCCAGGTGTGTCCCTCACCCTCCCCCCAAAAAAAAGCATGACACACACAGAGAATGTTTTTTGAATCACAGGCCATCCAGAAAATCTTTAGTACACCAAGAATTGATTTCCCTAAATTTACTACATAGTTATAAAGTTACAGGGAAGTGACAATCCTATAGCCAAGCCTATTGTGATTCTGTTAAAAATGGAAATTCAAAGATCTAACTAAGACTCAAAGACTCAAAGATATAACTAAGTTATACACAAGAGACAAGACATTTCCATTTATTTCCAATCCACTTTCTCTCCTCCCCTTTATTTTCTACTCCAAAAACATACACTTCTGAGATTAAAATGTGAAGGGTGAAATAGATGTTCCTTTGAAATAACATCTCCATCAAAGAAAGATATTTACATAAATATATGCCCACACATATGCACACATATACATTTATGTATGTTCATATATATAATCATTTTATATGAAAAATATATAAATAAAATACATTCTACTCCCAAAAGAATGTTAATTATCATAATTAATATACAGCTAGAAATAACTATTGTATGCAGAACTATATATCATTATTATTTTGTTAGAACTATTTTTGTTTATTCTATATTAAAACAGATTTTTTTATTATCACAGACTGATTTTCCAACCTTATTTAAAAGTTTGCTCTCAGATGTGTTCCAGTCACTTCTTATCAATACATTTTCACAATTACATCACAATGGGGGGAAGCAATTAAGCAAAAAGAAAACCACAAATGGTTCCTCTGCAAATGGCCGTGGTAGTCTCGCGACTCTAATACCATGCTGAAAAATTACTATGAAATACATGGTATTAATTTAAGTTCTGCCTCACATACTTTTATCACCACTCTATAAGGATCTGAGCTTCCCCAAAGCAGTTGTATTTCTATCCCAGATTTTATTGGAACTTCTTTCTGACCCTCCCTAGTATTGACTGGCACCTTCTCTCTACCCCAATTTTGTGCCAGGGCACTATTAAGCCAGCAGCAATGTGACACTAAACAGGAATGATACCCGCCACACTCTGAAAATGGAAATGAGAGACTTTCCATTTTCTCATTCTTAATTTAGAAAATTCAGAACTGCCTATGAACATTTTCTGCAATAATTTCTCTCCCTGATTAAGTCAATAACTAAGCCAGTGCTCACAGCCTGGTCATAATATCCAGACCATTTGCTTTGATCACTTTCTCTGGTTAAAAACAAGCATTTGTTCTTTCACTCTCAGGGTCTAACTGGAATAAGAAATAAGTTTAGATCTAGACATATCACACTGAAATCTAAGAGAACAATTCCTAATCATTTCAACTTTGCTCTGAAGACCTATGTGCTAATGGGATCGTGGAACAGCAACAGTGCTAAAGGAAGATTTGGCCCAATTACAACATATGATATGATGCCATTGTATCTGCCATGTATGTTAACTGTCAACATCTGTTCAAGAACTATGCCCTTGCTGGAGCTTAAATGAGAGGATATTTATAATAAGTATTTGCAAGCATAGTACTCTGCTGTCAATATGTTCTAGCTACATTAAAGTACAATCTCTAGATAACTTGGGAAATTTTTTAAGAGAATGAGAGGTATATATTTTAAAAATTCACTTCACTGAAATACCAGTGCTTTACTAAAAGGCAAACACTTTTAAAAATCATCATCTAAAAAGAAATGAGTGTTACATTGGAAAAAAAATCATCATCTGTGGTCATAGCATCAAAACTAATAAGTGATAATAAAGTCTGATGTTAACTACAAAATATGCTTTTACAATACAGTCTAAGCAAGAACACACGTGTAAATATCTATAATATATTTTAGCTCCACATATATATATATATATATATATATATATATATATATATATATATATATATATATATATGGAGTTAACCTTAGCGTCAGCTTTGATATTTGATGCTACAGGGTGGGTATAAATTGTGCCTCACAGCAAGTCAGGTCTTTTTTATGTCAGAAACCAGATGCAAGATTGCCTGTCTTTAAACAGCAATGTGCCACTTGGCATCAGGATTTAAATTGTGTATTATTCCTTTGAGATTCAACAACCTGATTATTTTTAGATAGAATTTTAAGATAAAATGGCATCTGGGTATATTTAGAGTGGCCTGCAGCTAGAGTCCAACTATCACAGACAGCATTCTGGCATTTTCTTGGGGAAGATATAATTTACAAAGGGCAGCGCTAGCAGTAGCAGGTCACTAAGAACTGGTGCAAGAAGTCACTGGTTCCTGGAAGCTATGACTCGTGACTTGACATTCTGGAAATTTTCCCACTCTGTAAATTCTCCCAGACTACATGGCTAAAGCAGGTAAAGTTCCATTTATCCCCTGTTCATATGTATTTTCTTATTTGGTATGGAAGATAAAAGTGAGGGATGAAAATAATTCATATTTTATTTTGCAGGAAAACCAAACAATACTTTATTTAGTCAATCATCCAAAAGCTATCCAAGGAACATTTACTAAGTGCCCAGAATTGTCTTAGATGTTAGAGATACAGTGAGGAAGGAAAGGAAACAAATATTCCTATGTTTTCATTAGGTATAAGTTATGGTTAAGAATTGGTTATGAATACCATTTATAAATAATACAAGTAAATCTAAACCTTTCACTGTGATAAACTCTTCCAACACAAGGCTTATTGTAAATAAGGCTTAGCATAAATAAATAGGAACCAAGAAGGTAAGTTAGACTATCACTGAGAAAACAGAATTAATATCAGGTCTGAAAAATAAACAAGTAAAGAGAGCTGTGTTTCATACTCTGGGAAAAATATGTGAAAAGTCTTGTTACAGGGGAGCATGCACATTTGGACAACAGGAGTGTTGAAAATAGAATGAAGGTAGACAAGTTATTTTAAGGTGAGCTGGAGGACATGAAGAGACTCACAATTCAGGGCTTTGCACTAACCTTCAGGGGCTCGTTTTCTCACTCATTCAGATGGGAATTATGACAAACATACTATCAAGAGATGCAATAAATCTTATAAAAGAAATAATATCAGATATTAATTTATTAGTGTCATGTACAAGGTACAAACTTATGTTCTAAAGAAGATGCCAAAAGAAGCACAACAGTCTATATAACACATGAACAATCCAACTAACAATAGAAAACTCCACATATGGCAAAAGAAAATCTTTAGATAATATAAAGATTTATAGGTATAAGAGCTTATGTAATACAATGAGAAGATATGAAAGCTGGGAAATATTTCTTTTGATGACTGACCATCAAGATTTCTACAAGTAGAAATAAAAAAGTGTGGAATTTTGGACGTTAACAAAATGAGTCAAAAACAACAATATGAGTAAAAAACCTTATAATTAACCTTGTTGGTCATCTTCAGAGAAATGGTAAAGGTTTTAGCTTGTGAAGTTTGTTGGTGGTATTTTACATCAATATCCTACTTTCTATAATTTCTATGATATTATTAAATCTTTTCAATAGTGCTGGCCTTAATATGGAAGAAAGAAACCCTCATACACTGTTGGTGGGAATGTCAAACTGTCCAATCTCTTGAAAAAATAATATGAACTCAGAAACCTAAAACAGAGCTTCCACACAACTCAGGCATCCCAATTCTTGTCATCTACCCAAAGGGCCCTAAAACACTATTCCAAAAGACATTTGCACTCTACGTTCTTTGCAGCACTAGATAAAAGAAATATGGTGTATATATACACATTGGATACTACTCAGCTATAGAAAGAAAAAAAAATCATGCAGCTGCAAACATATGGATAGAACTGTAGGATACCGTGTGAAGGCTTTCAGAGGGAGACATACAGAGAATGACCTTTTTCATATGTGTGATATAAATACATACAGTAAGGGAGTTGCAAATGGCTAAAGGTGATAGAACACAAGAACAGTTCTACAAAAATGGGGAACTTGGATTGGTAGAGAAGACCCTAGAATAATGATGGAGGGAAGCAGAGACTGTGGTGGAGGATATGGTATTGAATGCCCCTATGCACGAGCCCTAGCATTGTAAATCATGGTACATCAAGGAAAAGTACAACTAAATACTATGAAAGAGATAATGAAGTTCAAGAAATTATTGCCATTTGACTGAAATCTTAAGAGCATATGTGCCCAAGAACACATATTTAGGACATTTTTGGCCCAGGATTAAAACACAGGTTACACATTTCCACTACTTTACTAATTTATATCATTTACTGTTTTAGGAACTGTTGTCAAAATGTTGGCACATCTACATCTTCACTGTTTCTTTTAGTTTAGTTAGTACATCTTAACTGCTTTTTAATCCACATGTACTTTAACTGTGAAAGAAATAAAAGGAAACTTTATACCACTTCCATCATGTTTCCTATATGGAAAAATAATGAAATTTGCTAGAAATTAAAAACAATCATATGCATAAAGACTTTTAAGTAAAACAGGGCCAGGGAGATATCACAGGGGATCCAGATAGCACACATCTGATCTTGGCGTGATCACTGGCCTCCCATAGTCCCCTAAACATCAAAGGCATGAATGAGCCAGGAAACCTCCAAGTATCACTGTGGTGACCCAGATGGTACTGAGAACTTCAGGGTCTGAGAAGCATCACAGAGCCTCGACCCTGGCACTGAATTGTTTGGCCAACAGACCCAAGCATCACCAAGAAGTAACCTCTGTGTCCCCTGATCAACTTTTTTGGAGTTTACCTTGCCTAAAATAAAATTTTAAGTGCTTTTATGCTTAAATGTGCCTGAAACACGAGAATTTCTTTGTTAAAAAGAGGGGATCACTATCACTATCTTCCCATTCATCATCTATTTGCTCGAGCAGGCACCAATAATATCTCCATATGTCCTGTCTCATGCTAGTAGAGCCCAAGGGCATCTGCTTGCTCCAGGAACATAAAGAGCCTCAGACAATTATATTAGGTCATGAATGACCTAATATAATTGTTACTGGTATTTGGCATATCAAACACGACAAGGCAGCTTGCCAGGCTTGCCGTGTGGGTGGCATACTCTTGTAGTCACCTCCAAATACAGCATTTATTGATGAACTGTGCGGCCGCTTGCAGCCGTGCAATCCAGGCTGTGATAGGCACGTCTGCTGATGGGTGGAGTTCTGATGAGAGGAAAGTCTGATGTGGAAGATGGCAGCCCTCATGGAGTGGGGGTGGGTCATCTGGCTTTTTCTGAGGCCCTGCTGGGGTGGCAGGCCAGGGCTAGAACCCGCCATCCCTCCCGGGCACCTCGTGAGCAGCTGGGCACAGGGAGAGCAAGTAGCAGCTCTGCCCCATGTCTGTAAGTCTCTGGATCAGCATACCTGGGCCGGATTGAAAAAAAAAAACTGCTTGAGGGTGGGTGACAATGATCCGGGCTGTGATAGGCCCAGAAAATGAGAGATTAGCATATATTATAATAGTGTTTAAAAACTATGATACTGAGAATGAGGGAAGTCCAGATGTGGAAAATGGCGCACAGGGAGTGGCTGTCCCTTTGCCCAGCTACTCACAAGTTTCCTGGGAGGGATGACGGGTTCTAGTCCTGGCCTGCCACCTCAGCAGAGCCTCCAAGAAGCCAGATGACCCCCCCACTCCATGAGGGCCACCATTTTCAACATCCGGACTCCCACTCGTCAGAACTCCACCCAGCAGACAAGCCTATCACAGCCCGGCCGTGCAGTTCATCAATAAATTCTGGAGATCAGAGGTGACTACTAGAGTATGCCACCCACATGGTAGAGCCTGGCAAGCTACCCATGTTATATTTAATATGCCAAATACCAGTAACAATTATAAACCTTATTCCCATGACCTGATGGAATGGTTTGAGGCTCTTTATGTTCCTGGAGCAAGCAGATGCCCTTGCGCTCTACTAGCATGAGACAGGACATATGTAGATTATTACTGGTGACTGCTTGAGCTAATCGATGATGAACGGGAAGACAGTGATACTGAGAATGAAGAAAAACAAAAACACAGTAATGCTCCTGGTGAGAGTATAAATTAGAACAACCACTTTGAAGATTGATTTGACAATATTTATCATATATTTGTATACTATATATCTACTTACATAGGTATGCATGTCATTGCTTGTTTATAAGAATCATGAATGCAAAATTCTACTTCCATTTATATCCTCGAAAGTAAGGTTTAATAAACTTTTTCAATATCTGCAGAACTACTCTTACTGCTAGAGCAGTGGGAAAAAAAAGAGTAAAAGAAAACAAGAGCAAACAAGCCTGGCTAGAAACTTCATTCATGGACACTAAAATCTTCACAAAAAGTTTTCATACCAAGAAATATTCTTCTTTCTTGATTTTGCTTTTTTAAACTTTTTAAAGATATAAGTCCTTCTTACCTCACTGACCATTGAAATAAATAGATGTCAAACTGGATTTGTATAATATTGGTCTAATATTTTGATTGAAAATGATTTAGCTTTCATTTGATTAGCACAGAACATTCATTGCAGGCATGCTTTGAAACAGCAATCTTTTGTTTAGGTTCCCAAACATGGATAAAAAAAACCTAGGATCTGATTGTACTTATATACATAGTTTATTCAGAAAATAATCTCTGGTAGAAGATGTGGGAATGGCAGACAGTAAACAGGTGAAGACATGAGATAGGGAGAGACAGAAAACTATTGGGTGTGTAATTAACAAATAACCAACTGGCAACTGGGACAAATGCTAGTATAGAACAAACCTCAAAGCTTCTCTTAAGAGGCATGGATGAAAAGTCTTCCCGTATCTTATTGAATAAAGGCTACTTCAGGCTCCCTAACTGATCCTTAATGTGAGCTGAGTGCTCAATAAGGGCAGAGCAAAAGCCTTCAAACCCACTCCCAAACCCACATCAAGGGATATTTGGTATCAGCAGTCTCCTTAAGAGATACTGGAGTTTGGCTGGGGTCCCCGGCCACATTAAGGGGCCAATGACTATTCCCCCGACCAATGGACAAAGGAGTAAGACCACAGCTTTTGAAAGTCTCTAGTTTTTTTCCTTTTAATCTCTCCTCACTCACTCCTCACTCCTCCTCACACCACCTCACACCACACACGCCTCAAGTCACAGCGGCTAGGCTAGTTATAGATACTTTACAAAAGGTTGGGGAAGAGAATTACAAGAGGTAAAGGACTTTAATTCCAAAACAATGGGGTGCTGCAAAACTCCTCCTTCCCCCTGCAAACCACCAGGGGACCTTCCCCCAGAGATAGATCTTGTCCTGGGGCTCTAGGCCTGCCCAGGAAAAGGCAAATGCCGGAATGTTGTTTTCCCCTTTCCTTAGCTGGTAAACAATCATCTTCACCTAGTGATATGATTGTGGATGTCCTAAGAGTAAAGAAAAATAAAAGCACCTACTAAATAGCAAAATGTTTTAAATATGATCCTGAAAATGGATACATTGTCATTTGCTCATACATAAAAATACCATATAACAGTTCAGATAGTATAGATCTACTGTAATCTAGATAGCTATATTTCTAAATAATATAAAAACTAATAAATTTCAACTTTCATTTAATTGGATATAATGAATATATAAAATTATTTCAGGTGTTTTACATAGTGATTTTACATTTGTATGAAATTGGAAGTATTACCCCAAGTAAGTCTCAGTAACAACTATCACTATAAGTAGTTACCAAAAAATATTTTTCATGTAGTTAGACCTAAAACTTACTCTTAGCAAGTTTCAAATATGAATTATAGTTTATTATTTATATATATCATGATATACATTTTGTCTTGAAGACCTGTTATAAGCTGGAAATTATATCTGCTGAGGATCTTCACCTATATACCCATCCCTTAATGAAAGAGGTAGTCTCAGCTTTCTCTTGCAAACCTGAGAGAAGCCCACAGTTTCTCCTTGCCAGCAGTTCCATTTCTCCTCATTGACCTACCCCACCTCATCCTAAGGCTCTATCTTTAACATTCCTGGATTCCCCAGGACCATACGTAACACTCACAGCAGAAGAGCGATAAGTGTGGCCAGACTCTAGTTCTGTTTCCTGTCTCTTTGTTTTGGGACACCTAGTTCTATAGCCCTGCTTGAAAAGCGGGCATCCACCCACCAGTTAGAAGGTGACTAGCACCACGTGGCTGTTCGTAAAGTGGATGAAAGGTCTGTCTGTCCTGAAAGGTCTGTCTGTTTGTCTTCCCTTCTCTGTCATCCCCACTTTCCCCTGGAAAGTGGAATGTCCAAATTAGGGAGTTGGGTTTCTTTATGGGCAACCCCAAAAGGCTGCCTCTGCTCTTCCTTCTGTCTCAGCAGGCCTGAGAGGAGCGCATGCCCTAACCACAGTGTAAGCGGCCTGCCAAGGCCTTACTTCAGCTCAGAGGCCCGCATCTAGTCCTCAGCAGGGTTTGACACCTATAGCCAAGTGCAGTGGTCCTTCTCTCCTGACTAGGATCTCTGTATGCAGGAAACACAACATTTTTGTCTGGCTTCCTGACGCTGGTTTGGCCCTGTTGTGACACAGGGCATTTATGGAGGGACAGGCCTCATTGGTAAGTCCGACAAGGCCAGTTCAAACCCATGCTGCAAGCAGAAGGTGTAAGCAGAAGGGGTGATGCTCTCTTCCCCTCATCAGGTAGCGAATAGGGACCCTGGGGACGCTCAGGAATCTCCCTTATTTCTACAGATGGGGAACGCCACCTTTAGAGTCACTCCTTTAGAGTGCATTCATAAAAACTGGCAAGCGTTCAATCCTGAAACTTTCAAGGACAGGCTGATATTTTTCTGCAGAAAGGCATGATCTGGGTATCCTTTTGGATGGTGGTGAAAAATGGCCAAGAGGAGGAAAGTATCAATTATGCTACTTTTCGTCAGCTAGACCTGTTTTGTCAACGTATGGGAAAATGGTCAGAAATTCCCTATGTCAAGTTGTTTTTTGGGATTTGCGCAAATGCCCTGACCTTTTGTAAAAGTGTCTGTTGGACCCTGCTACCCTAGCTGTGCTGTATGAAAAGGTTCTTGAAGGGGTACTCTAAGGATGACTTATCTCCCTTACTGCAGGGTACTGGAGGGGAGGAAAATCTTTCTGTGCCTCCCTTTCCTCCCTCTCTACCTAACAGGAGACAAAGGTTTCCCATAAAGGGAAGAGAAACTCCAGCTAGTTTCTTAGCTGGAGTTAAGAAACTCCAGTTTCATTTCTCAGCCAGGCCAGCCCTCAGCATTAACCCCTGCAGGGGGATGAGGCTTTGGCCAGTGTATCTGCTGCAGTCCCCTCTGTGCCACTCCCCTCTGGGTCTCTGCCTGCCCTGCTGCTGATCCTGAAGCTGAGTCTTCACCCACAGCCCCTCGCCTGAGCCACCCACTTACTCCCTCTCTTGAACTATAGTGCAGCAACCTCCTCTCCGGATCCTTCCACTGCATGAACTCCCTCCTAATGATTTGGGAAATTCTGCTAAGGTTTATAAGCCGTTTTCCTTTCAAGACCTAAAACTGATTAAGAAGGATTTGGGAAGCTTCACAGATGACCCTGATAAATACATAGAGGAGCTGTCATCTGTGAATTTGGGTTTTGATCTCACTTGGAGGGATGTGATGCTTATCCTGAGGCAAACACTCACTGCTGCTGAGAAGGACTCAGTTCTGACAACTGCGATTCACTATGGCGACAAGGTATTGCCCAGGAGACCCCTGCAAGGGAAGAAGCCAGGCCTCGGGGAAACAATAGGAGGAGGACTCGGGTTCAGCCCCAGGCAGAGGCCAGGAGCAGGAGGGTCAGGAGAACCCGAGAAAAAGGACTCGGGAACTGGGGAACCAGTTGATTTCCCTACAGGAGACCAAGCAGTCCCTCTCTCAGACCCTAATTGGTCACATAACACCTGAGAGGGACAATGGCGATTCGACCATTTTCTTCAGTGCATCATGGAAAGGCTAAGGAGGGCCAGAGACAAACCTCTCAATTACAGCAAAGTGGGCCTCATTAAACAGGAACCTGATGAGACCCCCACAGTTTTCCTTGAGCAACTTAGGGGAGTGCTAGTGAAGTTCACAAACCTAGACCCTGAGAGCTATGAGGGCAAGCTGATTCTGCAGGACTAGTTTATCCCCCAGGCTGCCCTTGACATTAGAAAGAAACTCCAGAATGGCCCTGAGGAAACGATAAGCCCCTTCTTGAACTGGCCAACAAGGTCTATTATTCCTGAGAGAAGGAAGCTCCGGCCTGGAAAGCACAAAACAAAGAGAAGGCCAAGGTGTTGGTGGTGGCTTTTGGAGAGGCAGATCATAGAAGAGACAGGGAAGGTGGGAAGCCCAAGAGCTACCGCTGCGATGAGACTGGACACTTCCTTAAGAACTGCCCCAAATCAGGAAAGCCTCCTAGACCCTGCCCACTTTGCAAAGGGAATCACTGGAAGAGGGACTGCCCTCAGGGGCAAAGACCCCAAAGGGACAATCCCCAGACCAGCAGGGATCTGGAATGATGGGCCCTGAGGCTCTTGCTCCTAGAGGTCCCATTATGAGAAGATGATAACTCTACAGGAGCCTTGGGTAACTTTAGAGGTAGAGGGCCTCCCCATCAGCTTCCTTTTTAGATACCAGGACAGCATTCTCAGTCCTTCTCTCCTTTTCAGGATGTCTGTCTTGAAAGTCTGTCACTATGCTGGGGTCTCCTCCCACCCACTCACTCGTGTCTTCATCCCACCTTTGGGATGTAATTGGAATGGGGTAATTTTTACCCACTCTGTTCTAGCAGTGGGCGAGAGTATGCTCCCCCTACTGGAAAGAGACATTCTAGCTAGGATAAGAGTGTTAGTGGGACTGAATCCTGTCTCTCTTTTACCAATAACTGAAGTAGAGCTGGATCCTCAGATCTGGGCAGTCCCTGGTGAAATAGGAAGGGCCAAACGTGCTCAGCAAGTTCAAATTTCCCTGAATCCTGGAGCTGCTTATCCTCAGCAGAAGCAGTTCTGCTTGAGACCAGAAGCAAGAGAAGGTCTCATTCCTCTCATAGTTGGGCTAAAAAAGATTAGGCTTGGTTGTTCATGTAATAGTCCATGTAACTTCCCGATTCTGGGTGTCGGGAAACCCATTGGGGAGTGGAGACTGGTACAAGACCTACACTTGATTAATGAGGCTGTAATTTCTGTTCACCCTGTGGTTCCCAATCCGTATACGTTGCTGCTGTCTAACATTCCAAGCTCCACAGCCTGGTTCACCGTTCTGGATCTGAAGGATGTGTTCTTTTTTGCATTCCTTTGCACCTGACTCTCAATTTTTATTTGTCTTTGAGGAACCTGAGACACAAGCAGGGCAGCTTATCTGGACAGTTCTTCCCCCAAGGTTTTCATGACAGTCCCCACCTGTTTGGACAGGCTTTGGCCAGAGAATTACAGAGTTTCAGACCAGCAGGAAGTAGCCAGACTGACTTGCTGTCCCATTTCCTGACTGCAGTGAGGGTTTCATCTCAGAGAGGGGGTAATGAAAGAGGAAGCCTCAGTTTCCCTCTTGCCAACCTGAGAGAAGCCCACAGTTTCTCCTTGCCAGCAGTTCCATTTCTCCTCATCGACCTACCCCACCTCATCCTAAGGCCCTATCTTTAACATTCCTGGTTTCCACAGGACCATACAATTCTGTCTGGAACTAGGAGTCACAAGACTAAGATAATAAATAATACCTGAGGCAGATAGCCGGAAAGACCAAAACCAGCCAGACCACCCTGAACATTTCCAGCATTCTCTGTAATACTTGGTTGTTTACAATGCAAAAGGCCTTTAAAAGAGCCAACATAAGACTCCTTTACTATTGGGCGGAGCGATAGCCCAGCGGGTAGGGGCGTTTGCCTTGCACGGCCGGCTCATGCCGGCCTGGGTTCGATCCCGTACTCCTCCGCCAGGAGTAATTCCCTGAGTGCAGAGCCAGGAGTAGCCCCTGAGCATTGCCGGGTGTGACCCAAAAAGCAAAAAAAAAAAAAAAGACTCCTTTACTATTAACTTAGTCCTATACTAAGCTCCTCCCCACAAAGGGAGTTCCTTTCCTTTCTCCTCTACTTTCCAATAAACTTTTTTACGTTTTAATTCTGAGTCTGAGCATCTTTATTATTCAATATTTTCATTTTTAAACATCTTGAAGAACCTGGGAATTGTAATTGAACACACAGACCAACTGCTGTCACTTCTGCCTCACCTGCATCACTAACAACACAACTGGAGTATTTGCCAATCTCTTCACTGCATTTCTGAGCTTTAACTGTTGTTTTACTTTTCAGATTTCATAGGAGATCATGAGGTATTTGTCCTTCTTTCTCTGACTTGCTTTATTTACTATAATGTTCTCAATGTCCATCCATGTATTCAAATGGCATGTATTCAAATTCTTGTTTTATGACTAATATTGCATTTAATAATCATGATGTCAGAAAATGATCACTTAATATATTTATGTATTTATTTTGGTTTAGGGGATACTTACAGCAATGCTCAGGGCGTTTTGCTCTGCCTTCAGGGATCATTTCTTTTTTTTTTTCTTTTTTGGGTCACATCCAGAGATGTTCAAGGGTTACTCCTGGCTTTGCACTCAGGAATTACTTCTGGCGGTGCTCGGGGGACCATATGGGATGCCGGGGATGGAACCCAGGCCGGCACAGGCTGGCGCGTGTAAGGCAAACGCCCCACCCGCTGGGATATCGCTCCGGCCCAGGGATCATTTCTGATGGGGCATGGGGACCATCTTGGAGTTCAAGAATCAAACTCAAGTTAGTAGCACATAAGGTAGGTGCCCTATCCACTGTACTATTACCCCAAACCCTCAAGGATTTAAAAAAAATGTATTGAGGCGACATTAATCTACAAGAAGAATGTGTTTATATTATTTGGCATTACTGTACTGCCAAACCACTTCCAACACAAAAAATCCTAATGCACAACAGTCCTTCAGAAAATAGAATCCTAGGACCAGAGAGATTAGATATGGTGTAAGGTGTTTGCCTTTCCTGTGGCCAACTGCAGTTCCATCCTCAGCACATACAGCCTCCCATAGCACCATCAGAACTGATCCTGTGTAACGAGCTAAAGTAAGCAGTGACCACAGTTGGATGCCCCCACAAATAATAGAATTTTGCCCTAATAATTATAATATACAACATATATTTAAAGCTAAGAGAATGCAAAACCATTGCAATGTCAGGAATAGAGAGCAAAGTGCATTTGGAGATTAGAGTAATGGAAAAGAAAAAGCTCAACAGGGCTTCAGTTTAACTGTAGTCTTTTTTTTAAAATAATGGAAAATGTTTACTATGAGAATTTTGGCTATGACTACATGCATATTCATAGTATATTTTATATTGTATTTCTATGTCTAACTTTTCTATTAAAATTGAATAAAAACTAAGGAAATAAATATGTAAGTCTGAATTGGTCAAAGAAATAAACCAACTAGAAGAAAGAAGTGAATTAGCTATACAAAAGTAAAATGAAATAAAGCAAAACACCAAGAGTATTTGATTTGGAAGTTTTCAATATTCATTTTTACAAAAATGTCATTGTAGAATTACATAAATATGAAATATGTAAATAACTTTTATAATAAAAGTTGGAAAGATTAAAGAAGATAGCTTTTAAAGTACTTTGAAAAGATAGGTGTTATATGATGTAAATGAGTATAATTATTACTAAAAGGCAGTGACATTTTGAAATGTTCTATTAGTTCGCATTATTCGCTGAATATTTATGGAAATTACTGTCTTGCCTTTTGTCCAAACAAAACAATTTCCTATTTCTCCTTTTATCTCCTCTATCATGATAGTAGGATTTAAATTTCTGATTAATTTTTATGCATAATTTAATCATTTGGAAGTATCAACAAATAAAACTTTTAAAATATTAAATGTTGCTTGTGTCTTATGCATAATTACTTAAGACAGAAAGAAAATAAAAACTATCTAACAAATATCAAATGCTTACAATATACCAAAAAGAGTATAATAAATATATAATCTCATGTGATCTTATTATGTAAATTTGTTATTATTCCTGGTTTGTAGGTGAGGAAAGTGGAAATAGCTCAATGTTAGAATATAAAATTAATACTTAGTGTGCCAAGATATTTGAAAGAAGTCCACTGAGTTCACTAAGAGTTATCTTCATTACTATGCAATACAATGCCCACTCAAAAGAAAAACATTTGTAAGTCAAACTACATGATACCAAGAAAAGATGTATGAATTTTTATTTTACTGTTTCTCAAATAAATTTTCCAGGACTATAATTTGGAAGAGGTTTGTGTCATAAGCACTCCATGATAATAAATTTTCTTGTAGTAAAATTACCATTCTTCCATGATTCACCTCTACATTGCCTTTAGTATGCCTAGAATGGTCACATTAAACTATGCTTACTCAATGGCTAAGACAACTCAGTCAACTTCTGACTTTCTGACTGTCACATACTTAGTAGAAATAAAAACACTTTCTGAAAATACAGGTTGGGAGACCTAGGACCCCACTCCCTCCTAAATGTAAGGATAGTGTTTTATTTGGTATTCATGCAACATTACAGGAGTTGGTCAGTGTCCAATCATATGCCAATCAGTGCCAACTCAAAAATTATTAACAGTCTCAATGACACTATTACTAGAAAAACAATTCAGTGTCATTGACAGACCAGGCTATCACTATTATGTGATTTAGAAATTGGCTGAATAAGGAGTTCCACTGATTTTGGATGAGCTAGTCCTGAGTTTTGACTGCTGTCCTTGCTTCTCAGCTAAGATATAATACTGTAAGTTGTCTGGTCAGGGTAGGACAAGAAAGTGTACTCGCTCTTTAGCCAACAGTTTTGTGGTACTAAAAACCCTATTGTCTCAATGGCTTACAAAAATGCTTGACTCTTTACATAGGGATGCACCCCAACTGCAGAAATACTAATTCTGTGTTCTAGCAGATTGGGGCTTATTTAGACTAAGCTAGGTTCATTGAACCCACTCTGTGTGTCTATTCATTTGAGGGTCCAGACTTAAGGTTCAGTCACTGAATATGATGTGTATGATATGTGTGCTTGAGATGAGAGCCTTTAGCTGAGAGTATACCACCTACACGGCAGAGCCTGGCAAGCTACCCGTGTTTTCTTTTAATTATTTGTTATGCCAAAAACTAGTAACAATTATGGACCTCAATTCCGTGACCTGAAGAATGGCTTGAGGCTCTTCCTGTCCCTGGAGCAAGCAGATGCCCTTGGGTTATACTTACTTGTGAAAGGACGTATGGAGATATTACTAGTGCCCACTCGAGCAAATCAATGAACAATGGTAAGAGTGATACAGTGACAGTGATATGTGTATAATCTTTCTTTCCTTCTTTCCTTCCTTCTTTCCTTCCTTCGTTCCTTCTTTCTTTCTTTCTTTCTTTCTTTCTTTCTTTCTTTCTTTCTTTCTTTCTTTCTTTCTTTCTTTCTTTCTTTCTTTCTTTCTTTCTTTCTTTCTTTCTTTCTTTCTTCCTTCCTTCCTTCCTTCCTTTCTTTCTTTCTTTCTTTCTTTCTTTCTTTCTTTCTTTCTTTCTTTCTTTCTTTCTTTCTTTCTTTCTTTCTTTCTTTCTTTCTTTCTCTCTGACTCTTTCTTTCTTTCTTTCCTTATTTCTTTTTATTTTTGGTTCACACTCTACGATGCTCAGGGGTTACTACTGGCTCTGTACTCAGGAATTTACTCCTGGTGGTGCTCAGGGGATTTTATGCAATGCCGGGAATCAAACCCGGGTCAGCCATGTGCAAGGCAAATGCCCTACCTGCTGTACTATTGCTCCAGCCCCCGGTATGGAATTCTTACAGCAGAGTCATATGCTCAAGGATAGTTAAAAACAAAGTACAAAATTTCATTGAAATCTTCTCCTTTGTTGTACTTACCTTGTATCCACAATATTCCAATAACCAAAGTGTCTCATGCCTTTGACCAAAATTTACAAATAAGGGATTTTCTTTCATCTACAAGATGAAAATTTGAGAAAAAACTTGGCTAAGGACAAGTATGTAAAATCCTTTAATGGGAGGAAGACAATAACTGGAAATAATAGCTCAATTCACCACAATAGGAGAAAAATGTCACAGAAGGGGTAGAAAGGTACACAAATACACAAATATTCTCAAATGTAAATTCATAAAAATTATAGTGACCCACTTTTTAACTGGTAATAAAGCCAATTTTATAAAATTATAGTCATAAAAATTACAGTATTTTGGAAGAAATCTTATTTCCTACATTCACACCATGTGAACAAAGGGTACATATAAAAATGTCTGGGAATGCAAGTCACAGGTCCCCTGTGCTTTCTCTTGCAAAAAAAACCTGCCTAGTAGAAGAGTATTTTCCATCTATTTTGTTCCATGGGGTAGGAGGCTGGTGCCTATATGGTTGTGTTTGTGATTAGTTGTATAGATTTTATTCAGAGGGGAATCATTAGTACTGTGGATATCTACGTTCACTCCATTATGGACTTTTATGCCCATTTATTAGTGGCTTCACAAACCGGAAATTACCCTTTTCCAAACTCTATTAATTGTAGCAGTAACAGTAGTAGAAGTAGTAGTAATATAATAATAAATTATTATTTACTAATACCCACAGATTAAACATATGATTTTATTTCACTATCACAACTTGCAAATTGTTGCATCAACTTTATAGTTGACAAAATCAAGCCCCAGAAGAGCTATGTGGTCCTAACCCTTATATAGTTACACTTATAAATTTAGATCTGAGTTTCAGTGTCAGATTTCCTAGAAGCGGAAGTGTATGAGCGCTATACTAGCCCCAGTTGCTTCTGTCCTTTGAAGGTTGTAAAGAAGTGCAAAAAAGGCACCATAAAACAGTTTTTAGTTTTAGGTATTTTAATTTCTTGGTTTCTTTATATCTCAAAAGCAGTGTTCTGTTGATTATTAAGACATGCTTTTCTATTGAGCTAGTTCATCTTTATGTGAATTTAGTCATATTGGTATTGGTACATTTCTGACTTTATTAGAATACACAAGTAGAGAGGATTTAAGTCAAAGAAATTCTCATTAATGAAAGTTTTTCAGATAGATGATTATGGTCATATAAAGATAGACTATCAGATTGGAATTATGATATTCTTATGGACTGTCATTAAAGAGGAATCTTATGTATCTTGTTAAGTTTTCTATAATGCTAAACCCTTCTGCTATTGACTACTTTCAAATCACTGTAATTGGAAGTATAGCTTCTATATAAATAATTACAGAACCTTAGAATCAGCTAGAGTTAAGAGAAGAATTTTAGTAGAAAAAATTTAGGGTTTTTTTTTTTTTGGCTTTTTGGGTCATATCCAGTGATGCCCAAGGATTAATCCTGGCTCTATACTCAGGAATTTGCTCTTGGCGGTGCTCAGGAGACTATATGGGATGCCAGAAATCAAACCAGAGTCAGCTGTGTGCAAGGCAAATGCTTTACCCACTGTATTATCACTCCATTCCCAGAAAAATTTTATTATACTTTACTTGATATTTTTGTACTTACCTGATCCTTCAGAAAGATATCTATGCTTCCTACTAGACCACCCAGTTTTCTAAAGATAATATGATTTCATGTCTCTCTTTTCCTTTTATCCTGAGGTTAATAAAGCTTGTTCCTAGAGATTTCCCACTTGTATAAGTGTATTATCTCAAAAGTTTTATATGGAAACACCACAAACCTCAATTCCTCCCTGCCCTTTTCTCCATGTTTCTTGTCAAATAGCTATTGGAAATGAGCCTCTGACCTTTTTTTTTTCTTTCTCCCACGCATTTCCTAATAAAGATGCTGCCACACTGCTGTATCCTAGTAACTAGGTTTCTGGGAAAGACAATTAAAAGTCCAAGAGAGAGCTGATTTCAACCATAAGCAGCAGTAATTTGCTACTCTTGCTCTTTCTTGATTTTCTTAATGTAGATGAATAACTGGTCTAAGCTTAATGTTCTTTTTTAATAAAAATATTACCTTTTATATCCAAACTAGCATACTTTCTTTTGATTACCTTGCAGAACTCTATTTGCTCTCATTTCAAAAATGTTTAAGTTTCCAGAGAAATAAAAATCACTGTGTAGCTGAAAAAAGAAAGAAGAAAAGAAAAACAGAGCTCCCCTGCCGGGGTTAAATGGCAGGCTTCAAAGAAATTTTAAATAACCAAGATAGATACTTCAACTTGCTGCTGAACTGTTGTATAAGCAGTTCCTTAGTCATTTGAACTTACAGAGATACAAGAAATAAGTACTTATAAAAGTAGGAACTAGAGACCAGGTCCTAGTTTCTTAATTGAAGGGCAGGGTCTGGCAGTGCTTGTGGCAGATCTTTGTGGGATTCTGGGAGTTCTCAGCTTTCAAAGTAGTAGCTTGCTTTTCAAC
Organism: Cryptotis parvus; assembly: GCA_021461705.1. Taxonomy (NCBI): domain Eukaryota; kingdom Metazoa; phylum Chordata; class Mammalia; order Eulipotyphla; family Soricidae; genus Cryptotis; species Cryptotis parvus. Next base: position 56,765 of record JAJIBD010000479.1, read on the forward strand.
TAACTGGTGTGAAATTGAATGAATAGGACGAGTTCTTACTCAAACAGACTTGAGAAAGAGAAAAGAATGTACACACACCTTAGAGAAGGGCCCTGAGAGCTATCTGCTGGGCAGAATCTGGGAGACTTGAAAAGAGTATCTAGGGGTGAATGAGTGGGAGAGGTTTGCTGCCACATTAGAATACGAATTCTAAATTTATACTCTCTAGGTCAAGGAGAAGACATGCCCCTCAATCACCTCTTCCTTTCTCCTTGCCTAGCTCATATGTCTCTGTTTCCTAGAATCATGAAAGCTGTGTTCAGGCAGAATCTGGCAAGCTACCCATGTCGTATTTGATATGCCAAATACCAGTAACAATTATAGACCTCATTCCCATGACCTGATGGAATGGTTTGAGGTTCTTTATGTTCATGGAGCAAACAGATGCCCTTGGGCTACACTAGCATGTAACAGGACATATGGAGATGTTACTGGTGCCCGCTCGAGCAAATCGATGATAAACAGGAAGACAAGTGACAAGTGACTAGTGACAAACAGAGGTAGATTTCCAAAGGCCACTCTGCTCTACTGTTTGCTGCTATTGCTTCATTCTAGCAGTTAGGATAAAAACTCACTGCCCAGTAAGTCATGGGTGTCAGGTCAGACATGCAATTGGAGTCACTCATCACCAGGATCACACTTCTCCAGAACATTCTGTATTGTATTGTGCCCAAAGTCAATTTCTCAGAAATGCTGAAAGTACTTTGCAGAGGTATATTTTTCAATCCACTTACTGTTATCATTGCTGTATTTAACTTTCATTTCAGCAAAATCTACCCCAGCTGGACCAATTTGGAACTATGGGTACTCCATGACCACCATTCCAACAAAAGCAAGACTCTTTCTTAAATGCTTTGCTATCTCCTTCTGTCCCTCCTTCTTTACTGCAAAAGGGCTCCATATGTCTTGCTTTATCACAATGTTTTAAACCACCACAGATTAAACAAAGCCAATTGAAAACCATATGGCAAAACTTAAAAATTTAAGTTCATTTTAATACCTCTATAATGCAATATTTTCTGACATTCCTATAACATCATTGTGATTTTGTCATATCTGCATTCTACCTAAGATATGAGTTATTAAATGTTTTTATTGAGTAAACTTATTTTTTGTTCATAAAAGTGTCACAGGGCACTAGTATAAATCACTTGTCATAAATAAAACATAAAAGTAAAATGTATAAAGGGCCGAAGCGATAGCCCAGCGGATAGGGCGTTTGCCTTGCACGTGGCCGGCCTGTGCCGGCCCGGGTTCAATCCCTGGCATCCCTTATGGTCCCTCGAGCACTGCCAGGAGTGATTCCTGAGTGCAGAGCCAGGAGTAGCCCCTGAGCATCGCTGGGTGTGACCCAAACAGCAAAAAGTAAAATGCATAAATAATACTTCAATCCTCCTGAAAATCATCAGGCAAATCAACAGTGGTCACATACCATCTTTCAAAAAATTCTTGTAGGCAAGTTTGTAATTTATTATTTTCTCAAATACATGCACAAAGATCTAACTTTCACAAATATATTATAAAAATTTGAAAAGCAAATGTAACCATCTCTATTAGACAAATGAGAAACAGGCAGTAGTTCACAATAATAGGTGGTGAAAAAAGGAAAGTCATGCTGGAAAGGACCATGGCATTATCATCATTTAAATCCGTTTTCTTATTTTCCACAATTAACATAAATTATTTGTGATCTATGGGTCTAAAATCTCATTCTTTAAATATTTTAGATCAATAAGCATCTATATGCACTTATCATTTTTAAAAAACTCTCCTTGTCACCATCCACAATTTTATTCTACTAAAACTGCTTCAAAATGATTATTAATTTACACTGAAAATTCTTTGAACTTAAAAATTGTATTTGATAAGGCAGGTTGTAAATTTTTCCCACTTTATAGCAAAACTATGTAATTGCTTAAATAATTTCTTTCAAATCAAATATGTTTTTAAACAGCAGAAATAAAAATATTGAATATGTTTAGGTGCTACAGATCAAATGCATAGGCTCTTATACTGAACTTTAGAGGCTACTGAAAATTTATCATTTTAAAAAGACTCAATTTTGTAAAATATATTTCTTTATAAGTTTTCTGGAGTTCAGCACTGTTTTATATCATTTTCAAGACAAAAATAAAACAGTGTAAACTGCTCATCTGAAATAAATTCCTTAATTATTTATTTGATAAATAAAATGATAAATTATAATAATCTATCATTTTATTTCTTTTTAAAAAAATCTTACTGAATATAAGGAAATATTCATATACCATATGTCATAAAAATTATATCAAGATACATAAGTAAACTGAATTATTCAACAACAAAACAAACAAACCATCAAAGAGAAAAGCTAAACGGATTCTTTGAAGAATACATACTTATGGCCAGTAAGTATATGAAAAAGTGCTTATCATCACTTACTAGCAGACAAATCCAAATTAAAACAATACCTCACACCTATGAGAATGGCCTGTACCAAAAAAGCATAAAAAAAAAACTAGCAGGGAAATGGAGAAAAATCAACACTAATTCCCTCTTTGAAGGTGTAATGTGGTTTTATTTCTACTGAGAACAGTATAGAGATTTCCAAAAATATAAAAAAATAGAGCTACTATATGATCCTGCAATTCCACTTCTATGTTTTCATCTTAATAATCAGATAACACAGAATTGAAAAGTTATGTGGGTACTTATGCTTATAGTAGTACTATTTGCAATAAGGAAGATCTAAAAGAATACAAGTGCCCATTTATAGATGAATTGATAAAGTTGTGGCATCTATATACAGTGCAATATTCTTCCTCTATAAGAAAATATAAAATTGGAGGGGGGTGGTTGGGTAACACCCAGTTGTGCTTGGGGCCACTTTAGACTTAAAGCTATTGTTCCTCTCATTGGTGCTCCAGGAACTATGTGGCACCAGGAAGATAACCCAGAGTCTCAAACACAAGACAAGTGCTCTACAACTGAGTCACATCCCAATCTGGAAAACATGAAATCTTGTCAGTTGTAGCAATATGGACAGAACTGGAGGGGATCATGCTAAGTGAAATAATTAAGAAGGAAGGAGACAGATACCAGATGATCTCACCTATATAACTATGACTAATATATGCAAACTCTTAGATTCGGAAGAAAACACCAAAGAAAAAGTGAATAAAATTGAGTGAGTTGCATATCTTCTCTTGATTTCTTTTTTTCCTATCTTTATAATTTTTACCCTGAGGAATTTTATAGTATGATGAATTTTGAAGAAGAATAGTTCAAGACAAGTATACCTCAAAAAAATCAAGTACAGGGGTTGGAGTGACTGCGCAATGGGTAGGGTGTTTGCCTTGCATGTGGCTGACCTGGGTTCGGTCCTCGGCATCCCATATGGTCCCCCGAGCACTGCCAGTAGTAATTCCTGAATGTAGAGCCAGGAGCAACCCCTGAGCATCACCGGTGTGACCCAAAAACAAAAAAAAATCAAGTACTTGGGAATCAACAAATTAGGTGAAAGATTTATATAAAGTATAAATCACTGCTAAAATAAATGAGAAGACACAAAGAAATAGAAACACCATTTTTCAGTTGTATTTTGCCAAATATTTCATGAAATCACTGATATTAGCAAGAATGCTCTGGTGTTTAATATCTCATGTGGAATTTTTTGAGTCCCTACAGCATTTGCAGAGTAGGGATAGATAGATGGAAGGAAGGAAAGAAGGAAAGAAGGACGGAAGGAAGGAAGGAAGGAAGGAAGGAAGGAAGGAAGGAAGGAAGGAAGGAAGGAAGGAAGGAAGGAAGGAAGGAAGGAAGGAAGGAAGGAAGGAAGGAAGGAAGGAAGGAAGGAAGGAAGGAAGGAAGGAAGGAAGGAAGGAAGGAAGGAAGGAAGGAAGGAGGTAGGGAAGGAAACAACATCCAAGTGCCCAATAAGAGAAGAGCTGAAAAGAAGATATGATGAGTATGAGTGTGTAATACTACATATATATGTGTATGTATGTATATGAATACTATTAAGTTATTTGAAAATGTGAAAGAAAAATACCAGATGATCTTATTCACTGTAGTATGTTAATAAACAAAGCACAGGAAGAAACAAAGTCCAGTGGAAAACAACTCTCATATACTTAATGTTACTGAAGTGAAGGGAAGTCTGAAATGAAGGTATGCATGGTGAGTTTACTGAGGCAGATATTTCCCTTTATTGCTGAACACAGTATTGTAACACTGCATCCCTAAGACCAAAAAAGTACAGTAGTCTAAATCAATGTTTCCTATAAACACACACACACTCACACACATACACACAAAATCTTTGTGTGGAACAGTGGTATCTAAGACACATAATATCACAGCTTTCTTCCTTCTTTTGCACTTTGCTCTATGTTCTCATTTCCATCAAAGACCAAACCTTGGCAGTAAACAGGAACCACTGCTAGGAAGTTAACACGATTGAGTAACTATATTTCATGCCTATTACATTCAGTACATTTGAGTGCTGTCAACTCAAAGACATAATCCTTAGTTTCTGGAATCTTGCCTTCCCACCCCCAAAGTTCATTCTGACTAAACGTGTGTCCGTGTTCGTACTTTTCTTTACTCTCTTCTTCCTACTCTGAACACTGAAATTAATCCTTCAGATCAGACCCTAAACTATATCCTTGCTGACTCTTCAAGTTCTCCCTCTTTAACATTATTTGATCTCACTTTATTAACCTTTTCTTTTTCCTCATACTGACTTAATTTAGAAATTATGATTTTTTTAAAAGCATTCCCCTCCATTTTAAGGATTTTAAAATTCTTATATTAACTGTCTTCCCTTTTACTAATCAAAATTATAGAGCTGTTTTTTGTTCATTGTTTACACCTTCACCTCGCATTCACTCTTCAAATTAATTGCATTTGGCCTTCAGTCCATTGCTACATTTCTTATCATTAACCTCCTCAGATGAACCTAAATTCAGAGGACAGTGATTGTTCCGTTTTTCTTCCCTTCACTACAGAGCTAGTAAGAGAATGAATATAATTCTAAACTCAGAAAAAAAAAGCTTTGGCTTTTGAACCACTTTATTAACCTATACTCTCAATGAGAGCTGCCTCTTTGACATTTCCCCATAAGACTTACCCAAACAATGGAATTAAGCTAAACTGCGTTTGTGATATAAGCATAGATACTCAGGGATCTTGTTTTATTTTTAACCTGAGAAAGTCAATAAAGTAATGGGAGTAAGACTCAGTTACCCTACAATGAGAAATCTATGAGAAAACAAGAAGTGATAGCTTTGTCATGCACTGAGTTGCTAATTTGCAAGATGAGAAAATTTAGCCAACAATAAGACACACAAGAAACTCAAAGATTTCGTTTTCTAATTATATCTAAGAACAGCCCCTTATCGTTGCACTTGCTAGGTTACTTGAGCTATAAACTTTTCTCTTAGCCCAGACTAGCCTGAGGCGGTATGCCATTTGAAACAAAAAAGAATCCTGTTCAGTATTGACCTGTTGTCACTTCACCTGCATTTAACATTTAATATTATTGGACATATCCATCCTATGGGAATTCTCGCTTCTCTCTCAAACTACATGACACATTCTATGTGGGTAGATACTTCATTAACAAATAGAGAAGTATATGTCAGGAAATGATACGCTCTATGGCAAAATGGCAAAATAAATGTTAGTGGAGATGATTACCAAGAAGCAAGTATAAACTTCTCTGAGGAAGTGACATTTGAGTAGAGACCTGCAGAAAGACAGACAATAAGGCAATTCAGAATCAGGCGAAAGAGTAACCAGAAAGAGTGAAAAGTGAAAAAACCCAAAACTCGGCATTAAGGTGGCAAGATTCTTGTCCTAAACCTAAAATTAAGATTCCAAGATGATGAATTCTTTAGAGATCTGCAGGCTTTTCATCACCACTTTTCTATTAAAAATCAAACACTGCTAGGAGCAATGACATTTCAAGTAAAGATTAATTAGCAACCTTCAGAGAATTAAATAAGAGGAGGAAGGCAAAGTGACTTGCAGAGCAGGTCCCTGAAAGAGAAGGCCTGTAGGCACTGAACTTTACCATACCACAACTCTACCCACGCTGATTCTGGATAAGGACAGTAACAAACTGAGCTAGTCTATTGTAACAGTCATACAGAAACAGAAGGCACTGCTACCTCCTTCCCATCCAAGTGTAAACTCTTCCTGATCTACCTTGTCCACTTAGAAACCATCCTCAAAAAACACCAAGGTCGCTGGCGTGTATGAGGGGGAAAGGGGACTCTCATACATTGTTGGTGGGAATGTCCACTTGTACAACCGTTCTGGAAAACAATATGGACATTCCTCCAAATACTAGAAATTGAGCTCCCTTTGACCCAGCCATACCACTCCTGGGAATATACCCTGGGAAGCCAAAAAAACACAGCCAAAACACAATCCGCACTTTTATTTTCATAGCAGCACTATTCACAATAGCCAGAACCTGGAAACAACCAGTATGCCTGAGAACTGATGACTGGATAAAGAAACTGTGGTACATCTACACAATGGAATACTACGCAGCTGTCAGGAAAAATGAATTTATGAAATTTGCCTATGAATGGATGGACATGGAAAGAATCATGGTGAGTGAAATTAGTCAGAATGAAAGAGAGAGACATAGAATGACTGCATTTATTTACATGACATAAATATACCAGTTGATCTTACCAAAATTGGAAATTACCACAAGCGCATGGGAGTCAGAGGTTAGGTAAGATAGAGAAGGGAACATGTGTGAATAAATGTCAAAAGGTCTGATACCAACATAGAGCTGAGCATTAAATACAGGCAAAAAATGTAAATGATGGCTTCTAAGTGTATGTAGTGCAACCCACAATGTGTAGGAGAAGGAAGAGAGAAAGAGAGGAAGAGAGGAGATAAAGAACCTGCCATTTAGGCAGGACGTGGGGGGAATTGGGGACATGGGTGGTGGGTGATGGGCACTGGTGGAGGGCGGGGTGCTGGAACACTGTGTGACCAAATCCTCCAAACGTGAACAACGTTGTAATTGTATATCTCACGGTGGTATAATAAATTTTTTTAAAAAAACATTCCAGTTATTATTTTGGTAGTTTTCATAACTCCCAGTTTAAAAAGTTCAAGAACAGCTTATTAAAAATTTATTTTATTTTACCCTAAAAAAAAACAACACCAAGGTCAGTGTCAACAGGGGCTGGTGAACTCTGAGACACTATCAGTCACTGTAAAGAAAATAAAATCAATTCTGCTTGACTTTGAGCAAATGACCTTTCTATGGAAAGATAGAAAAAAGTGGTCCTTAGGTATCCAAGAGACTGTTGGAATCATAGCAGTGACTTTGCCTCTGATACCTGTTAGCAATGGCAGTCACTAACAGGATGGTCAATATACAGACTCAGGAGGTCAAGATCACTGATCCCATAAAATGAAGACAACGTGCTGCTCTCTCAGACACTTCGGAAAATCAGCAGTGCAGCAATAGCCAAATAAAGATGACAGCTTGACCCAACAATAGGTACACAGGGACACCAGTCATAAGAATGTGTCACAGGGGGAAAGTGAGGTACTCTGCTTAGAGGTGCAATGGTTCAATTAAACTTTTACTCATCTTATTAATAAAAATAGTTTCCTTTTCAGACTCCTCCCAAAACAAAGCACTTGAATAATACCCACAAATGTATTCTTTCTATCTTAGGTCATTTAACTGTGACAAGAATTTACTTTATCTCCCATAGTATATAAGTATAAAAATGGGTGCTCATAGATACATTCACTGTGGTGGCAAAATCAGTCACCTAGTTCTTGCTTTTCAAATCTTGGTTAGTCTATAACTGGGATGAGACCAAACCGGATACAGAATTCTCCACGTTCACTCTCTTTACCTTCTTCTTTAGTTAACTATTTTCTTAATTTTCTCTCATTCATATTTACCTTCATAGGAAATCTTGAACTTGGGCCATAGAATCAGTTCCCCTAAGTCCTACCTAGCTGTACTATGTGTGAGTTATGAGACACTGGGCAAATTGAGTTTGGCATGTTTCTGCTTCTTCATCTGTCATGAAAGAATACAAGTATCTCTTTGCATTAAGATTGAAACAGTTGAGTTGAAGTAATGCCAGGCCATAGGAAAGATCAGTGATATTTGCTGTTAATATTCTTTTCTTTACTATGTGTGACAAATCCTACTGGAATACTCTCATGACTTGGACAAATCCTAGTTTTCTTTCCTCTTCTATTTTGTATTCGATAATATTTCCACAAACACCCTCAGCTACAACTTGCTTTCATCTCCACTCCTTCCTATTTCTCCTGTGTGCTGACTGCCACTGCCTCCACTGACAGAGTCTGGGACAGACCAACGTCACTACCCCTACTCCTCTTGAAGCAGGTGACTAGTAGAGGCCCCAGCTCTCTTTTGGAGACAGATAGGTAGAAATAATGTTTTGTAAATGCAGGGTGGAGAGCAGAAGGACTCTGCTAAGGAATTACTGAAGGCAAAGAGCAGATTGATTTATAGCAGATACCACTTCATTAGAGCCAAGGGCTCTAAAGGCCATTAACAATAAGCCCTTTTCTACATATCCATCCTTATATGATTGCTTGGAAACAGAACATGTCTATGTCAGCTTGTGTTTTGGCCTAATTAAAAGGTACATTTATCATCTTCTTCATAGATATTTCAGTCTCACTCCAGAACAGAAAACTATACTTTGATATAGTTTCCACATCAGAGAGAGTGAGGGAAAGAGGGAGAAGGATAGAGAGGGATAGAGAGAGAAATAGAGAAAGAGAGAATATAAGAACTGTTTCTGTTCAAAGGCCCTGTATAATTTTCCTGAAAAAAACCACATCTTTGATGATGACTAAAAAGTAGAGTCAGTAATGCCAAAATTGACATGACAAATAGTTCTTTCAAGTAGCACTTTAGAAGGAAATCCAATGTGCTGTATATAAAGGTATAAAGGAAATAAATGAGCAGTGATGAAAGAAAAGAAACCCTTAGATTCAGAAAACAGAACCGAGGAAATGAAGAGGTGAGGAGGGGAGAGTAGTGAAGGCTTGGGAAGGCTGGTGTGGACTGGAAGAGATTTAAGAACAATGATAGATTTGTTTCTTCAGTACATTGGTGGTGGTGGAGAAACATAACTTTATTCACCAAAATTATAGACATTAAAATTATTGTAATGAATAAGTATTTTAAAATAATATATTAATCATAAAAAAGAAAGTTTGCATGTAAGTATCAGCAAAGAATTTGATCACTTTGCTATCAAGATATTTACTATCAAACATTTAAAATAGAACTTGGTAGCAAAGTGAACAAAATATTTATTGATTTTTACATATAAATTTTCCTTTTTATGGCACAATGCATATGCATTCTCTATTAATTCTTTAATTTTATCAATACCGTCTTTATAAATGGCAGTTGACATGAAGCCATTCTTATCATTTTAATAATCTTTACTAGGATTACTCTTTGTAAAAAGAACCCAGTATTGATATAAAATTAAAGGCATCTAAAATTTTTTAAATACAAACCAGATTTCATATTTTATTTTCTTTGTTTACTTATTTGTTTGGAGAGCATCTGTACCTCATTCTCATCTCTGTCTCTCCATCTCTTCCTGTTTGTGTATGCATGTGGGGTGGGAAAGGCCTCTACAGCATAAATCTTTGAAAGTATTCCCTTTCTAGATAATAGTTTTCAGTATCATTTGCATTTTTCTGTATGAATTATTATAGAAAGTAAAGTGAAATCAACAAGGTAAATATTGGGTGAAAGGAGAAACAAAGGGGCACAAAATTTAGATCCTTGCCTCCTCCTTGTGAGGCCACACTCATTAACATGCTCAGTTACTGAATCCTGCTCCCTCACTGTATATTGCAGCAAATAACATACTACCCAAAACTCTTGAAAATCTTTCTGTGATCACAGCAGAGAGAATGAGAATGGGAATGAGCACACTGTAATGTCAAACTGCTGTGGTAACTGAGTCCAGAAATAGTAAACAAGGGAGTGACCTATAAAAAGACAGCCTGGCTGTTCTGTACCAACTTGCAGGAATATAAGCCCAACAAAACCAAATATCCCCATTTTTCAATGCAGTATAAAATGATCTAAAACTGATTATAATTAACTCAACTTTTAAAACAATCTTCAGGCAGATTAAACAAAACAAAAATGGAGATTCTAACTTATATCCTCTAGCCAGAGAATGTTCAAATGCCTAATTTAAGAAGGATAAATGTATTTACAGTCTTGATGCTTACATTTTTATATCCATAAAATGGGTGCAATTACAATGATCCAGGTTCCATTTCCTGGACTCCTGCATACAATTGCTCTTCGTAGGATTGGTTGAACGACAACGTGTGTCACTACAGAGCAAGCATTTGGACTATCTGGCATACAGTAAATATTTTTGTTATTAGTAAAATTTCATACTTATACTTTTGCCTATATTCATATGAATGAAATATGTAGGGTGTAAAATTATAATTCTATGTTTGACTAAAATTGATGTGAAACATCTCATTGATTCTGTAAGATACTTAAAAGAAAAATTCCTTCTCTTTTACAACTTATTGTAATAAATGCTAAGGTATAAAAAAAGTCAGTTTTCTATTTGGACTCACAAAACTTCATACGCCAAGACACTCTCCATGTCCACCCATTTTTTTGAGCAATTCACTGTATCACTCTATCACTGTCTTCCCATTGATCATCGATTTGCTTGAGCGGGTACTAGTAATATCTCCATATGTCCTGTCTCATGCGAGTAGAGCACAAGGGCACCTGCTTGCTCCAGGAACATGAAGAGCCTCAAATCATTCCATCAGGTCATGGGAATGAGGTCTATAATTGTTACTGGTATCTGGCATATCAAATACAACACGGGTATCTTGCCAGGCTCTGTCGTGCAGGTGGCATAGTCTTGCAGTCACCTCTGATGACCAGCATTAATTGATGAACCGCGGCCACTTGTGGTTGCGTGAGCTGGGCTGTGATAGGCTGGACTGCTGGGTGGAGTTCTGAGGATAGGGCATTCCGGATGTGGAAAATGGAGGCCCTCATGGAGTGGGGGGTCGTCTGGCTTGTTGTGAGGCTCTGCTGGGGCTTCAACTACTTTTAAGCAATTAGTACTTGTAAATCAATAGACAAAAACTGAAGGCTAAAAGTGGGTAAAAGGACAAAAATGACAAACTTTCAGTACCTGTAATACAAACCATCACTTTTCTCACTTGACTTCCCATAGATCATCAATTTGCTCAAGTGGGCACCAGTAACATCTCAATACGTCCTATCACGTGAGAGATAGCCCACGGACATCTGCCCACTCTGGGAACATAAAGTCTCAAACCGTTCCATCAAGTCATGGGAATGAGGTCTATAATTGTTACGGGTACTTGGCATGTCAAATACAACACAGGTAGCTTGCCAGACTCTGCCATGTGGGTGGGATACTCTTGTAGTCACCTCGAAACTCGAGCATTTATTGATGAACCGGTCTGTGATCAGCTCTTCTGCTGGGTAGAGCTCTGAGGAGAGGGGAGTCCGTTTGTGGAAAATGGTGGCCCTCATGGTGTGGGGGTTCCTCTGGCTTCTTGTGAGGCTCTGCTGGGGTGGCAGTCCAGGGCTAGAAACTGCCATCCCTACCGGGAGCCTCGTGGTCAGCTGGGCATAGGGAGAGCAGGTAGCAGCTCTGCCCCATACGTGTATGAGTCTCTATTTTGACATACCTGGGCTGGTCTTGAAAACGACTGCTGCAGGGTGGGTCACTGATGAGCTGGGCTGTGATCAGCTCTTCTGCTGGGTCGAGCTCTGAAGAGAGGGGAGTCCGGATGTGGAAAATGGCAAACCATAATGCACAAATAAAAAAGAGAGAGAAAAAATAAAAGTGACTGACATATGGGCATGCTAGTATGGGCGTGTAGGGATGGGATAGAAAGATGAATGGAGGGAACTGGAGGCATTTGGTGAAGGGAAATGTGCACTGGTAAAGGGAGAGGTGTAACATTGTATGACTGAAACCCAATCACAAACAGCTTTGTACTGGGACAAGGGGAGAGAGAATCATAGGCCAGGACAGGAAGTATCTCTGTATCTCTTTGTCTCAGCCATGAGTCTCCTGAGATGACCAGTATGTGACTTTTATGGTCAGTTTCCTGGTGATTATCCATACTTTTGCTGTATCAATTTATTTTTTTGAAAGCCTTCCCTCCATGGGTATTGCTTGTTATTTGTTAAGGAATTCTGCAGAACCCACTTGGCAACACCTGAGGGTATGTTCAAATTGAATCTAGCAAAAGCAAACATGTGTGATAAATAGGAATATACACTACAGAATTATTCTGATGCAGGACATTCAAATTCTAGCTCTTTGTTTCTCTAGTTTTGTGTCTCAGCATCAGTATATTTACCTGGAAGTTTGCTGGCCACACAGAATCACCAATAAATCACTAGTATTTATATATATATATATATATATATATATATATATATATAACATGATATATTACATATAATATATATAATTAATCACTAGTTTTATATATTATATATAGTAAAGTTTGAGACATCCTATTAAGATAATTTCCTAATTTTTGTATTATTATAAAAAAATAAGAATTAGTTCACTTGGGAAATTACTGGGAGGTTTTAATTGTTTGATCACCAACTCAAGGAACAGCAAAAAAAGTCAAAAGCTAGTCCTCAGCATCTACTGACATGCTGAGAACATGTCAACAATCTGAAGATTCAAAAGTATCATGGGGGACCGGAGTGATAGCCCAGCGGGTAGGGTGTTTGCGTTGCATGCGGCCAGCCTGTGCCAGCCCAGGTTCCATCCCCAGCATCCTATTTGTTCCCCTGAGCACCACCAGGAGTAATTCCTGAGTGCAGAGCCAGGAGAAACCCCTAAGCATTGCTGGACGTGACCAAAAAAAGCAAAAAAAAAAAAGTATCATGGAACTGGAGAGGGCACCGTAGGTGTTGCACTTGGCTTACACACAGCTGAGACCTGGGTTTAATCCCCAGGTTCCCCAATTCCTGTCAAGAATGACCGTGAAGTAAGAGCCAGGAGAAATCCTAAGTACTGATGGGCGTGGCCCCAAAATCAAAAACAAACAAAAATTCCAAAGAAAGTAAAAGATTATTCTGGATGTGACTTGAACATGTTGGCAATTTCCTTAGGCTGCAACTTGACTGGAGCTTTGACATCTGTCAGTCTGGTTTCTGGGACCAGCGTCTCACTCTACAAGAACAGAAAGTGAGAGAATCATGTTGATGGTGTCAGAACACTATCAGAGAGAGCCACTACATCCAATTTTCCTGGAAATGTCTTATCCCTGACAGTCTTATTTATTCCCAAATGAAAATAAAGGATTATATATACTGTAGATGCCATATTTTTTACATAAATAAGGAAAGGAAAACAAAAAATAGGAGAGAAGATATGGGAAAAAGAAAGAAGAAAAAATTAAAACTGTCAAGATGTTTACTTGTGTCTCCCATTTCTGTATCCACGCGTCACCCTGAGTAATCATAAAGTTGGGAAACATCAAGTCAAGGAACCTCCTGAGTATAAGCCAAGAGACATACAGAGCTTTCTTGGTAAGATGGAGACTCACAGTACGTGTAGCAAAGCTGCCAAACTTATTCCTCCTTCTTTTATGGATCCCAGGGTAGTTAGGCTTATTTAGTAAAATAGTCCTTTTCAGCCTGTGCTCTGACAAGTAAAGGTAGGAGTTAGTTCACTGTTTAGGTTTCCTTCCCTGACAATTACCAACATTGTCTTATCATCTTGTTTGCATATCAGTGGACATTCTCAACACAGACCAGCCATACCATCAGCACAGTCTATCACTAAGAAGCCTATTTTTTCTAAAAAGAAAGTATATTCCCTATATTCCATATATAAAGGAAAGTCAATTCCCTAAAGTCAAACATTTTTTTTCTTAAACTTTAAGTTTTATGATTTGGTAAGTAAAATGGAAGGAAGGAAGGAAGGAAGGAAGGAAGGAAGGAAGGAAGGAAGGAAGGAAGGAAGGAAGGAAGGAAGGAAGGAAGGAAGGAAGGAAGGAAGGAAGGAAGGAAGGAAGGAAGGAAGGAAGGAAGGAAGGAAGGAAGGGAAGGAAGGAAGGAAGGAAGGAAGGAAGGAAGGAGGAGGGAGGGAGGGAGATGAAGAAAGGAAAGGTATCTTAGACAAGAATATATATAAAATTCTAAAGTTATTTACCCAGGATTATTATATTATATTATATTATATTACAGCACCTTTGTGCCATAAGATGTTAATAAGGTGTCATAACATTCAAAAATCAATGTTTTTTAAAAATCTCTATGATTCACGCATTCCTCTAACCTGACCATAATTTTATATAGTCCTTCAAGAAGAAATAATGATTATTACACTCATTCTCTTATTATGTAGTCAGTATAACTGTGTCTCTGGATCATACTAGTTCAGTATGGAACAAATGCAGTAACATTGAACACTAAAGTCATAACAATTTCTAGTTGAGGGTAATTTTTATTTTAATAATTGAGCCTTCAGAAACATTTCTACAGAAGGTCCCTGAACTTTATGTCACTGGAATTGAATAAAAGATTTCTTTTAGCTCAACAGAGCCTGGGCATGTTGGAAAATCAAAAGTCTGAGAGTTGGAGAGTAGAATGCCAAGGTCTTTAGAGAAAGATGAGCCCTCATCTCATCATCGTTTCTTATTTTATTTTCTAATTTATTTTTTAAGTATTGCAATTCATCCATTATAAACAATTGGTAGGTTTGGAGCCGGGTGGAGGGGACACCCACATCCATCAGTGCTCAGCGCTTATTCCTGCTTGTGTGTTCAGGAATGATTTCCTGTCTGAGCAAGAACCCTTGTTGACAGGGTTTCTTTTCAAAAAGAAAGCAATAAGAGGAAACATAGACCCTCTGCTCCCAGACACTGCCACCACCACTGCCACCACCACGACCACCAATTACTCCTTATCTTGGCCTCCTTGGCTGCTCTTTAGCAATATCACAATTTTACGCTATTCTTCTTATCATCAGTTTACTTGACAGTGACCCTCCATCTCCAAACTAAGAGATTAAATGGTTAAGCCTCTCTCCCTGTTTTATATTCAATGTCAAGCTCACTGTCCAAGTCATATCAGGACGTTAATACATAGCTCTGAACTAAAGAAATTAATTTATGTTTTGCCACAGCAAGCAATCTTTAGAAGGAGACACTATACATAGATTGTGTTTTACTTCTGCTGGCCACAATCCGCACCTGGTGTGGGGAGTAGTGAAAAATGAGAGAGACACCATCTCTATTCCCTGAGATGCTGCCTTGAAATTCAGTAAATATCACTGCAATTACAGAGGACAAACTGAGAAATGCATAACAGGAAAGAGTCCTTTTACTTGTACTTCTCAAATATTTCTAGGCAGTGGCACTTCCTAGATGGTTTGGGAAGAGCCTTGAAGGACTCATTCCAGTTTGTTATTCTATTTACCTGCGTAGGACCCCCATTCCTCTCCCTATATTGCTATTGTGGTCACAATAAACGGAGGTTGCGTAATTGGTTGTGAGGCTTGCTAGGGATGCACCCTATAGGTGCAGTTCCTATATACAATCTTTCCCAGGGACACACTAATTTAGTTGTAAGTCTCCAGCACATGTTTCCTGGTTGTTACTCTAAAACATCAGAGCTGTCTTTTCAAAACACAGCTTGTTCCATGTACATCTCACATGAAGGGAAACCTCAAGTTCAGATTTCCTAAATCAGCTTTAATCACCTTGATACAAGGAGTCATGAACCCTCTTTACTCAATAGCTTCAGTAGTCACCTGGTATCTGACAAAGAGGGCAACCTGGGCTATTTGACTGTTAATTAATAAGCACACTTGTACCACTTATATCACTTGTCTTCCTGTTGTTCATCGATTTGCTCAATCGGGCACCAGTAACATCTCCATTCGTGCCTGTTGCATGCTAGTATAGCCCAAAGGCCTTTGCTTGCTGAAGGAACATGAAGAAGGGGGCCGGAGCGATAGCCCAGCTGGTAGGGCATTTGCCTTGCATGCGGCCAGCCTGCGCTGGCCTGGGTTCAATCCCGGCATACCATATGGTCCCCCGAGCACCGCCAGGAGTAATTCCTGAGTGCAGAGCCAGGAGTAATCCCTGAGCATCGTCAGGTGTGACCCAAAAGAAAAAAAAGGAACATGAAGAGCCTAAAATCATTCGCTTCAGGTGATGGGAATGAGGTTATTATTGTTACTGTTTTTGGCATATCAAATATGACATGGGTAGCTTGCCAGGCTCTGTCATGTGACCGCTCTCAGTTCTTGCATTTAGTGATGTAAGACATGGCCACAAAGGGGCCACATGCAATGGGGGAGCATCAGTAGCAGCTTTGCCCCATAAATCTGTGTCTCTGGTTCACAACCAACAGCCCAGGAGCAGTTCATGGGTGGGTCTACTAGGCCTCCTGAATAGGATAGACATGGGGGAAAGGACCCAGCTCCATCACTACGAGCTCGGTGACTCTAGCTGCCAACACCAGCATACCTGGACTTGAAATTAAAAATAAATAAATAAATAAATAAATAAAAATAATTTAAATTTTTTTAAAGGTGGGGAAGGCCTAGTTGAGAATAATTTTGGTCATGTCATGTTAGTAGTCATGTTAGTGCTCAGAGTTGAAAAAGAGAAATGAAGTGAGTGCTCTATCTTACGCTTCATTGACCAAAATAAGCTACATCATTCCTCCAAGTTCAACAAGACATGGATACTGTCTCACACAAAATAGAAAAAAAATTTGGTGTTCTGCCTAGGATAAAACCCTCTGGGAGACTTTCATCATTACCCCATGTTAGCTATTCTCAGGGCAGTTACTGGAC
This sequence comes from Cryptotis parvus, assembly GCA_021461705.1. NCBI lineage: Eukaryota > Metazoa > Chordata > Mammalia > Eulipotyphla > Soricidae > Cryptotis > Cryptotis parvus. The sequence goes on from JAJIBD010000479.1 coordinate 73,699, forward strand.
ACTATTTCAGACTCACATTCCCTCATGTGTAAGTGACTCTGGAAAATAATGTATTTACCTTTTCTTCTGCAGGTTAAATAATTTACTTAGCACCTTCACTGTCAGACTAACTTCAAATTGTAACAAAGTAGAATTTTTAGCTCTATGAGCAATTCACGATGACTCAGAAGTGGCAATGCTGTGCATCATTCATGTGGTCTACTCAACACCAAACATCTTCTTACTAGTTCACATCACCATGCCACCCCCAAACAATGGAGCCTTCCTCTTCATACTCCAGGTACCAGTGAAGGAACAGCCTACTAGTGCTCCCTGGATCAATCTGTAATTTTCCAAAGACCCCACTTTTACTTCACTCCCCATCTTCCTCCTTGCTCACTCTATTTTATCTTAACTTAAGCATTGCTCCATACCAGACGCCAGAACTGAACATGCTAGATGCATACAAGGACAGCAAGCTACTGTCTTTAAAGATGTTTCAAGATGGCAGAGAGAGCCAGGTCAGTTAGAGCTGAGGAAGTGGAATTATTAAATCGCATATATGTGGTAAAGACACAGCCCCACTTCACGTTAAAGTTATTAAAATACAAAAGTTAAGAACAAACAAAAAATTCTGGTGATTTTTCACCGCCAAGAACTGCCTACCTAGGCTTGAAATTGGCTGTTTTGCTGTGTGGGGCTCTGGTGAGCTGTGGAGTCCAGACGTTGAAAATGGCTGTGATTATGGTGAGTGAGTTTTCTCTGGCTGCTTCTGAGACCCTAGTGAGGTGGTGGGCCAGGTCCAAAACCCATCTTCCCTCCTGGGTTCTTCATGGTCAGCTGAGCTAGGGGAGAGCCAGATTGCAGCTCTCCCCCATGTGTCTGAATCTCTGCATGATGGCCAATAGCTGGGAGGCAGTTCGTAGGCGGGTCCACCAGCCTCCCTGATGGGACACAGAGGGAAAGGGAGACCCCAATTCAATCTCCATGAATTCCGGGTGATTTTCACTAACATGAACTGTCTACCTGGGCTTGAAATCAGCTGCTCTGCTGTATGAGCCACTTAATTTTTAACAATGTGTTTGGTGCCATTTTTCTAGTACATGATTAAATCTGAACCTTACAGAATCTCTGTCTTTTAAGGAATAAAGGGGAAGAAAAAAATAAATGATTGGAAAAAGAAGGAAAAACTAATCTATTGGACTAATAAGCATACTAGGAAGCATTTTCCTAGTTCTTAAATATATGAATAATTCCTAAACGTCTAAATAAAAATTATATCAGTAATAGTTATTAATATATGTAACTCAACAAAGACACTTATTTTTGTTTGCCTTGAGGGACACACCAAGCTGTGTTCAGTGTGCCCACTTCTTCCTCAGTGGTGCTTGAGAGACTATGGTGCTAGGGATCAAACTTAGGAGTCCTGCATATAAAGCTACAGTTCAATCCACTGATCATCACTAACTCTGGCCACAAAAAAATACCTTTAATATGACACTTACAGGAAGAAAAAATAATTAAAATGTGGTGGCACACATCCAGAAAACTGAAAACTGAAATTATGAGTTTTTTAAGTCCTGAAAGAATTAAAAATATAACAAAAAATTAGGTGAATGCGCATATGATTTGATATTCAACTGAAATCTTTATTTTTAAGTACTGAAAGTAATATCTCACACTGAATCTCTGCTTTCTTTAATCAGAAATAGAAATAAATACTCCTAAAATATTTTCCTCACACAAATTCCTGATTCTAGCTCTCCAGTTATCTCCATGTCATTCCTTCAGCCAAAGAAAAACTCAGCATGTTGTAGAGAGCAAAGTATTAAGTTATTATTGCCGATAACATTAGTGGGTGTATTAATTTATTGCAGGTAAAAAGTACATAAAAGTCTGGGCTAGAGCGATAGTCCAGTGGGTAGGGGGCCTGCCTTGCACACAGTTGACCTGAGTTCGATCCCCAGCATCCCATATGGTCCCCTAAGCACCACCAGGAGTAATTCCTGAGTACAGAGTCAGGAGTAACCCCTGAGCATTACCAGTGTGACCCAAAAAATAAAAAAAAACCATAAAAGTCATTTTGCAAGATGTTTGAGTAGAATCCTATGAGTGTTCTAAAAGAAGAAATAGACTGAATGAATAACTATTAAGAAGGAAAGGCAGTCCACAGAATGGGAAAGAATATTCACCCAATACCCATCTAATAAGGGGTTAATATCCAGGATATATCTGGCACTGGTACAGCTATATAAGAAGAAAACAGTCAACCCCATAAAAATGGGGAGAAGAGATGAACAGAAAGTCTGACAAGGAAGAAATTCGAATGGCCAAAAGGCATATGAAAAAATACTTATCATCACTAATCAGAGAGATGCAAATCAAAACAAATGAGATATCATCTCACACCACAGAGACTGGCCCATATTCAAAAGGGTAAAAGTAACGAGTGCTGGCGTGGATGTGGGGGAAAGGGGACTCTCATACATTGTTGGTGGGAATGTCCACTTGTACAACCTTTCTGGAAAACAATATGGTCATTCCTCCAAAGACTAGAAATTGAGCTCCCCTTTGACCCAGCCATACCACTCCTGGGAATATACCCTGGGAAGCCAAAAACACACAGCCGAAACACAATCCGCACTTTTATTTTCATAGCAGCACTATTCACAATAGCCAGAACCTGGAAACAACCAGTATGCCTGAGAACTGATGACTGAATAAAGAAACTGTGGTATATCTACACAATGGAATACTATGTAGCTGTCAGGAAAAATGAAGTTATGAAATTTGCCTATAAATGGATGGACATGGAAAGGATCATGTTGAATGAAATTAGTCAGAATGAAAGAGAGAGACATAGAATGACTGCATTTATTTACATGACATAAATATATCACTTACCAAAAGTGGAAATTACCGCAAAACATGAGGGAGTCAGAGGTTAGGTAAGACAGAGAAGGGAACATGTGTGAATAAGTGTCGAAAGGGCTGATACCAACATAGAACTGAACATTAAATACATGCAAAAAAATGCACATGATGGCTTCCAAGTGTATGTAGTGCAACCCACAATGTGTAGGAGAAGGAAGGGAGAGAGAGGGAGAAAGAAAAGAGATAAAGAACCTACCATTTAGGCAGGCTATGGGAGGGAGGAGGGAATTGGGGACATTGGTGGTGGGATATGGGCACTGGTGGAGGGTGGGTGCTGGAACACTATGTGACTGAAACCTCCAAACATGAACAACGTTGTAATTGTATATCTCACGGTGGTATAATAAAGTATTAATTTTTAAAAAAGAATATATAAAATCAAAAAAAAAAGAAGGAAAGACAATGGCAAAAGAGAGGTGTGACGACCTTGTCTTCAGGAAATAAATGAACTAAATCTTTTTTAAAATAACAGATTGACAAAGTTACCAAATTGCAAAAGCAATAAACAGAATCCTACAAGAGTATTTTGGTTATCTACTAGAGTTGTTCCTGTGTTCTGTGATTTGAGATGCAGATAATTGTGTGGATAGACGTTAACATTTCTTAAACATGGTCATTCATTCCAACATAGGATTCTGTGCTAGAACATTGCTGTTTGAAGCTCATTCATTCATGATTTCCTAAAAATCATGAACATTTTTACTAAATTCTTTGTGGCACTATTTCATGTAGCAATAAAAGGCAAAAAACTGATTGTCGGGCTCAACCCCAGGTGCTCTAAAAGGCACTTATGAAGATGGGCCATCAATGTTTCTTAGAAGTGTGAAAATTGAACTGGAACTTGTGGCCTCAGGACCTGCATCAACATGTGGCCACTTCCCTCTAGGTAGAACTACTGTCTGGTTGTGGCATCAAGGCAAGGCAGCTCACAGAGCCACAAGTTAATTTTCCTTTCATATTCCACTGGACACACATCTTGGCCTCTTTTTTTTCTTTTTGGGTCACACCCAGCGATGCTCAGGGGTTACTCCTGGCTCTGCACTCAGGAATCACTCCTGGCGGTGCTGGGGGACCATATGGGATGCCGGGATCAAACTCAGGCCGGCACAGGCTGGCCGCATGCAAGGCAAATGCCCTACCTGCTGGGCTATCGCTCGGGCCCCATCTTGGCATCTTATACCAGACTCTTGCAAGATCAGCCTGCTTACCCCATCCACACTGGCCTATAGTCCATTCAATATCCCACCCCAAAAAAACTCACAAAAATAATGGCAAACATAAGAATCAATACAATCTCAATCTGAAAGTAACAGTAAATTCAGGCCAAAGACAAAGTCTTCTGATTCAGTGCTAAAAGCCCCACACAAATCACACAGGAACACCAGAGGAAGGTAACATCCTTGAAGAGGAAAAAGGAGACCACCATCTGCTGAGCTTCCCAGAGTCTGACCTGATAGTAAGAAGAGGACATTGATATGCACTGGAAGGATCCACCTCCAGACTACCTTGGCATCATTGGGAAACAACCCACATCCCCTCCACAAAGAGTGGATGAAGAAAAGAGCCCTGAAGCCCCAACAAGGAAGGAAAAGCTCTGTCCTCTCAGAGCTAGAGGACACAGGCATCTAGATCCAAGCCCAAAGAGAGTACCAACGAAAATAGATCCTAATAAAAGAATCGAACATATCCTAATCAGAATGACAAATGCCATAGAGACACAATACTGCAAGCAGCAAGACTAAAGGAAATTTAATATTGCAGACATATTAACAGACATATTAGACAAAACCTTCTGAGCCTGAAGACAGAGATCATATACAGTGAAAAAAACTCAATATATGAATGCCCACCAAGAGTAATTTACCAGGCTAAACTCTCATTCAAAATTGAAGGAATGTTACATAACTTCACAGATAACAGCTCGGGAATTTCATTGACTCAAAATCAACTTTAAAAAAAAACACTGAAGGGGCTACTATAAAACATGACAAACACCACAAACTTGTAAAAAGAGAGCACAAAATCCCATGACAATAATTTCCCTCCATGTCAATGATCTAAATGCACAAGTTAAGAGACTCAGAGTGGCAAATGGATTAAAAACTGTATCCAACATTCTACTCCTATGAGAAATTAATTTGAAAATTTAGAGCAAATTTGAAAATTCAGAGCAATTTGAAAATTCAGAGCAAATACAGAATCAAAGTAAAAGGCTGAGAAACAATTTTTCATGAAACAACTCCTCCAAGATAGCCAGTGTGGTTATAATGGTATCCAATAACATAGATTTCAGCCTTAAAAAAGGAAAAGTGACGATATGGGCTATTTCTTAATAATCAAGGGATATGTATATCAGAAGAAATTACACTAATAACCATATGTGAACCCAGTAAGGGTGCAGAAAAATACTTAAAATAACTGCTAATAGATTCAAGGAGAACACTGATAGCAACACATTTAAAGATGGAAATTTCAACACAGCCTTGTTACCTGTTTGTAGATCAATGAGCTTAAACTCAACATAGAAATACTGCCCTTGAAGGAGGAACTGGAGGAGAATGAGCTAGTAGATATATACTACTAGGGCTTTGGGGGTAGATTTGTTTCAAAAATGACAAATTCACATTTTTCTCTTGTGCACATGGACCATTCTCCAAGATAGACCACATTCTGGACCACAAAATATAGCATAATAAAAAAGAAGATAGAAACTGTACCTTTTATCCTCAGATAATGATGCACTACAAAAGAAGTTAATCAATACATAAATGGAGAATCAAATATAACACTAAAAATTAAACAACCACTGCTCAACAACCAGTAATTCAGAGAGGAAATCAAAAAAGAAATCCAAAGATTCCTGTAAACAAATGAGAATGAGGACACAAGTTACCAGAATTTCTGGGGCACAGCTAAAGCAGATTTAATACTAAAAAGTTTATAGCTCTGAAAGCACTTGATCACTTGAATCCAGTTATTCATCGATTTGCTTGAGCGGGTGTCAGTAACATTTCCATTGGACCCTATCACATGCCAATGTAGCCCAATGGCATCTGGTTGATTCAGGAATATGAAGAGCCTCAAACCGTTCCTTCAGGGTCTTGACAAGGAAGTCTGACCATCTTGTAGGTGGGCGGCCACGTGATCTTTTGTCATCCCATGGGATCCAATCGGTAATGGCTCTAGTCCAGCACTCGCTCCAAATCGCAATACATGTCCAGCCCATCTGATTTTCGATGCCTTGACAAACGAGACAGCATCCCTGATTCTGGAATAGCGATGGAGGTCAGAACTCCGGATTCCTTCTCTCACTTGAGTGAGGCTTTGATATTCCAAGCATAGCTCTTTCGATTCCTCTCTGGGAGACCCAAATAGCATTTTCATCCTGCTTTCATAGGGCCCAGGTCTCTGAGGCTTATGTTAATGCAGGAATAATGGTGAAGTCAAAGACATGTGCCCGGAGCCTGAGGTTCTTTGTCCTTTTAGCTATTTCTTTGATGCCTTTGAAGGCATTCCATGTCGCTCTCTTCCTCATGCTCAGCTCAGGTTTTAGGTTATTCATCATGTTGACTTCTCGACCTAGGTACACATAACTGCTGTATTCAGAGATGTTTGTTCCATTGAGAGTGAATGAGGCCTCTGGAACTAGTTCATTCTTCATAAACATGGTTTTCTTTAGATTCAGCTGTAACCTATCTTTCCACATTCTCGGTCAAAGTCAGCCAGCATTTGTGCTGCTTGGCTAATGTTTGGTGTTATTAGAACAATGTCATCAGCGAAGCGGAGGTGGTGTAGTTGCCGACCATCTATCTTCACTCCCATTCCTTCCCATTCTAATTGTTGCATGATGTTCTGGAGGGTGACTCTGAAGAGTTTTGGTGAAATGGTATCACCCTGTCGAACCCCTCTTTTCACATTAATGATCACTTCTTTGTAGAATGGTGAGATCCTGGTGGTGAATCAGTAATACAGCTCACGAAGGATCATGATGTATTGGGTTTGAACACCCTGTTTGGCTAAGGCTTCAATGACTGCTTCAGTCTCCACAGAATCAAAGGCTTTCTGTAAATCAATGAACGTGAGACAGAGCGGCAGCTTGTACTCCCTACAAACCTCAATGAGCTTGGTTACTCTGTGGATATGGTCGATTGTGCAGAATCCTTTCCAGAAGCCTGCCTGCTCTCATGGTTGTCCTTCATCTAGTGTTCTGCCAATCCTGTTCAGGATGACTCGTGTAAACAGCTTGTAGATGACGAACAACAGGCAGATGGGGGAGATAATTGCCGATGTCGTGAATGTCTCCCTTGTTGAACAGTAGAACTGTTCTGCTGGTTTTCCATTGGGAGGGCACCTTGCATTCAGACAGGTAGCATGTGAAGAGCCGAGCTAGTGTATTGATGAGTACCGATGGCAGATTCTTCAGGTGTTCAGGTCTGACTTTGTCTGGGCCTGGTGCTGTTCCCTTCTTTAAGGATGAGATGGCATGTCGGATTTCAGAAGGGAGAACGTTGGGAATGACATATCCATCCTGTGGAATTTGGTATGTGGGCAGGTGGATGTGGCTATCAAAGAGATTTGAGTAGAAGTCCTGGATAATCTTCTCCATTGCATTTCTGGAAGATGTGATAGATCCATCAGGCGTCGGAGGGCAGTCATCTTGGTCTTATAGTTGGCAAAGGACAGGCGGGCAGTGCGAATGCTTTTCCCAGCTTCTGCTGCATCTTCCAGTATTTCTGCTCTTCTGTCTTTGAGGTCTTTTATCGCTTCTCTGCACTATTTAGCAAGCTTGGACGTTAGCATTTGGTCTCCCTAGGCTCGCACTTTGCCACGTTGGCGAATGAGCTCAAGAGTTTCTGAAGACAATCGTCCTTTTGTGTCTTTCTCTCTCTCAGCATTCTTCGCACAATCATGGAGGTGCTGAACCAGTCAGTTGTATTCTTCATCGATGTCGTCAATGATGGTATCTTCGCATGTTGCTGCAATGGTGCCAAAGAGTTCCCAATTTGTGGTCGTTCTGGGAGTTCTCTTCTTAAACTTTGCAGCCTTTTCTCCACGTTGCAGGAAGTAGAATTTTGCAAGAAGGAGACGGTGGTCCAATCCTGTTTGGAATTTGGGGACGACAGCAACTTCGGGTCAGACAAAACCGTCGATTGAAGATGATGTGGTCAATTTCATTGTGGATCTGTCCGCCAGGAGATTCCCATGTCCAACATTTCGCTTTAGCCTTCTGGAACTGTGAGTTCCCATGAATGATCTTGGTGGACAGGATGAACTCAGATAGTCTCTCACTCTGTTCATTCCATTCTAGGCCATGGGTCTCGATGTGGAGTTCTTCAGCTGATCTTCTCGATCCTATCTTGGCATTAAAATCACCGACTATGATCTTGTAGAAGGTGTGATCTTTTTTATAGAACTCCTCCAATTCCATGTAGAATTTCTCAATTTCATTTTCTTTGTATGTGGATGTTGGTGCGTAGACAATGAAGATAGAAATTGCTGGCAGTGGGCCACATCTCTTCAAGTGTAATCATCCTGTTTGGTTTGTTAGGCATTCAAATGAATCAATGTTGACCGCCATGTTCGTGTTGACAAGGACACCAACGCCACTGATGCCTCTTTCGTCACATGTTCCAAGGAACAATTCTTCTCTGGTGTCAAATACAGCATGATGCAACTGATGCCTCCTCGTCTCAGTCAGACCAATGATGTCGTACTTGATCTTTTGCGCTTGCACCATCAGATCCTCAATATATGCTTCCGATGCCAGCGTACATGCATTGAAAGTACAGACAGTCATTTTAGTCCTTCTTTGTTTTGGCAGCCTAGGATGGCCATGAAATTTTATCAGGCACTGCTTGTTTGCCTTTCTTACTGCTGCCGTATTAAGGACTCTTTCGGGGTCAGGAAAATAAACATTTCTGTTACTGGATTTGGCATATCGAACACGCATCGGACAGCTTGCCAGGCTCTACCATGCGGGCGCTATATTCTCATTACTTTGTGGGGCTCTCTCAGAGGGGTGGGTAGAATATTTACGGTAATTTGGAGGTAAATTGCATGGCAGCGCAGTGGCCCGCGACAACGGGAAAGCTGGTTTCTGTTCTGGCGGGTGTACCTGTGTCTTAGCTCAAGCATTCCTGGGCTTGAAATACTCAAGCATTCCTGGGCTTTAAATACTCTCCTCTGTAGGGCGGGTCTCTACAGGGTGGGTCCTTGTAGGCTGGGTTTCTGACACGCCAGGCTGGAGACTGGATTAATCTGCTGGGTGGAGATCTTACCAATTGTGGAGTGTGGATTGTGAAAATCGCTGCCAGCAAGGTGTGGGGGTTTCTCTGGGCTCCTCTGAGGCTCCATCGGGATGGTGGACTCGGGTCGGAAGTTGCTCTCGTGGTCCATGGAATGCATGGGGTTCAATGGGGAAAGCTGGTTTCTCCTCTGCCGGGTGACACAGGCACCCCTGGCAGCTCTGGAAGCACTAATCAGAAAGGAAGAAAGTGTCCACATAAATGATTTGACTTATTGATTTAAGATCTCAGAAAATAATCAATAAAAGGAGTACAATTCAGGCAGGTGGAAGGAAAGAATAAAACTTAGAGGAGAAATCAATAAGTTGTAATCCCTACAAACAGACCAAGAGATCAATGAAATGAAGAGTTCGTTCTTTGAAAATATAAACAAGAGTGACAAACCATAGCAAGACTCACAAGGAGAGAGAAAAAGAGAAAACCCTAGTAAAACAAATGAGAATTGAAAAGGAGACATCACAATAGAAGCCACAGATATTCAAAAGATCATCAGAGATTACTTTGAGAGTCTGTATTCCACAAAACAAAACAAAGAAGCAGTGGATAAATTCCTGGATTCCTGTAACTTCCAAAGGCTGAATCATGAACACTTGAAATACCTGAACAAGGGCTATCACTATCAAAGAAACTGAAATAGCAATTAAATGTATTCCCAAAAACAAAAAACCCAGATCCAGATGGATTCATTAGTGAATTCTTCCAAGTCCTTAAAGAATACCAATTGTCTTGTCAGTATTTCGCTTTCCAGGGACCCAAAGAAACAGAAACACTCCCAAATACTTTCTCTAAGGCACGTATTGTCCTGATACCAAAAACAGACATCACAAGAAAAGAAAATTATAGGCTGATATTCCTGATGAACACAGATTCAATGATCTTCAACAAAATACTAAAATTAATAGCAAATATAATTCAATAACATCAAAAACATCATCCACCATAACCAAGTATGATTTATCCTGGAGATACAAGGATACTTTTAAGTCCACAGGTCAATCAACATAATACATAATACAACAAAAGAAAAAAGAAAAAAATATTATCATGTTAATAGATGCAGGCAAAGCATTTGACAAGATCCAGGACCATTCATGATAAAGGCTCAACAGATGGAAACTGAAGGAACTTTACTCAATACAGTCAATCTGTCTACCACAAACCCACAGTGAGCATTATTCTCAATGGGGAAAAAGGAAAAGTCTTTCCTCTAAGATTGGGGACAAGGTTACCCACCATCACCATTTCTATTCAACACAGTACTGGAGGACAGAAATAGAATGTGTACATTCATTTGTGGGATATTAAATAAAAGCATATAAGATTAATATCCAAGGCCAGGGAAACAGGGTCCAGGATAATTTGCCAATAGTTGAAATCTATCATAAGTGTAGTAGGGTGGTGGGGAGGGGAGGTAAGATGGCAATGATAGTTGGAAATAGTAAGCCAGACTAGAACTGAGTATTGACAGTAGGTAAAAAGGATATACATAACCCTTCAGTGCCTGTATTGCAAACCGTACTGCACAAAAGGGGTTAGGGAGTGAGAGAGAGTGAGAGAAGAGAGAGAGAGAGAGAGAGAGAGAGAGAGAGAGAAGAAAAGTATCTGCCATAGATAGGTTTTGGGGATGGGTGGGAGGGAAACCAGGGACACTGATGTTGGGAAATGTATACTGGTTGAGGAACGGGTGTTGGAACACTGTATGACTGAAACCTAAACATGAACAGCTTTGTAATGTTCTATCTCACAGGAATTCAATTTAAAAAATGTGTTTGTGCCTAATGGCTAGCTATAAACAGATAAAGAGATAATGATTACCACACAAGGTTGTGAAAAATGATAATGTAAAACTTTTTAAAACGTGCTTGAAATCTAAAACATGATGTGTGTTTGAGATAATGAGGGTAATAATGACAATCATGAGAATAATTGTATTTTCCTTTCCTAACTCTTTGTTATGCAGTAATAGTTCAGTCACCCTCCCCTAAACCACAGAGCAAATACAAATAGGCAATGAACTCCAAATATAATAAAACCATGGTTTATACAGTTTTGCTTAGCTGCAGATGTTTATATGTGAAAATTTATGGAACTGCTATTCTTCCTTTTGAAAAGATTGGAGCAACACTGAGGGTGCTGAAGTTTTACTCCTGGCTCTGAGTTCAAGGGTCACTTTTGGTGGTGTTTCAGTGATTTTATGTGATACCAAGATTTGATCCTGAGTCTGCCACATGCAAGGCAAGCACTCACTCCTGCAATTACTATTTTCATTAAATAATAGATGACCAGGAACAAATATGATGATTTAAGGTTCCAACTTTAACATTATGTACATGTGTACATTTTTATTGCTATTTTAAATATACTCCATATATAACCTATAAGAATTGGTTATTTAAAGTTGAATAAATAAATAAGGTATTTGCAATGTACCTAACATAGAATTGACAATAAACAATTAGTGGTAAAACTATTCTTCCTTTAAAGAAAAAAATAATCAAATAATGCTTTTTACTTTTCATCCCAATGGTAGGAAATTTCAAAGTGCTGTGTACGCTTTAATAACATTTTAGCTATAATCAACATTATCAATGATTTAAACTTCTCTGTTTTTGTAATCAAACTGTTAGGCATAAAAAGAAAAATGGAACAAAATCTCATAGATCTTTTTTAATAATGCTAAATAGTAGGTAAAATTTAAGATCCAGTTCAGTTTCCAATAGCAGTTTACTAATTCATGAGCATAGCATGAAAGAATTATTAACTATATACCAGTCATCCCAGTTAGCGTAGCAAAAGAAGGCAGAGCAATCCACACATCATGTAGTCAGTCATTCTCAACATCCAGATTCCATAGTTCCTCAGAGCTCCATCCAAGAGGAAACCTGATCTTTCCCCTTTAATTTTCATCAGTAAATGCTCGGGATGAGAGCCTTCTACTGAGAGTATACCACCTACACGGCAGAACCTGGCAAGCTACCTGTGTTTTATTTGTTATGCCGAAAACTAGTAACAATTATGGACCTCAATTCCATGACCTGATGAATGGTTTGAGGCTCTTCCTGTCCCTGTAGCAAGCAGATGCCTTACGTTATACTTGCTTATGACCGGACCTATGGAGATGTTACTGGGGCGTATGGAGATGTTACTGGTGCCTGCTCAAGCAAGCAAGCAAATACATTTACATTTACAGTACCAATACATGATATATGGTTTTCTAGGCTTTTAAAAACCATTTCTACAGATTTGTTTTGCAAAGTCAGACTTCTTTTTACTGACTCCTTCTTACATCTAATTCTTACCTTAATTATTTAAGGTAATTAAATTATTGGAAAGTAGTTAATAGTCAGAGATGTAAAGTGTTTTTCAGGTTAAATAAAATTTGGTATGGTATGTTTTTCTAACTCACATTGTTATTCTCTAAAGCATAACCATTTTTAGTGATGTGAAGAAAGTACATATCCCTCCAAGAAATAGCAGTATAGTCTCTTCTATTTTTCAATTTACTTTTTATTACATAGAATAAAAAAATTGAACAGCATTAGAATGTTAACTACAATATAATTTAAAAGATTGTGCCCTTGGCATACTGTATATACAGCAAGGCAATACTTTGGTTGACTCAATAAATCTGACAAAACTCGAATATGAGAAAAACAAAAAAAATGTGCTTTTAGACAATGGCAAAGAATGAGAGTGCTTTCTTACAAACTAGCAATTTCCTTCTGCATATTTAAAAATTAATTATGAATGGATTAAATTAGGCATCAATTTTCTTTCTCAAATGCACATATGTCTGTGGCTATCTCCAAAATGAAAATGCTGGTAATAGCAGACAGCCACTCTATGAATAGACCTCAGATATTTCACTATTTATATCTAATAGTGGTGCCATTACCCCATTACCTAATACAGGTATGCAAATAAAAGTAACTATTCTGCTTTTCTTACCCACTTGTTCCACATTTTCATAACATTGTTTCCCCTTTCAAGTACCTGTCTGTGTTTACAAAGTCTCAGTACCCCATCATGTTGTTTAGCTTAAGCATCTCCTCATGCTGTTGTTTAGCTCAAATATTAAGTCTGAGGATGAAGTTGCTTACAAACATGGGCTGACTCTTCCATTTTTAGATGCCTTGAAGAAGCTAACTATTAGAAAATGAGCAAGTGTTGCCATGCTGTTTTCTCTCAAAGAGCTTAAAGTGCACCCATTTTAGTAACCATGGTTATTATCAAAATTACATCAGTCTGAATTAGATGCCTTTCTTTGCTAAAAGACTGAGGAGAACTTGTTCCCGTGCTGCATATCTTTTTAACCTATCGTGCTTATTCTAAAACTATTTTAGAATAGACATTACAAATATTTTTAGAATATGCATTATATATTTTCTCATCCTAATCCACCCACTTTCTCTCCTTGAGACTAAAAAACAGATCAGTTCAAACTTCTGTGTTCCCATCAGATGGTATTAACAGCTATGAACACACATGCACTTTCATATCCCTCATAGTGAAAATTATAAGATCAAACTCATTTTCTCTAAACTCCCAGACAGCGAATTAATCTCTCTCTTGTGGGCATAGCTGCACCTTGGAAAGTAAGTATGACAGAGTGGCAGATAAAAACAGAAATGACTTTAAAAGTACCTCCTTTCTCAAATCCTTTAACTGGCCCTTTCCTCAGTACCCTGTACCTCATCTCAGAAATCAGGGATTTGACCCAATATAATAATGTCTGTGCAAATTACCATAATGTATGGCCCTATAGCATAACAGCAATTACTGTGACTGCAAGAAACTATGCAGGGAAGCAAAATACAGCATAAGCAATTAAGATACAACTTTCAATTTCTTGCTGAACTAATTTGTAAATCCAGATGTGGAAGCTATTACCTCTATCCATCTTATAAAAGGGACACATTCCTTGTTAGGATATAAGTAGAATGCCTTAAGTATCTAAATACTAATTGCAAATACTTTTATGAATCTAATCTTATTTGAGCCTCAAAACAACCCCCTATTGAAGCTTTTAAGAGTGGTTAGGCAATTTTAATTTTCAAAAAGAAAATTTGTGTGTAAAATAATTATTTTCTCAAATAAGTCCCAAAGTTGTGTATTTCTATTCCGTAGCATTTTACAAAATTGATTATGTAAAATTATCAAATTATGTGATATTCTTTATGGAAAGACTGCTATATATTTTTATTTTGGTGAATTCTGCCTCACAACGATAGGAAGAGCTGACATCGAAGGATCAAAAGTGACATCGCTATGAACACTCGGTCGCCACACCAGTTATCCCTGTGGTCACTTTTCTGACACCTCCTGCTTAAAACCCCAAAGGTCAGAAGGATCATGTGTCCCTGCTTTCACAGTCTGTATTCATACTGAAAATCAAGACCAAGCGAGCTTTTGCCCTTCTGCTCCACGGGAGGTTTCTGCCCTCCCTGAGCTCGCCTTAGGACACCTGCATTACCGATAAAATAAAAATTTTTATTTTAACGTCATAAGGAATAATGATATAAAGTTTCTCAAAAGATTTAACTCAATGAGTTCCCTAACTTATTATATACAAAACTCATTTATTGCTTAAAACCTATTTAATACCCTGAAAATACTTTTTTAGTTCATATTTTGACACTTCATAGATTTCTCAAAGACAAGGACTAGTCATTAGCATGCTCATTGATAATGGAGACTGACTTTTGTCTACCCCCCCAAATTCAAGTGTTGAAGCTCTCAGTCCCAATATACCTGATAATATTATTTCATTTTAAAGTAGGGTCAATGTAGACATAATTATTTAAGATACCAGGTAGGATGGACTCCCCTAATCAAATCTGACTAATATTCTCATAAAAGGGAAAATATTTGAAAACACACACACCCACAGAGAGAGAGAGAGAGAGAAAGGGAGAGAGAGTAAAAAGAAACAGAGGGGAAAAGAGAGAGTAAAAGAGATACAAAGATAGATAGATGATAGATAGATAGATAGATAGATAGATAGATAGATAGATAGATAGATAGATAGATAGATAGATAGATAGATAGATAGATAGATAGATAGATAGATAGATAGATAGATAGATAGATAGATAGATAGATAGATAGATAGATAGATAGATAGATAGATAGATTGGTTGAGAGAGAGAGAAACACTGTATATAATGCAGCAGAGACCAAAGTAATGTACCAAATGTCAAGGAACAATAAACACTTCCAAAAAAACCAGCAGAACTAGGACAAATATATAGTACAAGGTTAGATATTTGGTTTACGTGCAACCAACTCCATTTTATATTTTAAATCATAATTCTCATTATGTTTTGTCTGTGGATCACACCCAGAAATGCTCCTTGCTTCATACTCAAGACTCAGTCCTGACTGATCTTGGAGGTGTTGAAGATGGAACCTAGGTCCACTGTCTGTAGGTAAGCACCTACCCTACCCTCTAAACAATCATTCTGGCCCTAATTATCATTATTCTTATATATCTCTTTATTTTAAGCATTGCGATTTTAATACCATTATTGATAGCATTTTATGGATTCAAAGTTTCAGCATAATACTCTCCAACAGGTGCCAGTCTTCATCCACTAACATTATCCCCATTTCCCCACCACATCCTACTCTCTCACTCCATCTTTCCATTTCCAGAGTAAACTCAGTTCTGTAGACTAGTTCTCAGGTTCTGTTGTCAATGGCATTAGTTCTTTCTGTACTATGTCTCTTTATATGCCATATATGGGAAAGATCATTCTGTCTTTCTTCTTCTGGTTAACTTCATAATGCCTACAGTTCTATGTAAATGATAGAAAATTGCATGGTTCTGTCTTTTTATAGATAAGTAGTATTCTATTATGTATATATACCATAGTTTCTTTGGTTGTTTCCAGAATTTGGCTATTTGAATAGTGTTGCAATAAGCATAGGAGTAAAAATGTCTTTTATGAAGAGTTTTTTGGCTATTTATAAAACAGAAGTAGTTACCAAGAAGAATCACTGTGTCATATAGAAGATAAATTCTTAGTTCTTTTAGAAGTGCCTACATTGTTTTCTAAAATGGTTTAACCAGTCAACCGCGGTTCAATCTTTATTGTTGTACCCCTAAGCACCACTACATATGGCTCTACCATATGTAGTGTACAAACAGGGGCACAAGCAGTGCCACACCCATGGGTCCTAACATTCAAACACCCTGTCTGATTGGCAAAGTATCAACAGGAGTGGTTCCAGACTGCCTAAGTTTCACTTGGAGGCTATAAAAAAATTGGGGGAGGTAGAAGGAAATGACCCTATACAAACCTTTATTTGGAATCTCTGTAGCTCTAGGAAATGAATACAGATGACAAGTACAGAACAGTCATTAATTTTATACATTTAACAAGTATTTACTGAGTGTCTCTATCAAGTTTAATGAAAAGCTTAGAAAATGTCTGTCTTCTTAAGTGTGGCATTCTAGTGCATGAGACAGAAAATAAATACACATTTATATACAAACAGATATGCATAGATACAAGTTCTCATTCATTTGCATTGGCAATGGGAAATTAAGGCTCAGAAAGACACATCTGTAAACATAGTAAGAAACCACAAAAGATTCTTCCCATCAGAAGATGGGCAGAATCCCATCTTCTGGCCACTGCCACTCTATATCCAGGGATTTAAACACTATTTCAAATTATCTGTAGCTATGTCCAAAAAATTTGGACCATCTTGTCAAAAAATTGAATTAGTGTCAATTGAATTACTGAACTTGGAATCAGGAAATCTAGATAGAGTTTGCACTTCTTGCTGTGCAGCATTTTAATAATCCATTAATTAAAGCAACTAAATCTCAAACTTATTTGTATAATAATAGTTACTCTATTTGGATTATTATGAAGAAAAGCTGGAAAAATAGTATGGTATTAGTGTATTTATCTTGCATGCTGCCAACCCAGGTTCCATCCCCAAACACCACATATGCTCCCCAAGCATCACCAGAAGCAATCTCTGAGCAAAGAGCCAGGATAGTCCATATTTACAGGGGACCAATATTCAACCCCTGCAAAATAATTATTATAAAGAATAAATGGTGATAATGGAAAATGGTTGAATTTTATTTCCTATGAATCTTTTCCTGGCTCCAAAAGTAACAAAAGTTACAACCTTTCAGGTTCTAACTTTTCTAACATAACTCATAGTTATTCTCTTTTTGTGGTTTTTGATTGATATAAATTTGGGGTTTGGTTTGATTTTTGTTCAGTTGTTGGCTTTTGGTCTCTAACTGCCTAATAAATCTACTCAGAGTTTCTAGGTTCTCAAACATATTTGGATTTCAAGGCAGTTTAAGTTCAATGAAAGGCACACTAAAAACTACTATCCCTATGGTCCCTGTCCTCTCCCCACCATACATGTCTAGACAGAAAACTGGGACTAACTCTTTTTCCCACAAGAGTCATTCATGGTAAGGGTGACAAAAGGTTGAGGTTTTTTAGGTAATAATACACACACACACACACACACACGTCAGCTGCTCCTGTTCTTAAATATAGAACCCACTGGTGTCCCTACATCCCTCAGAAACCTCTCTATATCTCAGCCATTTTCAATATAGTGGTTCCACTTACTAACATCAGGTCCTGCGGGACACCCAGCAAGGATCTCACCAGGTTTAGGTATTATGGTGGTGGTAGCTGCTGAACTTTTGTCAGAACCTTCTCTGAATCTTCCCATTTGTAAATTGGTTTGCTTTATCTTTTTAAAATCAAGTTGTAGAAGTTCTTATATTTATAGTCTAGATACAAACAATTTATCTGATCTATAATTGGCAGATGTTTTTCCCCAGGAGACAACTGGCATCCAATTTTATAATAGTATGTTTTAAAATGCAAGCAGGTTTAATTCAGTATAATGCAATTGATCTATTTCTTTAAAAACTATTTTTTGTGTCTCAAAATCTTTTGCCAAATCAGAATTCACAAAAGATTTTCTTTTTACATTTTATTCTCCAAAGGTTTTGCCTTAACTTTTATATTTATGTGTCTGATATACTTTGAGTTCATTTTTAGCAGTATGTGTATGAAGTAAAGGTCTAAGATTTTGCTCTATTTTGAGTTTTCCTGTTTTCTTATTCATGTAAAATTGTCTCAATACAGTTACTTAAGACATCTCCATTAAAATGTTTGGTCTTCTTTACAAAAATAAACTGACTATAATGTTTACACTCAAAATAACTATATAATATTAAGAAATTAATGTTATGTAATAAATATTCATTAAAAATAATTGCTGAAATTCCTAGATTTAAGGTAGAATCATATTTTGAGCTAAATGTAAACATGTAAAATATTATTGATGTGTTAATACTACTTTTAAAAATTAAAGATTGAATTTTTAATATAACACCTAAATAATCTTTAGTGGGTAGAAATTGTCAAGGACAATAAAATAATATGATTAAATGCTAATCCTAATTGTCATGATTCAAATTCTGAACTTTTTTATATTAGCCTACCAACCTCTAATTTTCTGTACAGTAAATAGTATTTATATAAGTGAACTATTCAAATGTCCAGAAACCACATAGTGGACAGTTGCTTATTCAGGTTTTCTCAGTTGTATAGGTATATGAAGGCAGAACATATATGTTCATATATCATATATCATAAAAGCCTCTGGAGTTGATCTGGTTTTTAAATCTTCTCCACCGAGCACTATATCTGAGACTCCTGGCAATTTGCTGAACCTCTGTATTATTTTAAAACTTTATTTCATAAAACAGCTGCAGTTCTTTGTTTTACATAATGCAATAGACTTAGCATCTGAATCATAACTGTTTGATAAATGTTGGCTTTTTGTCAAAGAATTATTATTATTATTTACCATTATTATAACCCAGAAAGTTATGAATGTAACTTTCTCTATGTTCTCAAAGAAATGTAAATTATTATTTGCAAAATGTTATCATAAAATCCTCAGTGTGAGAAGCTCCTTTTAGGGGCCAGAAGTAATCTCTGTACCCAGTAAGGACAGAGGCACTGTACTTCTCTGCATTCTTCAGAGATCGTACAAGTCATCAAGCAAATCTCAGACATATTGAAGAGAAGAGATAATGAGCAATTTATTAATACTTGGATATTTCCTGTACTCATGGGACAGACCCAGAATGACTGTTTAGTCATCCAATACAGAGGGTTTAGAGACCATGTTTTAGTAAACTAATGCACAAGACACTGAGGAAAAGTAGGGAAGGTCAATTTGAGGTTATCAAGAAGGCATTACAATATGAAGGATATTCAGAGGTAAATTCTGACTACTCCATTGACCAGAGTAGGGAATTAGGCCTCCTTTAATGAGTAGGCAAAGAGCCTTTAATGGAGAAGATAGTGTGTAATATCTATTCAAATGTAATCACCATTATGCCTTCAGGGCCCCTCCCATGAGATTTACTTTGTGCCCAAAACCTATCTTGGAGTGGCAAATTTTTGCTCACAATCCTAAGTAAACTTTTCTATTTTTCAGTTGATATGACATTTTGATAGCCCCAGGGCTGCTGATTTAGCCTGAGGAGATACTAGATTTAAAAAAAGAAAGGTAAGAACTGAGCATTAAACAGAGGCAAAAGGATACACATGACAACCCTTTAATGTATGTTCTGTAATTCATAGTCTGGAAGGGAAGGAAAAGAGAAGGAGAGAGAAAAGGAAAGAAATAAAGAACCTGCCATGGAGGAGGGCTGGGGAGGGGGAGGGAACTGGGACGTTGGTGGTGGGAGATGGGCACTGGTGGAGGGATGGGTGCTGGAACACTGTATGACCAAAACCCAAATATGAACTTTTTAATTGTATATCTTTGTAAGTGTAAAAATAAAAAAAATTTTAAAAATTTAAAAAAAAAAGAAAGGTAAATGCATTTGCCAGTAATCCCTAGTTTCAAGTTTAAGGCTCTTCCCATTTCAACTGCTTGGGAGACTAGTGGTTAACAGCCAAGAGTCTTGCTGTTTTCTTTTGACACATGCTTCAAAAACAAGTATAACTTGAATTACTTTTCTGGGACCGAAGTTGATTCTATCTCTTTAATCACATGGCCCTGGATATGAGGACTTATATGGGCCTGAGAAGCATTTCTAATAGTTTCTTCAGAACAGCACAATAACACTTTTATAGTACTTATGCAGAACTGTTCATACCTTAACTCTTTAAGGGTTGTTCAGAGCTACCAGTTTAGAGATAGGAATTTTATTCAGGGAATAGAACTTTTCCCCTAAGTCAAGAATTTGAAAGAATATAGAGACTAAATAGAACTTCACAAAGTACATCTTTGAGCAAGGTTGACAGGATAGGTACATGAAACTGTAAGCTTGATGATATTTAGAGACTATTTGTACCTAGTTAAGAAATCAAAGTTGGGGACAGAGCGATAGCCCAGCAGGTACCGGCCTGGGTTCGATTCCCGGCATCCCATATGGTCCCCGAGCACCGCCAGGAGTAATTCCTGAGTGCAGAGCCAGGAGGAGCCCCTGAGCATTTCTGGGTGTGACCCAAAAAAAAAAAAGAAATCAAAGTTGAAAACCAGACCCCACTTTTATCACTAAATCACGTAAGGTCCAAGCAGCTACTGTGACTTATACACAATCTGTCAAAAATGAAGCTGAACTCAAACATGCCCTTCCTGTCCCCATCCCCCCTATCCCCCACCCCACACACACACACACACACCCAGTCAGAGTCCTGTCTCATTTATTCCTCAGTCAGAGTCCTGTCTCATTTATTCCTCTTTCTGGCCTTTGAGAAAAACTAGAACTCAAAGAATTTTTGTTTCTACAAATGAAAAATGCTCAAGCTTCATAAGGATTGAAGGTATTTCTTTAACCAACTGATGGTTAAAATAAATTGGTCAGTTTGGATTAAGGAAAATGTAGGTGGCCACAGAGGCTAAAAAAAAAAAAAAAAGGAAGAAAGGAAAGCCCTAAACAGTGAACCATCAAACCATCACAAGTTTAATGCCCCTTGTGGAGTAAGATGAAAGTAACCCTCATTTTGCCAGTGTCTCTTAAAGTGTAAATCTTAAAACAGCTGCTAATTATTCACTTAATCCCGGGCTTCACTTTCTTTACGTTGTCTCTTTCTACTTTGTTATTTTTTTAAACTTGTCCATGTTTACATGTAGTTTTTCTTTGTAAAATTGTGTAAACAATAATTTCTGGACAATTTCCTTATCATGAATAAACAAAGCTGAGAGTCAGCCTTTAGACGCCAGCCTGGCTACCCAAGGTATTTATGGTTTATATCAATTTTCTCTATTTTACTTTTTATGACTGGTTCATGCTAGAAATTAAGTAAGTTTCATATTTTCTCAAATTATCAGTATACATATGTGTGCAAATTTACATATAGTCAGTCTGAGCTTTTAAAACTCTTGGTTGTCTGGACTGGAGAGATAGTATAGCAGGTTAGGCACTTGCTTTGCAGGCGACAGACCTGGGTGCAATCGCTGGCACCCCATATGGTTCCCAAAGTCCACCAAAGTAATTCCTAAGTACAGGAGTAAACCCTGAGCACAGTTGTGTATGACCCCAAAACCAAAAGAGCAAATTAATTTATAAAGTGAAATAAAAGTAAAATTCTTGGTTTTCAAAGATCAAAGAGTCTAGAGAAACTCGTTCTTATTTGAAAAGATGTAAATCAAACACATTAAAACAAATGTGTCGCCAAAGTGCCTGTTTCTGTCTGAATGGTGTCACTATCACTATCACTATCTTCCCGTTAATCATCTATTTGCTAGAGCGGGCAACAGTAATATCTCCATATGTCCCGTCTCATGCTAGTAGAACCCAAAGGCATCCGCCTGCTCCAGGAACATAAAGAGCCTCAAACAATTATATTAGGTCACGGGAATGACCCAATATAAATGTTACTGGTATTTGGCATATCAAATACTACACGAGGAGCTTGCCAGGCTGTGATAGTCTGGTCTGCTGAGTGGAGTTGTGACGAGAGGGAAGTCCGGATGTGGAAAATGGTGGGTCCCATGGAGTAGGGGAGGGTGGTCTGGCTTGTTGTGAGGCTCAGCTGGGATGGCAGGCCAGGGCTAGAACCCGCCATGCCTCCTGGGTGCCTCACGAGCAGCTGGGCACAGGGAGCACAAGTAGCAGCTCTGCCCCATGTCTGAGAGTCTCTGGTTCAGCTGGGCCGAATTGAAAAAAAAAAACTGCTGCAGGGGTGGTTGTGGATGATCCCCTGAGCTGAGTATGACCCAGATCAGTTAGCCAGAATCACCGGAGGGGCACACGGGTCTTCTAAGCATTGCTTGGAAGGACACACAGCAGGGGAAAGCCCAATAGTTTTCTCTCAGTACAACAATCCGCTTTACTCCTGTAGCTAGAATGATGAGCAAATGAATTTGGAAATATCTCCACAATAGTGTGATATCTTTTGGTCAGTAAATGATAGCAGATATTTCTTCCATCGTTCCAGATCTGTAACTTGTTCCTAGTATACAAGTGGCCTAGTGAGGTCACATCCATGACATCAAAGTGGAGATGATTGACTTGTAGGCACATTTCATAGTTGCAACTGTTGTTCAAGTGCAAACCCTGGTCCTTCTGCACATCTGAGGCTCTCCCTGCTCATCAAGTGAAGACTCCACCTTCTCAGTTTACTTCGCTGTTCAGTAACTGAACATCAGTTAAATTTTAATAAATTTTTTAATTTATTTTTATTTCTGGGCCACGCACAGCAGTTCTTAGGATGTATTGCTGGCTCTACACTCAGGGATCACTCCTGGCAGTGCCCGGGAGACCACAGGAGGTGCTGGGGACTGAACCTAGTCTGGCTGCATGCAAGGCAAGTGCCCGACCCACTGCATTATCACTCCAGCCCCTTGTTTTCTTTTGTTTAAATGGTACATAACATTTGTCATCTTCAGCAGTGTGAAGGACACTTACAATGGCAACACAATCGAGATTCCTTTCATCTTGCAAAACGGAAGCCTTTTAGGCATGAATTAACATCCCCCTATTTTCCACTTTCCCCAGACCCTGGCAACCATGATTCTACCTCTATACACCTTAATGTATACACCATAATGTATACACCATAATGTATACACCTTAATGGTGTATAGCAAACAATTGTCATTTTGAGTACTCATAAAAGGAATGAGGGCCATTAAATTTTCATGGTCTCCTTCAAAGCCTTATTGTCAAAGTCCAAATTGCTCTAAAAGTAATATTCTATATCTCTGTAATTAGCATGACTGCACCTAGCATGACTGCCCGCTGTGTTGGTACCATTAAGGATCCACAGACATGATTTCCCCAAGTCTTTCAAAAAGATCTAAAAAAAAAAAAGATTGACCTACTCACTCTACCCATTGGGATATTATTGGGATATTATCCTGGTCAAAGTTGATGTGCGGAAGACAAATTATTTTTGAAAGACATAAAAAGAAAATTTTAGGGAAATAAAGTTCAACTATAATGTCCAAAAGAGAGAGAGGGAGGGAGAGAGAGAGAAGTGCATATATATATGTATATATATATATATGCACTATATATATATATCTATCTAGATCTAGATATATCACTTGTCTTTCCATTGGTTGTTCATCGATTTGTTCGAATAGGCACTAGTAACATCTCCATTTGTCCCTGTTGCATGCTAGAGTAGCCCTAGGGCATCTGCTTACTACAGGAACACAATGATCCTCAATCCATTCGGTCATGGGAATGAGGGTCATCATCGTTACTGATATATATATATATATATATATATATATATATATATATATATATAAATCACTGGACACGGAAACATGAGGCAGAGCTGCTACCAGCTCTCCCTGTGCTCTGCTGATCATGAGGCATACAGGAGGGAGGGCGAACTCTGGCGGCCCTGGCCAACATCTCAATAGAGCCTTGGAAGAAGCCAGAAAAACCCCTGCACCATGATGGCAACCATTTTCAACATCCGGACTCCACAGCTCATCAGAGCTCCACCCAAGAGAAAAGCCAATCTCAAGCCTGGCTCTTCAGAGTCTCAATCTATAGAAAAGCCTATTTCAAGCCCAGGTATGCTGAACCAGAGACACAGATACATGGAGCTAAACTGCTACTGGGTCTTCCTGTTGCACACAGCAGCTTTGTGGCCATGTGGTTCATCAGTAAATGAATGAATTGAGACCTTACCTACAACCAAGAGTATCACACCCTCACAGCAGAGCCTGGCAAGCTACCTGTGTCATATTCAATATGCCAAGAACAGTAACGATGATGACCCTCATTCCCATGACCGAATGGATTGAGGATCATCGTGTTCCTGTAGTGAGCAGATGCCCTAGGGCTACTCTAGCATGCAACAGGGACAAATGGAGATGTTACTAGTGCCTATTCGAACAAATCAATAAACAACGGGAAGACAAGTAATATATCTATATCTAGATAGATAGATAGATAGATCTAGATCTAGATAGAGATAGATATATAGATGATATAGATATAGATATAGATATAGATATAGATATAGATATAGATATAGATATAGATATAGATATAGATATAGATATAGATATAGATATAGATATAGATATAGATATAGATATAGATATAGATATAGATATAGATATAGATAGATATAAATGAGAGACCTGCGCTTTATGAAAGCAGGATGCGAATGCTATTTGGGTCTCCCAAAGAGGAATCGAAAAAGCTATGCTTGAATATCACACCTCACTCAAGTGAAAGAAGGAATCCAGAGTTTCAACCTCCATCGATGATCCAGAGTCAGGGATGCTGTCTCGTTTGCCAAGGTGTCGAAAATCAGATGGGCTGGACATGTAATGCAACTTGGAGATGACCACTGAACTAGTGCCATTACTGACTGGATCCCATGGGATATCAAAAGATCACTTGGCAGCCCACCTACAAAATGGTCAGACTTCTTGATCAAGACCCTGAACGAACGGCTTGAGGCTCTTCATATTCCTGGAGCAAGCAGATGCCATTGGGCTACACTGGCACGTGACAGGAACAAATGGAAACATTTTGGTGCCTACTAGAGCAAATCGACAAATAACGGATGTCAAGTGATCAAGTGATAGATAAATATATAAAGATATATTGGGGGACTATATGGGGTGCTGGGGATTGTACAGCAAGTCAGCCACATGCAAAGTAAGTTTTGTATATATACAAATATATTTATATATGCATATGTAATAACTGTTATTTTTATTATATATACTAAATATGCACACACATTTTGCATATATATATCTGCATATATGTATATACACTAAATTGTGTATAGTTTAGCATATATATCTGTATATATACAATGTGTGTGCATATTTATTATATATATAATAAAAACATCGACACCCACCCTGCAGCAGTTTTTTTTTTTAATCTGGCCCAGGTATGCTGATCCAGAAATTCACAGATATGGGCAGAGCTGCTACCAGCTCTCCCTGTGCCCAGCCACTCATGAGGCGCCCGGGAAGGATGGCAAGTTCTAGCACTGGCCTTCCACCCCAGCAGAACCTCGCAACAAGCCAGATGACCCCCACTCCATGAGGGACGCCATTTTCCACATCCGGACCGCCCTCTCATCAGAAGTCCATCCAGCAGACGAGCCTATCACAGCCCAGCTCGCCCGGCCGCTACGGCTGGACAGTTCATCAATAAATGCTGTATTTAGAGGTGACTACAAGAGTATGCCACCTGCATGGCAAGCCTGGCAAGCTGCCCGTGTCATATTTGCTATGCCAAATACCAGTAACAATTATGTTAGGTCATTCCCATGACCTAATATAAGGGTTTGAGGCTCTTTATGTTCCTGGAGCAAGCAGATGCCCTTTGGCTCTACTAGAATGAGATAGGACATATGGAGATGTTACTGGAGCCCGCTCAAGCAAATTGATGATGACGGGAAGATAGTGAGATAGTGATAGCGAATAAAAACAACAAATTTTTTAAAATGAAGTAAAGGTTCAGGTAAAGTCAATGGTTGAGATAGAAAAAGAGCTTCTAGGTGGGGCTTGAGTAAGAAATAGCCCCCATAAACCATTTCAAGACAAATTTGCCAAGAACTCTGCTTCCAATGCTGTAATTGCTGCTGCTTAGAAATTCTGAGTTTACTGCTTATTGCAGGGATGCTCTAAGCCATACCTTTCAATGCCCACAAAGCAAGCGCTGAACAAAGACACTCTACTAATAAAAAAGTACAGTATCATTTATCATTATCATGATAAATTCTAATCATGATATGTCATTATCACTCTGTCTATCCAGAATAGAAAAATGGAGAAAAAAGTTGAACCCCCCAACTTTTAATTCATATAAATGCATTGACTGGTCAAATTTAACCACATATATTCAGTTCTCAAAGAAATATATATGATAGCATTATTGTAGTATTATCAGATAAAACATCATGCTAGAAGAGAATATTTCAAACT
The DNA here is from genome assembly GCA_021461705.1 of Cryptotis parvus. Classification (NCBI taxonomy): domain Eukaryota; kingdom Metazoa; phylum Chordata; class Mammalia; order Eulipotyphla; family Soricidae; genus Cryptotis; species Cryptotis parvus. Next base: position 100,356 of record JAJIBD010000479.1, read on the forward strand.
CTAGATTGAAACTTATTTTCGAATAATAAGGCCAATCTGTTTGATAAGTCATGAAATCAGTTGACTTTTAATGAAAGAGAACAAATAGAATGTGTTCCTGTGTAGTAAGAGAGAATAAGGTCCTTTATTTCAGGTATGTGTATGTTTGTAACACACATATCATGATATGAAATGATCATACAGAATACATAGACTATACTCAAAACATTAATAACCACTACACTAATAGTAAAATAGGATAAATTTTGACCACTAATATATAGCATTAAAGATGAAGATAAATAAACTATTAGTAGTTTTCTATGATAGCTCTAATAATTTGCTATGAAGTCACTTAAAATAATGCAACTAATCAAGGCATAATTCTGTAGTTAGAAGTTCAAATTGGGTTGCACAGTACTAAATGGAAACATGAATAGGGCTGCATTTCCTCCTGGAGATTTTTCCTTTAAGAAAATATATGAACTACACTTGATTTTATTAGTCCTTTTATTTTAGAATACTTTAGGATATTAGTTCCTTACTATAAATAATCCTAAATCAATCAGTTACACAGAGTTGTCTTTTTGATTTTCTCCCTCCCTCTTCACAAATTTGAAATATCATGACTTCAATTTAATACTAATGAACCTATGATCAAATTTGTTTGACATTTTAGATAGGTATTTCTAGTCTTATATCATTTTCAGAGTTATACCATAGTTATGTTATACCATAGTCATATACCAAAGCATTATATTTTATTATCTCATCAATTGGATCCTTGCTCCGACTTAATGATCATTTCTGGTTTGGTGAGTGAATGTCCCAGTAACACCAGGTGACTAGGTTTCCAGCATCACATCCCGGTACAGGATTCTCTGCTCATCATCCAGGTGCTGCCACTCTTCCCGGTGAAGTCCACAGCCACATCCTCAAATACCACCATCCCCTGCTGGCTCAACCCGTGTTCAGCGCCTGAGATCCTCCTCACAGTGAACTTGAAGGAACAGTCTGCCACGTGAAGTAACTTCAATAACCAGCCCATGAAGGTACTGGAAGTGAAAAAAATTTTTCTTTTTTCTTTTTTTTTTTTTTTATTAAACATTTTATTATACCACTGTGAGATATACAATTACAATGTTGCTCATGTTTAGAGGTTTCGGTCACATAGTGTTCCAGCACCCCGCCCCTCCACCAGTGCTCATTTCCCACCACCAATATCCCCAATTCCCCCCCCCTCCCGTAGCCTGCCTAAATGGCAGGTTCTTTATCTCTTTTCTCTCCTCCCTCTCTCTCTTTTCCTTCTCTTACACATTGTGGGTAGCTCCGCCGCGGTCCCCAACAGTGCCGGGAAGCGGTTCCCTTCTACCTCCGAAGCCGGCAGGGAATGGATGAAGACTCAGAATCCGATGCAGTTTTAAAAGGGCTTTACTGTATCTGTCTCTCTCCTTCTGGCTAATTTCGCTCAACATAATCTTCTCCATGTCCATCCATTTATTTGCATGGCATAAATATATATATATATATACATATTATGATACCAATATCCAAGGTCAAGTGAAACATATATCAGGAGGTCTTGTCAAAAGTGGAAATTATCACAAACGTGTGGGAGTCAGAGATTAGGTAAGACAGAAAATGGAACAGTGTGCTAATAATTGTCAAGGGTACTAATGCCAACCTAGAACTGAGCATTAAATAGAGGCAAAAGGATACACATGCCAACCTCTTAATGTATGTTCTGTAATCCATAGTCTGGAAGGGAAGGAAAAGAGAAAGAGAGAGAAAGGGAAAGAAATAAAGAACCTGCCATGGAGGGGGCTAGGGAAGGGGGGAGGGAACCGGGGACGTTGGTGGTGGGAGATGGGCACTGGTGGCGGGATGGGTGCTAGAACACTGTATGACCAAAACCCAAATATGAACTTTTTAATTTAAATTTAATTTTTAATTGTATATCTTTTTTATTTGTATATCTCACGGTGGTATAATAAAATACTTTAAAAAATAATAATAAAAAATAAAAAAAATAAAAGGGCTTTACTATTACAGGTTCCAATATACAATCCAAGAGCAGGGAAAACCTCTGGACTCATGTTCCCAGCTAGGCCCCAGCCAGGTGCAGGCCAAGATGGCTGCCACCACAGTGTTGAGGCCCAATGGAGAGAAGCAAAAGCCAAGGGAAGCCGAAATGCAAAAGGGGAAAAAAAAGAGAGCTTCTTTCTTCTTACAGCTTATCTTATAGCCAGAAATCCGCCCAAACTTCCCAGCCCAGCCCATTCTGGGCTGGGCTATCTAGAGATGAAAATTCAAAGCCTCCCAACAGAGCTGAGAGGAGCTGCAAGCCAAATGTAAACTTCTCCTGGCAGGGTCAAATGCCCTCAGGTAATTTCTCCTAGCACCTCACCCAATGTCTTTTTAGGGTAGAGAAAAGGGCTCTTAGGGTAGTCTTGTAACAGTGGGTTGCACTACATACACTTAGAGGCCATCATGTGCATTTTTTTTTGCCTGTATTTAATGCTCAGTTCTAGGTTGGTATTAGCCCTTTTGACATTTATTCACACATGTTCCCTTCTCTGTCTTACCTAACCTCTGACTCCCACACGTTTGCAGTAATTTCCACTTTTGGTAAGACCACGGATATATTTATGTCATCTGGCCCAGGTATGCTGATCCAGAGACTCACAGACATGGGGCAGAGCTGCTACCAGCTCTCCCCTGTGCCCAGCCGCTCACGAGGCACCCGGGAAGTTCTAGCACTGGCCTGCCACCCCAGCAGAGCCTCACAACAAGCCAGACGACCCCCTTCCATGAGGGGCAGCAATTTTTCACATCCGGACCTCCCTCTTGTCAGAACTCCACCAGTAGATGAGCCTATCACAGCCCAGCTCGCGCAGCCCAGCAAGGTTCATCAATAACGCTGCATTTAGAGGGGACTACAAGAGTATGTCACCCACATAGCAAGCCTGGCAAGCTGCCCATGTCATATTTGATATGCCAAATCACTGTATCCACTGTATCACTGTCTTCCCATTCATCATCAATTTGCTCGAGCGGGCCCCAGTAACATCTCCATATGACCTGTCTCATGCAAGTAGAGCCCAAGGGCACCTGCTTGCTCCAGGAACATAAAAAGCCTCAAACCTACCAGTAACACTATGTTAGGTCATCCCCATGACCTAATATAAGGGTTTGAGGCTCTTTATGTTCCTGGAGCAGCAGATGCCCTTTGGCTCTACTAGCATGAGACAGGACATATGGAGATGTTACTGGAGTCAGCCCGAGCAAATTGATGATGAATGGGAAGATAGTGATAGTGATAGTGATAGTGATAGTGATCTCATCAATTATTCTGTTTTGTGCATATGAATTTTCAGTACAGGTAAATATATAACAAAGGCTTTCCACTCACCCTGCTACATATTTCAGGAAAGGATATAGGAAAAAGTGTCCCTTGAGTTCTTACATATTCAAGAGTACTGATGGTATTTATGTTTACACTTTGATAAAGTATAAACTTATCCTTTCTTTCATTGGCCTATAGTAAATGTTATTTAACATAAAGTACTGCTATAAAAAGTATAATCAGCTTGACTCTTTTTCCCTTATAAGTCACCTGAATAATTTGCCTGACACTAAAATAATATATCAGCTATTGGTACAGCTATAAAGTAGTATAAGCTTCATGGAAAACAAAATGGGTATTCCTTTAAAAGGTTAAACTTAAAATGTCACATAATTCAATAATTCTAATTTGAAAAAGTACCCTCATAATTTTGTAGCAGCACTATTCATAATATTAAAAACATGGAAACAAAATAACATGCAATCAAGAGATGACTTGAGAAAACAGCTTTGGTATATACAGCCAGTAGAATACTACTCTGCTGAGAAAGAGAGAAAAGTGCCTGCCTTAGAGGTAGGCAGGGTTAGGGAGGAAAACTTGGGTTATTTGTGGTGGGAAATGTGCACTGGTGGAGGATGGGTGCTGGAACACTCTATGACTAAAACACAATTATTAACAGCTTTGTGGATTATCTATATCATGGTAATATAATAATTTCAATGCAAAAAATAATACTACTCTTCTGTTAAAAATAATGGACTCAAGTCCTTGGGTATCAAACAGCACCGCGATCTGTTAGTTACTATGATACTACAGATAGTCACTGTGAAATGTAAAATAAAAACAAAAGATAAAAAGTAAAATGGATAGCTTTAGTCATGTGGAATACAACTAAAGAAAAATAACAAGCAAATAACAACAAAATTAAGTCTTCAACTCAGTGAAAACATAGAATAAAGGGAAAGGAAAAGAAATAAGAATTAGGTGGTGAAAAAAATGAGGGAAATCATCTTGCTAGTGAGATGATACTAAAGCTTTGATTTGAGACATGGTGAATCATATATATAATGTAAAGGAGTGCAGTTTATACACCTGAAATTCTGTGTCAATACAAATAAATAAATAGCTATCATAGAAAACTACTATTAGTTTATTTATCTTCATCTTTAATGCTATATATTAGTGGTCAAAATTTATCCTTCTTTACTATTAGTGTAGTAGTTATTAATATTTTGAGTATAGTCTATGTATTATGTATGATCATTTCATATCATAATATGTGTATTACACACATATTATGTATATATACAAATAAATAATAAATTGATAAAATAGTGATAATATTTATTAGAATTGTCACATAGTAGCACAGAGATTAAGGAACTTGTCTTGAATGCAGCCAACCCTGGTTTTACAACTCAAGCCAAATTTGGTCTGCCATGCACTGCCAGAAGTGATCCCTTAGCACAGAAACAAGAATAACCCCAGAGCACTGTTGAGTATGCCTCTCTCGTCCCCAAAAAGGATAAGTCTCAGTGTTAGCTATATTCTTGAGCAATTCTCCCATCACAGTGTAGTTTATATATATATATATATATATATATATATATATATATATATGCTTCCCCAAAGTGTGTATGTGTTTATATGTATATATATATAAATTAGACAAGATATCTATCTAATTTATATATCTTGTCTAATTCATATATCTGTAACTTTCTTTTAGTCATTCTATTTTTGTATTCAAATGTCAGAATTCATTTACTTCTTTCCTTCTCATTATATATTCATCTTAAAGTTATTATCCATGCTGTTCACTGACGTTTCTTCTCATTTAATCTTTAGTTTTAGACCAATTTTTTTTTTTTTTTTCTAATTAGCTTTCAGTTTGATAAGTTTTCTTTTTATACTCCTTGCTTTATCCAATCACTTTTATCTCTGGGCTTTCTAATTATAGTACTTTTATTCTAGTTTCAAAAATATTTTCATTTCTTTTAGATTGCCTTCAAAAGATCAATCTTCAAAAAGAGTTGTATTTGTATTCCATAAAAAGTTCTAGATTTTTGCATTTTATTTTTTAAAAACAGTTAATCTGATTGGGATGTAACTAAAATCTTTGCTATTATTCGTGTTCCAGTAAGATGGGTTTGCATATTTTTTTAGATGATGCTATATACGAAATCAGTGGGAATATCAGAGCAACTTTAATGTTAACTTTTGTGTTCAATTAAAAAAGTTTAGAAAGACTCAGATGAGAGCTCAAATGATTGAGCATACATCTAATATGTGTGAGGCCTCAAGTTTGACCCCCGGCACCACTTGACCTGATCTGAAGACCTGTACCATGAGCCCTGTTGCTGGATGTAGCCTTGAAGGCCGCAAGCATTGACATACCCAGACATAGCCAGGAGTGATTGTGGTTCGTACTCCCTCCACCATCGTTGCAGCAGTTTCTCTACTGAAAATCAAACATGTAAGAAAATACGATTCCAGTGCTTTCTTCCCTGGGCTTCTATAATCCTTTTCGGTTGTTTCTACTTCCAATAATTGGTTCTCAATGAAGATCTTAGTCCAAAAGGAGAGTGGTTTCGCTAATTTCAAGAATTTATAAAGCACAGAACTCCCTGTGACCATACAGTCATTTGAGTTTGCTCTCCCTTACAGGAGCCTTTGGTACTTGCAAAATCACGTCACTGTTTTTGCTACTATTCTGAGAAACTTTAGAACTTCCCACACTCAGAGGAAGCATGTTAATTTCTGACTTCTCTGGTCTGTTCTTTTGCCCTCCTCCATTCTCTCCCACACAATTGCTTGTATAACCTAGCTCTGTTACTGTTAATGGCTTGCTATTTGTAATTAAGAGTTCAACTAGTCTTTTATAAAAGCCTCCATATTTTTTTTGCTTCCATTGTTGTAACATTTTTTTACTGACATTTCTTTTGTGCCACTTTTTGAGATGAATTCAGGGAAATTCAAGTGTTTTTTGTATTTATTTAAATTTATATGGCTTATTTAGTTTGCATACAAAAGACTAGAATATTCTTTCATGTCACCTGAATATTTAATAAGATCTAAACTCATAATCAAAATAAAGCCCTAAATCACCATATGATAACTATCTTATACCATATAGTGGCCATACTTAGTAAATAAACACAAAATACTAAGAGTTGATAAAGATGTGGAAAAATTGCAATCTCTGGTGCTCTATTGCTAGATGTAAAATGATACCACAGCTATTAAAATGTTATGGTGTTGAGGCCTGAATGATAGCACAGTGGGTAGAGTGTTTGCCTTGCACACAGCTGACCCAAGTTCCATCACCAGCATCCCATATGGTCCCCAGGCACTACCAGGAGTAATTCCTGAGTGAAGAGCCAGGAGTAACCCCTGAGCATTGCCAGGTTTGACCCCCAAAAAACAAAAAAAAATGTTATGGTCTTTCCCTGAAAATTTAAAATAATATTAACATTCAATCAAGAAATTACACTCTTACTTAAGTGATAAACTCTAAATATCTGCAGGGCTAGCCACAATGTGTAAAATAAGAGGGAGAGAGATGCAGAGACAGAGAGAGAGATAGAGAGAGAAAGAGAGGAAACTGGGGTACCTGCTATTAAGGCGGGTGGGGGATGGGAGGGGAGGGGTACATTGGTGGTGGAAATGGGGCACTGGTGGAGGGATGGGTGCTGGAATACTGTATTACCAAGAGCCAATTATGAACACCTTTGTAATTGTATGTTTCACGGTGGTATAATAAAAAAATTAAAAAAAAAAAGAAATTACACTCTTGGGGCTTGAGCAATAATCCAGTGGGTAGGGTATTTGTCTTGCATATGGCTGACCCAGGTCCACTTACTTGGCACCCCATATGGTTACCCAAGCACCACCAGGAGTAATTCCTGAATTCCTGAGTGCAGAGCCAGGAGCAACCCATGAGCATTTCTGAGTGTGACCCAAAAAGCAAAAAAAAAAAAAAAAAGAAAAGAAGAAAGAAAGGAAGGAAGGAAGGAAGGAAGGAAGGAAGGAAGGAAGGAAGGAAGGAAGGAAGGAAGGAAGGAAGGAAGGAAGGAAGGAAGGAAGGAAGGAAGGAAGGAAGGAAGGAAGGAAGGAAGGAAGGAAGGAAGGAAGGAAGGAAGGAAGGAAGGAAGGAAGGAAGGAAAAGAAAGAAAGAAAGAAAGAAAGAAAGAAAGAAAGAAAGAAAGAAAGAAAGAAAGAAAGAAAGAAAGAAAGAAAGAAAGAAAGAAAGAAAGAAAGAAAGAAAGAAAGAAAGAAAGAAAGAAAGAAAGAAAGAAAGAAAGAAAGAAAAGAAAGAAAGAAAGAAAGAAAGAAAGAAAGAAAGAAAGAAGGAAAAGAAAAGAAATTACACTTTCTTTAAAACACTCTTTAAACTAAAAAGTTTCTGAAAGTGGCAACTTCAAGTTAATGTAACCAAGAAAATGAACCAAGTCCAGCATTCATCAACAATGAATGGACGAAACATGTTTAATGCAATACAATGACATTTTACTTAGTCTTAAGAAGGTTCTAACATGCCACAAAAATATGAAAAAATGGGGCTATATTGTGATAATTGAAATAAGTGAGGCACAAAAAGACAAATATTAAGTTTCATTTACATGATATACCACCTCAAGATATCAAATTGATAGGACAGGAAATAGGAGGTAAGGGTAAGGGAGGTATTGTTAGCTATTGCTTACTCTATTATTTTAATATACAGTTTCAGCCTTGCAAGATAAAAATGTTCTGGAGATAAATTAGATAACATAAATGCACTTAGCACTACCAAATTATATGCTGAGATTAAGCTGATGAATTTTATCCCAAGTATCATTAAGAGCAACCCAGGAACCCAGAACCTGGAGTGGGTCATAAGGAGTGCCAGGTGTGCTCCCTCGTCCACCACACAGAAGATGGTAAGGTTCTGTATATTTTACAACTGACTATTTTTATTGGTCCTACGACAGGGTCAGTATTTCCTCTAGAGTTCCTTCTATCAATGAGCTGCATCACCACCTAATCAGCTGCTGAAGCCAAGAAGCTATCTCCGAGTCAGTTTTGATTCTCCTACTTCAGAACTCAGCCCATCATCTCTCTCAAGATTCTAACTGCTCCAAAATATGCCTGCTTCTCTCCACCTCCACTGCTTTAATATTAGTTTTTACCTTAATTTTTTTACTCTCTTCTATATTATTTGTGGATCTTATTCCTATTCCTATTCTTCAGCAAGACTGAATGTTCTGAAACAGAATGTATATGCCATCTTGAGGAAGTCCAAACCCCTTAAACTGTATTACACACCAACACTACAAAATATGCTCATTGTTGGCATACAGGTCATGTTTTTCTCACTATTCCAGCCACCCCTATTTCCCATGCTGGCTCAGTCATTCCAAAGATCTTGAGACAGGTTTTGGACTCCTGGTAAATCAGGCACTCATCACTCTTCTGCACTTTTGCATTACTCAGCTATAATCTTCATTAAATACCTTTTGATTTGTGCTGCAGTTTCAGCAATGATTCACCAGGCCTAGCAAGTACATTAATATGAAGAAAGACACTATAATAGACTTTTAACAATATAATTCCCCAGAAAAATATAACATATTTCTGTCTGAAATATCCATCTTTCTAAAATACAGTAATGAAAATATAATTTGTTCTTCGAGACCTTCCAATCAGATTTTTCTATAATTTGCTCTTCTGTGTTTCTATTGGTTTTGCTTTATCTTAACATATTAAAAATAAGTGGTGATAACAATTTCATTTCTCACATTCAAATGCACATTATTCTAGCTCAGGAGGTTTTTTCCGTAACTTTTTCTTTGTTCCTTATTCCTTTTATATATATTTTTCTTTCACCATCTTTCCATTAATTTCTAGGTTCTTCCCTTAGCACTCATTCCTCAAGGTTAATGTAATGACATTATCGCTGAAGAAAGAAAGGGAAATAATTTCTTGGCATTCTTTGCTTCCTCTTATCTTGATCAAATATAATATTTTGCTATTTTGAAGACAATACAAAAACAGAAAAGTATGCTAAATAAATGAAGGAACTACTTAAAATTGCTGGAACATAAGATGTTACTAAAATATACAGTGGATTGGCATAGTCTTTAAGATAAAATATTTATGGGAATTGAGAGTTTATATTTAATATTTCTACATATCCTTCCCTTCTTAATTCATCTCTCATTCTCAAAAACATCATCCAGTCTCAAAACTTTAAATTTAATTTTAAATTTAAACTTAATTTAAATTTCTTGATCACTTGACATCCCGTTATTCATCGATTTGCTCAAGCAGGCACCAGTAATATTTCCATTTTACCCTATCACGTGCCAGTGGATTTAAATTTAAATCCTACTAATTCACAACTCTATTATTGATTTTAACATTTCATTTATGACCCAATGACATTTTCATAAACATAGAATTTCTTGATTTTATTCCTTCTCCATAAAGAAATTTCTCCCAGTATCCTTTGTGTTTATAATTTTATCTAACTCCCAATATCCTTTTCAAGGTAGGAACTACTGCATGCCACCAGGGACAGAGAAAAGATTATAGTCTTGATCCCCACTGTTCATAGTCCAGTAAAGGAAAGTGACAAAGCAAAAGACTGGGGGGGCACCCGAGGTGATAGCACAGTGGGTAGGGCATTTGCCTTGCACGCAGCCAACCTGGGTTCAATCCCTGGCATCCCACATGGTCCCCCGAGATCCAGCAGGAGTAATTCCTGAGCAAAGAGCCAGGAGTAACACCTAAGCTTCGCCCAAAAAAACAGACAGACAGAAAACGGACAGACAGACAGACAGATGGACAGATGGATGGACGGACGGACAGACAGACAGACAGATACAGACAGATAGACAAATAGACAGACAGACACAGATAGACAGACAGACAGACATAGACAGACAGGCAGGCAGACAGACAGACAGACAGACAGACAGACAGACAGACAGACAGACAGACAGACAGACAGACAGACAGACAGACAGACAGACAGACAGACAGACAGATAGATAGATAGATAGATAGATAGATAAGGCAAAAGACATGTAGCAAAGTCTAGAAAGGGTTGTATTATTATCACAGTAACTTTCTTTTTCCTTTGATCCCAATATTCAACTTCTTACCAAATACTCTTATTTGGTAAGAGTATTTGGTATTTTGAATGCCTTCAAAGGCATCGAAGAAATAGCTAAAAGGACAAAGAACCTCCGGCTCCGGGCACATCTCTTGACTCCACAGTTCTCCCTGCATTAACATACACCTCAGAGACCTGGGTCCTATGAAAGCAGGATGAGAATGCTATTCGGTCTCCCAGAGAGGAATCGAAAGAGCTATGCTTGGAATATCACGCCTCACTCAGGTGAGAGAAGGAATCCAGAGTTCTGACCTCCGTCGCTATTCCAAAATCAGGGACGCTGTCTCGTTTGCCAAGGCATCGAAAATCAGATGGGCTGGACATGTAATGCGATTTGGAGACAACCGCTGGACTAGAGCCGTTACCGACTGGATCCCATAGGATGTCAAAAGATCACGTGGCCGCCTAGATTGTCAGACTTCCTTGTCAAGACCCTGAAGGAACGGTTTGAAGCTCTTCATATTTCTGAATCAACCAGATGCCATTGGGCTACATTGGCACGTGATAGGGTCCAATGGAGATGTTACTGGTGCCCGCCGAGCAAATCGATGAATAACGGGATTCAAGTGATCAAGTGATCAAGTGATTTGTTATTTTATTCGGGAACTAGTTCTCTTTTACCTTGAAAGTCAGCATTGGACAGACAGAATTCACAAGTTCAGTACAGTTCCAAAAGACTTTTACTTATCACCAAAAAATTAAGCAAACTCTGCTGATAGAATCCAAGGTCAGGAGAACCCCAAATCTCCATTCCTGGCTGGACCCAGACCAAGTGCTCAGGTCAGGATCCAAAACAAAGATGGATGTTTCTTCTCCAAAATGCAAGTTTTCTTATTCTAAAAAGCCCAAGCAGAACCCATAAAGGAAGGGTCTTTGCAAAGACAAAAAACCAACATTCATATGCAAATCTCCAGGTAAACACACCTAGCTTAGGTCAAAAGAAATGCCAAGGGCTGAGTTCCTGCCCCTCAGGCTTCTGTGCAAGGTACTTGTGGAGACAGGGAAATGCACCTGAGAACAAAGGCAACTCAGGATTTAGTACATGGGTAAATGACATAATATTTTTGAACATGAACATCATAAACTTGTTGTATTTCTCCAAATGCTCATAAGGTCCTTTTTTTCTCTAATCCAGGGTGATATTGTGCTCTGTTCACTGTATTACTGAGTATCACGTTCACTTGCCTGGGGGCAAACTTAGCATTCCTCCCTCCTTCCTTTTAGCTGAGCTAATTTAAATGGTGGAACCATGGATCCAACAATGCCAGAGTAACTCCTGATAATTATTAAATGTGTCCATCATGGGAGCCCATGGGAGTTATGAGGGAAATACTCTGAGCAGCTAGCATAGATTCATGATAAAAATATAATGCTATTCAAAAAGTTATGAAATCAAACTGCCTTTTCCATTCCAGCCCCCAACATCCTATAATGATTTGCACAAAAGGGATCTGATTAGCATTAGGCCCTGGCCTTAATGCATGCAAAAGACTTTAAGAAAAGACCCAGAGCCTGTTATGGTAGCATCAACCAACAACCAAGAGCTATCCTAAATTTCCCAAGTCATTCTGTAGGTTATAGAAGTATAAATGTCAATTAATGCCCTTACTCTTTTTATATTGCAAAAATTCTTTTAGTAACTATTGAGAATAGCTACGAAGAGAAAATAGTTAAATCATAAGAAGACAAATATTTTTAGAAATTTGAGATAATATTGGGTACATCCCAGGTTACAAATGAAATAAAGAGCACAGAGCCCTACCAAGTCAGCCTCAAGAAAAATCATTGCAGTAATGATCTGATCTTTTTTATTACTCTGCCTCAACTCTCTAGAGCTGACTTACTTTTCTATAACCTTTAAGAATTTTTATTTTCTACCTAAACTGATCTTATGAACAGAACTTCAATGAGCAGGGTATAATAAAAGAATGTTGGACTGAATCTTAAGATCTATATGTTCAAATAGATTATATCAGTTCCAGGGAAATAATTTAATGTCAAGAGAAGTAAATTCATCTCTGTGCTTTATTTTCTTTGTGAAATACAGAAATAGGGAAAACAATTATCTGAAGTTTCTCCCAGTTCTAACATTTTCACAAACATGGCCCTCTATGTATACTGTTTAATTAACCAATTGTTTAAAAGTTCTAAATTGTTACTTCTTAATCTTATTATGGTGGATCTAGCACTTGAAGAAAAAATAAATTAACCAATGGTGTTTTCTCTAAATGTCATGATGAAAACAACAGATGTGGGGTGGCTGGTGGGGGCAGGTCAGCTGGGGCTATAGCTCACACCGCCTGTGACCCCCACCAAGATGTGGAGTCACAAGAACACCATCTTCCAGGATGCCAAGGAGTCCAGCACCATGTTTGAGCTGAAGCGCATCGTCAAGGACATCCTCAAGTGGCCTCCCGACGAGCGACTGTACAAGGACGACCAGGTCCAGGATGATGGCAAGATGCTGGTGAGCGTGGCTTCACCAGCCAGACAGCACTGCCACAGGCCCCAGCCACAGTGGGGCTAGCCTTCCGGGCAGATGAAGCCTTCGAGAGAGACCCTGGGCATTGAGCCCTTCTCAGCCAGCCTGAGCTGCCAGATGTGATGAAGCCCCAGGACTCAAGGAGCAATGCAAATGAGCAAGCAGTGCAGTGAGGGCCTCGTGCCCACCTGTGCCCCACCACCACCCAGTGAAAGATTTGCGTGCCTGCCCAAAAAAAAAAAAAAACACAGGTTTGTATTTTCCTCAGTAGGTCAATGAGACTGGCCATAACAAGACATTAACATAACCATCAAGAGTTTTCTTTTTAAGTAATAACATGTTAGAATAAGAATTCAAACAAAGGCTTCGTTTTCATATCCACTGGTCCAACCACAGCTCAAAGTTGTATCACAACTCAATAAATTGCACTATTGAGCAGAAACATTTGTATAAGCATCTTTCCTCATTTTTTTAGTGAAGGAAGGTAGTTTTTTTGAATAACTGAAACTTACTTAGAGAAGTGAGAAGATACAGAGTAGTATGTGTTCACAACAGAATTGGGCTTCTCCGAGCAGAAGGCTTCTCTTTTATCTTTTGTTGTGGTGACAACAAAAGATAGAGAGAAAAGGAAGTGAGACTTAAGGGGGAATAGGGGCTTGAGCTAACCTGTGTGACCACTTTCCAAACACTGTTAGAGCTCTTCGTCATGTTATGGAAATTATAGGAGGTAAGTAATTGTTAGTCCAGTGATCAGGAAATTAGCGAATTTTTTTTTTTACAAAAACATAAATAGGAATGCTACAATCCCTTTGATTTATGCAAACATAAACTGCCAGTGAAAGCAGGTGTTTGGCCTCTGGAAATAATTTCCAGACAAATCACAGTTCAAGAGATAAGTAAGCCATCCTAAAATATGAAGTAGTCAGTAACCCATAAAGTTACTGCCCAGATCCAACATCCTGCCCTAAGGGGAAAGGCCAAGGATCCTACATATTTTTCTGGGTGACAGACAAAGCTACTACCTAGAAAACTGTCTTATTGATTCTAATCTTTCTTTATCATCCTTTATGCTATGGGAGCTGAGTCATGAACTTAAAACAAAGAAAATTAGAGAGAATATTTCCAATCAAGAGGTACCCAGTGAAGCATTTAATTAAGTAGAAAACTGTTAGAGATTTCTTTTTGTATCTGCACAGAACAAGACACTGGTTTAATGGTTTTACATAAATGGGAAAAAACAACTTGGTAATTGACTTAATACAATAGTTGACACTGTAGAAAAGACACATCTGGAGGTAACAGGCAACATTAAGTACAATCATAGGGATACCAAAAATTTAGGAGTATTGAATGCTGAAAAATAAAGTTGATGAGAAATTATACTTCAGGTAATAAATCTTTATAAAAACTTTTCTCATTTATATAACTTGCATACCTTATAGAAAAAACTATGTTAATATCGAATTATAAGAATAAGTCATATTTTTTCATTCTAAACAGAGTTTTAAAAGTTTCTTTAATATTGCAGAACCAGGTGCAATATCTTAAGAACAGAAAATAGAAAAAAGGTTTTAAAATCATGGCAAATATTCCTTTTTTTCATCAATGACAAGAATTTCTCTTTATCATACAATTCAAATTGTCAACACTCCAAAAAGATAGTGCAAAATCATAAACAGTTTAGAGGGGTTTTTTTTTGCATTTAATACTACCAACAATAAGTAGACCATTAACCACAGATTAGTTATTCTATAGAACATAGAAATACTTATTATAGTTAGTGAAAAACTGAAAACTTTGACTAGTCTGTTTTACTTCAAACTATAGAGAAGGAAAAGAAGCAATGTTGTATAAAAATATATTCACAAACTGATAACTTCATGTCAATATAATATTGCTACTTTTTCTGGCCTAAGAAGCAATAATCCAGTGATAAAGGAGAATTTTGGATCCTTTGCAATAGCAGTAAAATATGAGCAAATACTGGAGCTATTTAACTGAGGTCCCTGATTTGTCTCCCTCTTTTCAAAACTTTGAACTTTCTTCCTTTTACCCTATTTATTAGCTTGTATACTAATAGACCTCTCAAGAATATAGACTGCTAATAAAGGGAAGGTGGTAGGGTCTATTTCCGAAAACATAAATCTATTTTGCAGCAAACTCAGAATAAAACAGCCAAGGAACACAAAAGATTGAATTAGTAGGGAGAATATTTAACTGGATCAGGGTTGTTGTTTTTTAAATAATTTCACCATGGGATGGAAACAATGATACTCATCCACAAATATTTATTACTGCCATTATAGTTATTGTTGTTGATGTTGTATAAGATCTTGGTCATTATAAAGACATAATGCAAACTCTCTTCAATGATTTTGCACTTTAAAAATGTACTCTCTAAAATCCATTGCTTTTTAACTTCTATAACATCAGCTTCTGTTCTGCTTCCTTTTTTAAAACATCCTTGTAGATTTGTTTTCATGCCTCTCATTATTTTTTCAAATTTTCTACTTTAGGGGCCGGAGCAATAGCCCAGTGGGTAGGGTGTTTGCCTTGCACACAGCTGGCCTGTGCCGGCCTGAGTTTGATCCCGGCATCCCATATGGTCCCCGAGCACCGCCAGGAGTCATTCCTGAGTGCAGAGCCAGGAGAAACCCCTGAGCATTGCCGGGTGTGACCCCCAAAAACCAAAAAAAAAAAAAAAAAAAAAACCAAAAAAAATTTTTCTACTTCAAAAAATTCAAAACATGGGGCTGGAGCGATAGCCCAGCAGGTAGGGCGTTTGCCTTGCATGCAGCCGGCCCATGCCAGCCCGAAGTTCGATCCCCGGCATCCCATATGGTCCGCCGAGACTGCCAGGAGTAGTTCCTGAGTGCAGAGCCAGGAGTAACCCCTGAGCATTGCCGGGTGTGACCCAAAAAGCAATAAATAAATAAATAATTAAATAAATAAATAAATAAATAAATAAAATAAAAATTCAAGACACCTTATCTTTATATCTAAACTACCATCAGTCTTGTTGTTTGTCACTATTTTTGTGAGTAGGTGTCGGGGCGCTCCGCCGGGTCCCCGACAGTGCCGGGAAGCGAAGTTCCCTTCTACCTCCGGCCGGCGAGGAATGGATGAACACTCAGGGATCCGATGAGGTTTTAAAAGACTTTACTTATCACAGGTTCAGGCATACAAATCAGCAAAAGGAAAAACCCGATGCTTAGGATTCCAGGCTAGAACCCCAGCCACGTGTAGGCCAAGATGGCGACCACCACGTGTGAAACTTCCAAGGGGAATAAACGCTCACAAGGCGAGATCCCACCGGGAAGAAGAAGCCCGGAGAGCGGGAACCGGCAAGTTTATACCCCCCAACTCAGATCTTCCTCCCATTGTTATGGAAAGCAGGGAGGGTCCAATGCCCTCAGGTAACCCCTCCCTGCATCTCACCTAGGGCCTTTACTGTGCTAATGTTTTGAGCTGGGAAGGCCTTTGAAATGTAGAGAAGGGGGTTTCTGAGATGGCATGTCACTGTACCAAAGACCAACACCAATGCCAGTTAAATATTTCTCCAAGCCTTCACAAGTCTCCTCTACTTCATTGTAGTTTTATATTTTATCAGGGAGCCATGCTTGTTTGTTTGGAAGCAAACAGCATTTCTCTCTGGTCTAATTACTTAGGTGTCCTTACATGGCCAGGCTAATATGCTGGTAAGATCTAGCTAGTCCCACGATGATTGTGATAGCATGGGAGAATATTTATACCAGCTAGTACAGCATACATGGTCGGATAAACTGCCACATTTAGACTACCCCCTTATCTACGGAGTGATCTGCGGGAGGCAATCCAGAGCAGATGCAGCGGCCCTTAGGAGTCCTGCAACAAGTAGGGACACTCCAGAAACTTCAAGATGCCTCCAGGGCCACACCTGGCAGTGCTGGCGAGGAAGAGGTGGGAAGAAGACCCACACGTATTATCAGGGTTGGGGTCTAGAGCTTCCCACATGCACAAAATGCTCTACCACTTCAGCCACATGCTAAGCTCCAACTATTACTATTTTTTCATTTTCCTCACCACTCTACAATACTAGATCCCTACTGTTCATTAAATTTAATTTCTTATTCCCTTTGTATTCTGGATCTTCTCTGCATGAAAGTCCTCAAAGCATCTATCCTTCAGATTACATATGACAATTTATCTTGCTGTTTCCTTCTGTTCCTTTCTGTTTCCCCTCTCTCCAGTTTCTTTTCATCCACAGGCAAATTCTGAGACAAAAAAATCCTGTGTAGTTAGTTTATTTAGAAAGTTATCCATGAGATAATAAACAGAGACACAGGTAACTGGGAATCAGAGCAGTGAGACCAGGAAGAGAAAGCAGCCTAAATGAGTCAGTGACCCAAAAAGTTGCCATTGTGACAACCAGAACTGAATATCACTGGGGAATTCTGAGGGCAGGATATAAACCTCGGAGTAATCACCCGTGTAGGGCAAAGGTGCCTAGGTATTTACTCACAACTTATGTCAAACAATGGCTCAGAGCTGTTGCCAGGAAACTATTCTACAGTGTTTTCCATTTCCTCTGCCCCTGCCACCATAGAAAGTCTCCAGCACTGAAAGCATAGTGCGGCTAGAAGACTTTTATGAGGCATAATTTATCAGACAGAAGCAAAATCTTTTAAGACTTTGTTCTGCATCTTGGTTATGGCACTAGATCATTGATGACCCCAGCTAGAATCCTCAGCATTACATTGACATCTCTCTCTCTTATCTGCTCACATTTTTATCAGACAAAAAGCACTGTTGATTTTACTGCTACCCCTGTGTTGACAGTGTTTGCCCTTCTCAAACTTTCTATCATAATATTCCTTTCGTGTGTCAATGCCAATGACCCTCATTCCCCAAAAGTTTGCCATAAATACTCATATATTTTTGTCCTTCAGATCTGTCTTTCAAATTGGCAGCAGTTATTCATCTTTCATACTTCTGGAAAAATAGTAAATATGTTAGCAGAATTATATATGATAAATATCATACCCAGTGTTCTCTCTTTTGGTCCATCACAGGACTAAATATAAAACATGCACTACTTCACTTAGTCTTTAGAACATAATCCTAAGCAAAGTAAACTTTTACCCTCATACTATAGACAAGATAACTAAAGCATGGAGAAGTTAATACAATGGGTACTAATAAAATCAGAGAAGGAATCCAAAACCCAGCTCTCTGACTCCAGAACTCTGGCAACCACACGATATTTCACTGAACTCAGTCATTTGTCTAAAATATAAATATAATTATGTTACTCCCCAATCAAAAAAAACTCAACCCCATCAATGGTTTGTTAACAATGTAATGATTAAAGTCTTAACTTTATGCATGGCATGACCCTGTGTCATATACTGCTCTCAGGTTCCTTTTCTAGCTTATCTTTCCCACCTGTAGTCACATAATATGAGTTCATAAATGTAAGCCAGAAGGAAGAGGAAGTAGTGTGTTTGATGAAAACACAGGTGCTTTGAGGAGAAAGTCATAGGCGATAAGCCTATGTTTATATCACAGGGACTTTCTATAAATCACTTGATCAAAGAAGCAATAGATCCATCCATGATTCACGCACCTGCTCTAATCATCATATCCACTTTCTTTTGAACAAGTATTTGAGACTGGTAACCTCACAATGTAGGAGAATGAGGTTGACCTATAAACCTGTCATTGAATTCTTCTATTCACCAGCAGGTGCTGTCTGACTGCCTGCTGTTCCCATCACCTGCCCAAGCATGCTCTAACCTTGTTTCCATGGTGGTTCCAACTGTTGGCCTGCTGCCCACATCCCTCCTCCCCAGTTCTGAACTCAAAAGAGGCTTCTGACAGCCAAGAAGCATTGCCTTATTTTAATGAGGTCATTAACTTTTTACCTTGAAAGTAGAATCAGAGTACCTAAGGGAATAGAAATCATCTTACATTTTGCTTAATGCCCCTTAGCCCCCTAGCATGTAAATGAGTTGCATCTGATAAGCCAATAAGTTAGATGGCTTAACAAATTATGGTATTTTTACATCCTAATGTTCTCACATTTTGAATGTAGGCTACTATTTAGTAAATCTCACATCACTATTGAAAAATATAAAATTCTTAAGGTCAACTCAGGTTTAATTAATAATAAGCAATAGGCTATATTTCATTTATGAAAGTTACCCACTATCAGTAAAGCAAACATTGTGAAAGTTAAATATTCACAGGACTGACTGTTATCAGATTAAAGGGTGTTATGGCAGGTAATATTGCACAGATCAATTCTCTTATCCTTTCAACGGGACACTAATCACATGCCTTGCCACTGCCTGTTTCTCTATTCCACCTCCTTTATGGCAGTGCAGGTTAGCACTTTGCATATATGGACATTGTGAAGTCTATTTCACTGACAAGGAATAAAAAATGCCAACTTTTAAGTGAGAAAATGACATCTCACAGAAGAATTCACATCCCAGTGTTGAAAGCACATGTAGATTCATGAGATTTTTGTTGTCTATTTATATTATAATACCTACTTGTGAGGTGAAAGATGGATATGGAATTAGATTTTCAGCTTGGAGCCAGCATTTTAACTTTGAATTTATAGCAGAATGTATCATGACATTTATCACAAAATTATTTTACAATAGAGAGCATATATTTTTCTGTGAAACATTGTGAAACCCAGAGGCGGGAGAAAAATGGAAACCAGCTTGCATTAAAACGATGATGACCGAAGAGTCTTCTTACTCAATCGGAAACTGCACTGAAGAAAGCTCTTGGTGGCCAACTCAGTAGTATACCACAGAATAATTAAATCAGTTTTAAGTTTCTTTGATTCGAATCAGTTTTAGAGAAAATTCTGTTTCCGTAGAGATAGTCTTTTTTGTAGTGGGATATTATGTTAACATCAAAGCCAATATCAAAAGACACACTTGATTACCCAGAATAGGTGGTTTTCTTTGTAAAGTGGAATCCTTAGGGAAGCAAGAATGTACCTCAGTTTTACAGCACTTGCCTTATATATGAGGCCATACAAAGGATCCAGTCTTTAATACCAGGAGGATTTCTAAGAAATAAATTAAATAAATAATGTATTCAAATTAATCAGATTAGTTAAATAAAATATAGCATAAGTTTTAATAAAGTAATTTGTGTATTTTACTTTATGATAGCAATACTCTACTTTTCTAATTCCACACAAATTAATAATCTAAAATAAACATATATTCAGAAGGAGACATTTTTAATTTAATAATCCATTAGACTCCATGTGATAGTCATTAAAATAAAAAAGTTAATATAAAAAAATTAAATAACTTAATTTTAAAAGTAAGGTAGCTATTTTACCTTCCTGTCATATACAGGCTAAAATTATTTTGGAAACCTAAATATTGCCATTAGAGCAATGATATATAACTTATTGTAAATAAATAAATTAAAGTAAATAAATTATGAGTTATATGGGAACTTACATGAAAGTACAAGACAAAATACATAGAAATGAATATTATATCATTATCATGCCTTCAGATCCCACAATCTTATTTCTAGTATCCAACTAAGAATCATTAAAGAACAATTACTGAGGGAAACTGGGGAGAACTCTATCCTTATGATGGACTTTGGCATGTGGACCATTATAATGTGCCAGGCAGACCTCCAGATACACAATATGACTGACTGAAGGCTCCTCTGGCTGCTGCATTTTGAAATCCATTATTGAGTTTGTGAATTCTCCTCTCAAGTATTCTCCCAACTAATGACCAAGTACACAACCATTTATGAAACAGGAAGCAGACTCTTACTAAACAATGATACCTATGATCTTGGACCTTCTAGTTTCCATTACATGATAAATATGTGGGTTTGAATCACTGTCATCTTCATAATGTATGCACATAAACTATTAGGTGCAAATGTACCACTTCTGGGAGAATCTCCAGATGTGCCAAAAGATAAAAAAATAACACAGAGCTGTTCCACAGTTATCTTTAAAAGCAAGGAAAACTTACACTGATGTAAATCAGGGCAAAACTAATCTACCAAGGGTTTACTTTATTATTTTCTACAAAGATATATTTCTGATATCTTAAGGAAGTATCTATACGTAGGTGACAGGGAAGAGCTTTTGTGTTTCTGTGCGATAGCCACAGCAGATACAAATTCATTCTCAGACTTAGTCTGCATTGATAGTGAGCGTCTTTGCTGTAAGAGTCTGATACAGCATCTGATTCAGCTTGGAAGAGTTATATGATCAATGAACACTATGTACTTACACATGAAAGGGAAGGTGTTTGTCATCTTGGGATAACAGGATAGACAATATATCACTATTCTAGTAATTTTTCTGTAATGACAGTGTTACCTCCGTGTGAAAATTGTATTTAAGTTTTATCAATATACTATTGATCAAAGTATTGTGCGTTTATGTTTTATTGGAAAGTATATTGAGTTGAGCTTGTTTTAAAACACAGAATTTAATTGGAGAATAGGAAATGAAAAACATTATTGGTTGAAGTTCATAAGAAATGTCAGTTAGTAACTATTGATAGTAAATATGTTATTTAAGAATCTGATAATTTTTACATTTCTAGATGAGTTTGTATAGTATGAAGTTCTAATTAAAATATTATCCATATTTTATACCACACTAAAATATTTACCATAATGTTAACTGTACTTATACATTTGAATTTTTAAATATAATAATATTTTGTTTCACAAGCTTTTGAGCCACATGATCCGCTGTGATTAGAGAAGAATACAGTAATACCCAGGGATAGAGAGTGAGTTAGTATGATACAATTATGATGTGGAAGTATACTTACACAGGTCAAAGTCAAGATGATTCAAAATTTTGCAACATGAATCATGGTTCAGCTGGCCAACATTAAAAAGGGCCAATCGTGACAACACCTCTTCTGAATTTCAGTCTTTCCTATCTTGATCAATATATCCAGATCCTCTATCTTGTCACAAATCACTTGTATCACTTGTCTTCCTGTTGTTCATTAATTTGCTCAAGTGGGCACCAGTAACATCTCCATTCACTGGGAATGAGGTCCATTATTGTTACTGTTTTTGGTATATTGAATACACCACAGGTAGCTTGCCAGGCACTCCTGTGGCTCTGGGTTCATGCCAGGGGGCTCAGTCTTTTTCTATGTCAGACCATCAACTGTCCAGAGCCCACGGGGCAGAGCTCTGGGTGTAAGCAAGCCAGTCTCCTGTTTGCCACCTGCCCATTTAGTGGGGCACCGCAACCACACCTGTAACACCTCAAGGGGCAGGCTTGTCACCAAATATATCATGTAAGTCACATGAATATACATATAAGAACTAAGGGTCATTCTTAAGAACTCTCCTCACCTATGTACCACCCCCCCCCATTTGTTACTCTCATTTAAAAGAACACACAGCTTCTAGATTATTCTTTATTTCAAATCTAATTCTCTAGATGAACTTCTAAGAAAAACACATATCTTAACTTTATGTTGGCTATTAACAAATCCCCCAAAAGCATGCTGTTTATGTACTTTAAAAGACTTGGGAAATATGGCTGGATTTATACTTAAATTTAGAGATTGGGGAGATGAAAGAGTTGTTAGGAAAAGTACCTGCCTTGGGGGCCAGAGCAATAGCACAGTGGCTAGGGTATTTGCCTTGCAAGTGGCTGACTGGGGGTTGATGCCCAGCATCCCATATGGTCCCCAAGCACCATCAGGAGTGCAGAGCCAGGAGTAACCCCTGAGTGTCACTATATGTGACCCAAAAGGCAAAAAAAGAAAAGAAAAAGAAAAAGTACCTGCCTTATAATTATGAGTCTATGGGCTTGATTCACAGCCCTGTCCCACATACTGAGTGCAATCCCAGGGATACTACAGCACAAATCTTCAGCATTTCAACAAAGTGAAATGAAGAATTGAAGAAGTGAAATAGAGAATAAAATCCATAACCACAGCAACTATAAAATACAAAAGTAAGCAGTTAACAAAATAGACTAAGAGTTTTAAAATTAGGTGCTCTTGCATTCTTGGTAGAACAACATAAATTTCATAGAAACTGAAATAAAGATGAAATTGGCATTAGGAATATTGCTTTTATGAACGAGGGGATTTTGACAGGCATTTTTTTTCTAAATCTTATTTTTAAAGCACCACTCACAGTAAGAATGAGGATACTATTAGGTAACAATTGACTATATTTAATGTTTTCCCCACATCAAACCTCATATTTCATAAAGAAATGCCTTGAATGTGCAGTGCCTATGTTCAGATTAGTGGTTACAGTTAGATTTTTTTGAGGCATTCATCCCACTTCTTTCTCTCACTATCACAGTGGTTTACCCAGGCAAAGCACTTGCACTTTCTATCTTGTCACTTTACTCCCAGGCAGCATAAAATGGATTGGAAGGCAGACTTTCTCTTTCTGTGAGATAAAAGAGAAAGTCTGCCTTCCAATGTGAATTTTAAATGATACCATATCAGCAAATCCAAAGAAAAGTCCCTAAAGAAGATGCGTCATCTAAGATGATGTATGGCACTGATTATGCTTGGCTGAGGTAGAAACACATCTAACAAGACCAGCCTGCCTGCAGCAGTTGCCATAGCAGCAGAGGCACCAGTCATCAGAGCCATGCCAAGACTCTTCTTTTGTGCTCCCTGTGAATTTCCAACTAGCCACTGCACAGGCTGAAGTCCGGATCCTTTGACACACAGAAAAAATTATGTAGTATTTTGAACATACTCTGGTTGTGATAAAATGACAGATGGCTCCATAAAATATGCAATAAAAGCGGTCTCTAGGGTCTTTTGAAAGTTAAAGAATGTGAGAACTCACTGTGGTGTCATTTGGCCTTTGAGGTTGCGAGTCTGTCAACATTTCATTTCCATACTCCCTCCCTTTTGTATCTGCACCATACTAGCGACCTACACCATAGAAAGGAATTTTCTGTATGAAAATCTTCTTTTTAAAAATATGTACAATTCTTCACTTTGTTGAAATGCTGAAGATTTCTGTGGTAGTATCCCTGGGATTGCACTCAGGATGTAGTTTTCATCTATGGATCCACACAAAAATGTTTTGTTTTACCTTCATATATGATAAAAGTATTTCTTTTGAATTATTTATTAAAAACTCCATTATTTTTGCCCCAAAGTTGCATTTTCATATGGAGAGCTATATTAAAAATACACATTTTAATTAAGAAATGAAGCTCACATATGTCCCTAGAAACTTTGACAAACAAATCTTTAATTTCTTGAGCAAAAGTGCTCATTAGATTTGACATGGAATGTTCAAGCCAGAAGAGAAAATTAGAGATGGACTCAGTGTCTGGTATTAAAGTTAATCCAGTAGTAAAGTCACCAGCTTAAGAATCAGTAATTCTGTATCCTGATCTTATCATTTACAAACCACAGGACCATAGCTAAGATTAAGTAGCAATTCTATAAAAAACTGTCCTGGCATTCAGGAAACAGAACGCTGTTACAGAAAAGCATACTGACAACTGGTAATAATTACAAAATACTTAGTCTCCAACTTTGACCAAATCCATATAACATTCAACATGAGGGAGAGAAACATTTAAGAACTCCTATCTAGTAGAGGGATGAGGACATAGAGGTTAGTACAAGATGTCAAAGAAACGTTTGATCAAACTTTTCTGGGCATTTACTACTCCAATCAATAAAGCTCTAATTTATATTGAACTCTATGCACTTCTTGCAGGTGATCTCAATCTGGAGAGCTCTATCAACATGTATCTTATAGATGCCAGAGCTTTGTATGGAAAATCAAGGGTTCATGTGACAATTTTTTATTGTTTCCTTCAGACTTTCAGAGAAGATAGGACCAAACCTTATTTTCATGTGTTATTTAAAGAGACATGATATATATACATATATATATGTATATGTATATATATATGTATATATATATTTAATGCCTATACCAACATAGAGTACATGTACTTTAGAGTACATGTATATGCTATATATACATATATATATAACATATACATGTACTCTAAAGTCTTCTCATTAATTAATGAATGGAGGAATGAATAATGCACAAAGTCCATTTGGGAATAAATTGTTGGGCAAAAGAAATTATTCTGCCTTCCTCAAGCAATACAGGTCAACAGAGGCAACAGTGCCTCAAAGGAGCCATCATCTCCACTTCAACACAAAGATTTGTGATCATCTCTGGGCTCTCTGTGGTACTAGACACAGTGCTTAGCATTATTGGCCATGAACAATTAACTTCAATGGAAAAATGAAATACATCATAATATTCATTTTTCTAATGGAAAAGTTAGAAGCAATCTTCTCTGAAATAGTGAGGCATGATAAACAACTTACTGGAAGTGAGTTGAAAGAGAACACTGCTTTTGGACCACCATGGAGGCGTTCTATAAGAGCTAAACCACTTATCTCTCAGACCTTGAGCGAAATCCCTGCATCACAAGACTACCTATTTAGGAAAGCCTATCAAATCTGACTTCTTCAATTCCTGCTCATGCTCCAAGAAGGCAAGTGACTTTAGTTTATTCTCTGAACTTGTTGGTCTCATTCTGGGTACCATTCTAACCCAAAACCATGTTTTTTATGATCCCATTACCACTGTTCTGTTATCCTGACCAAGTTCCAGATAAGTTTCAGTGACAAAGCTCAAATTTCCCTGGGATTTATTTCTGTACATCTGTATCTTTCAAAAGTCCTGATTTTTATTATATAAGGAAAAGTCAAGCTTTTCCTTTTACGTCCATTTCCCCACAAAAACCCATATTGGAGATCCTGGAAGAAGCAGTATATGTTTCTTCTACAGGAAAAGCCATGCCATTATGCTGCAGGACTGGGTAGAATCCACAAAGCATTTTGACTATTCTTCTGTTCCTTCTCTTCTATATCACTGTATCACTGTCTTCCCGTTCATCATTGATTTGCTTGAGCGGGCACCAGTAACATCTCCATATATCCTGTCTCATGCAAGTAGAGCCCAAGGGCACCTGCTTGCTCCAGGAACATAAAGAGTCTCAAACCATTCCATCAGGTCATGGGAATGAGGTATATAATTGTTACTGGTATCTGGCATATCAAATATGACACGGGTAGCTTGCCAGGCTCTGCAGTGCGGGTAGCATACTCATCTCTAATTCCAGCATATATAGATCTCTTCTATATATGCTATTTTATTTTCAATGTAAAGCTGTCTTGCAGGACAACTATGCCTGACAAATAGGCTTGAGCATGTACACACCTCCATTCCCACTAACTTGAAGAGACTTCAGTGCTCAGGATTACTCCTTGCAGTGCTTAGAGGATTCTACAGTAATGAAGATTGAACCCAGGTCACTCCATGTAAAGCCCAAGCTCCACATTGAACTATCTCTCCATCCCAAAGACACAGCTATTAGAGTGTAAATAGTAGCCAACAATTACAAGTTTTCCCTATCAGACTTACTCCAGACTTTCATGAGTTTGAAGAGACTTTTCTCTCTTGCTGGCATTCAAGGACACCTTTACCTTTACTGGTTAATGCAATTGGGTGTTATATAAGTCTATTGAACTCAGCTCAGGTTAGTCTACTTATCTTGCCTAAAGCACTGACACCTACTAAACAATTATTTTATTTCTACATTATCTGAGACATTGTGAATTAAAATTTATATGTGAAGGAGTTTACAGTTCAACAAGACAATGAGATAATCATGGTTTTAAAAAATCCAAACAGCAAAATATACCTTATTAGTTAGTGGTTTTCTAAAAGAGATTGACTATTATCATTAAACAAGAGAAATAAATAAAACAAAAACAGAGAAGCAAAATTCTCATTATTTGAACATAATACAGTTTTACAACTATACTCTCCAGAGAGATAACTACAATATATTAGATACAATGATATAATTCAATAAAAATCAATAAAATATCTGCTTAAAAATTAATTCCCCAAAATCAGTTTTTCTTATAAATACAAGTAATACTATGTAAATGTCAAAATGATAATTGTTGAAGGTTAAAAAGGACAGTGTTGGTATCATGTGAAAAATATTAATTCTACATAATATAATTCAAGATGAATAAAGACAATAATAATATTTACAAAAATACTGTAAAGACATTATTCTTGAAATAGCATTATAAATGCATTATTGTTTTAAACACTATGGCTCTTAGTTATTTGTCAAGCAATACAACTTATATGAAAATTTGATACAGGCACAGAGATAAATTGACCGATAAATGAAACAAATCTGAGATTCATAAGTACATATCACGATCACGATCACGATCTTCCCGTTAATCATCTATTTGCTAGAGCGGGCACCAGTAATATCTCCATATGTCCTGTCTCATGCCAGAGGAGCAAAGGGCATCGGCTTGCTACAGGAACATAAAGAGCCTCAAACCATTATATTAGGTCATGGGAATGACCTAATATAATTGTTACTGGCATTTGGCATGTCAAATACAACACGAGCAGCTTGCTAGGCTTGCCGCACGGGAGGCATATTATTTAAACACCTCCAAATAAAGCATTTATTGATGAACTGTGCGCCGCAAGCGGCCGCGTGAGCCGGGCTGTGATGGGCTGGTCGGCTGGGTGGAGTTCTGAAGAGAGGGAAGTCCGGATGTGGAAAATGGCGGCACCCATGGAGTGGGTGGGGGGGTCGTCTGGCTGGTTGTGAGGTTCTGCCGGGGTGGTGGGCCAAGGCTAGAACCCACCATGCCTCCCGACTGCCTCATGAACAGCTGGGCACAGGGAGAGCAAGCAACCGCTCTGCCCCATGTCTGAGTCTCTGGACCAGCATACCTGGACTGTATTGAGGAAGAAATTGCTGCAGGGTGGGTGTCGATGATCCGGGCTGTGATGGGCTGGTAGGCTGGGTGGAGTTCTGAAGAGAGGGAAGTCCGGATGTGGTAAATGGCGGCACCCATGGAGTGGGTGGGGGGTCGTCTGGCTGGTTGTGAGGTTCTGCCGGGGTGGTGGGCCAAGGCTAGAACCCACCATGCCTCCGACTGCCTCATGAACAGCTGGGCACAGGGAGAGCAAGCAACCGCTCTGCCCCATGTCTGAGTCTCTGGACCAGCATACCTGGACTGTATTGAGGAAGAAATTGCTGCAGGGTGGGTGTCGATGATCCGGGCTGAGATGGGCTGGTCGGCTGGGTGGAGTTCTGAAGAGAGGGAAGTCCGGATGTGGAAAATGGCGGCACCCATGGAGTGGGTGGGGGGGTCGTCTGGCTGGTTGTGAGGTTCTGCCGGGGTGGTGGGCCAAGGCTAGAACCCACCATGCCTCCCGACTGCCTCATGAACAGCTGGGCACAGGGAGAGCAAGCAACCGCTCTGCCCCATGTCTGAGTCTCTGGACCAGCATACCTGGACTGTATTGAGGAAGAAATTGCTGCAGGGTGGGTGTCGATGATCCGGGCTGTGATGGGCTGGTAGGCTGGGTGGAGTTCTGAAGAGAGGGAAGTCGGATGTGGTAAATGGCGGCACCCCTCATGAACAGCTGGGCACAGGGAGAGCAAGCAACCGCTCTGCCCCATGTCTGAGTCTCTGGACCAGCATACCTGGACTGTATTGAGGAAGAAATTGCTGCAGGGTGGGTGTCGATGATCCGGGCTGAGATGGGCTGGTCGGCTGGGTGGAGTTCTGAAGAGAGGGAAGTCCGGATGTGGAAAATGGCGGCACCCATGGAGTGGGTGGGGGGTCGCCTGGCTGGTTGTGAGGTTCTGCCGGGGTGGTGGGCCAAGGCTAGAACCCACCATGCCTCCCGACTGCCTCATGAACAGCTGGGTACAGGGAGAGCAAGCAACCGCTCTGCCCCATGTCTGAGTCTCTGGACCAGCATACCTGGACTGTATTGAGGAAGAAATTGCTGCAGGGTGGGTGTCGATGATCCGGGCTGAAATGGGCTGGTCGGCTGGGTGGAGTTCTGAAGAGAGGGAAGTCGGATGTGGAAAATGGCGGCACCCATGGAGTGGGTGGGGGTCGTCTGGCTGGTTGTGAGGTTCTGCGGGGTGGTGGGCCAAGGCTAGAACCCACCATGCCTCCCGACTGCCTCATGAACAGCTGGGCACAGGGAGAGCAAGCAACCGCTCTGCCCCATGTCCAATCGGAAGGGTCAACAAATTCATAAGTACATATAAATTCATAAATAGACATCACATTTTAATTTAGTATATAAGGAGAAGCACCATGTCTATCATTGAACAAAATTGTGTCTAAATCATGTCTAAATTGTGTCTAAAATGCATGGCATTTGGACAAACAAAAAGATTAATTGTCATTTCACTCCTTCCACCATAATTAATTAAAGATGAATAAAGATACAATGAAGTAAAAATCTACAAAACTTACTAGCAGAAAAGTCTCATATAGATCCATAGGAACGGTTAAAATATGTGTGTATGGATGCTAGAAAGTGGGTGTGATGGGAGAAGGAAGGGAAGAACATGGCAGCCCAATTGCCTTAACCCTTTAATAAATAACAAATCAGGGATTGACAGAATAATACATACAGGTACTAGAAAATGGACTTCCATAAAATTGACCCATTTTATCCACCCTTCTACTCTCTTTCCTTTAGAACAATAAGTTTGATCTTATAATCCAAAAGTTTTACTTTTTTTTTGACTTAATTTTGTGATTGAACTTATGACAATAAACTTAATATACAGATGCTAGTTTATAGTGATAAAAACTTACTTAAAACACACTTAAAATAATATAATGTGATATACTTTGGCAAAAAATGTAATAATGCTTTGGTAACTCATCTATACATATAATCAATAAATCCTGACTAAACAACAAACAAATTGTACTATTCTCCTTATTCCCACTCTTTTTTAAATGAATTATCTGTTTTGCAACTATATATAAAGAGCTTAGAATTCATTCACCCAAATTTCCAACAAGAAAAAGAGGAACTGAAAACTGGTGGTTTCTCTTTGACCCATGAAAGAACTGAGTTCGCAACAAATTGTGATTTGTGACTGAAGAAACAGACCTGGAATCTCAGACCACATTTATCTTTAGCAGAAGCCCCTGGAACTGTAGACTTGGAGAAACAACTGTGAAAAATAGAATAGGGACCGTGGGAAAATAATCTGAAATATGGCCGAACTCTCTGTATCATGAAGGCTTAATTATGAAACACTCTACAACATCGAAAATAAAAGTATCTTTAAAGACAACACACCACTGACCAAGCAAATGGAAGCAATGATAAACAAAAGGGATTATATAAAATTGAAAAGCTTCTGCACTTCAAAAAAAAATGGTGACCAAGATACAAAGACAATCCACAGAGTGGAAAAGGATATCCACCCAATACCCATCTGACAAGGGGTTAATATCCAGGATATATCAGGCACTGGTAGCACTTCACAAGAAAAAAAACAGCCAACCCCATCAATAAATGGGGAGAAGAAATAAACAGAAGCTTCCAAAAAGAAGAAATTCGAATGGCCAAAAGGCATATGAAAAAGTGTTCTTCATCTTTAATCATGAGGCAGATGGAAATCAAAACAACAATGAGGTACCATCTCACACCACAGAGACTGGCACACATCCAAAACAGCAAGAACAACCGGTGCTGGCGTGGATGTGGGGAAAAAAGGACTCTCATCCACTGTTGGTGGGAGTACCGGCTGGTCCAGCCCTTTTGGAAAACAATATGGGCATTCCTCTGAAAACTAGATATTGAGCTCCCATTTGATCCAGCAATAGCACTCCTGGGAATATACCCGAGAGACCGAAAAACACATAGCAGAAACACTATCTGTACTTCTTTATTCATCTCTGCGCTATTCACAATAGCTAGAATCTGGAAACAACCTAAAGCCCGAGAACAGAGGACTGGCTAAAGAAACTGTGGTTCATCTACACTATAGAATACTATGCAGCTGTCAGAAAAGATGAAATTATGAAATTTACCTGCAAATGGATGGACATGGAGACTATCACGCAGAGTGAAATTAGTCAGAAAGGAAAAGGACAGATACAGAATGACTGCATTCATTAATAGGATATAAATATATACCAGTGTTTTACTAAATGTGGGAAATGGTAATGGCAGATTAAAACTCACCATTGAATATACACAAAGAGACTTAAGTGATAAACTCTAAATATCTACAGGGCTAGCCACAATGTGTAAAAGAAGAGGGAGAGAGATGCAAAGACAGAGAGAGACAGAGATAGAAAGAGAGGAAATGCGGCTACCTGCTATTGATGCAGCCTGGGGGTGGGAGGAGGGGGGGGGTACATTGGTGGTAGAAATGGGGCACTGGTGGAGGGATGGGTGCTGGAACAGTGTATTACCAAGAATCACTTATGAACACCTTTGTAATTGTATGTCTCACAGTGGTATAATAATTTTTTTTTAAAAAGAGATGTTGTCAAAAGTTGTTTCAGAATTCAGAGACTTTGGTCCCCCACAAGTTTTTGTTTCTCACTTAAGGTAGATGAGAAAGAAGAGAAATCTTTAAAAACAAAAAAAGCAAAAATTCTTACTTTTGAAGATCATATAATATGAGCACAGAAGTACTAAATTTCCCCACACCACAGAGGTTTTATCTGTAATTGTGAAATAATTTCAAGTGAAAGAACTGTAAGACACAGGTTCTCTAAGAAATACTGGAGAAGCCCAAAGTCAAGAGGAGTGATAAATGTCAGAGAACCAGAGAAATACAAACCTTCTGGTACCTTTAATGAAAATAATCACAGGTCAATCTTATATTAAAGAAATCCTCATAGAATGAAGAGAGAGAGAGAAAGAGAGAGAGAGAGAGAAGAGATAAAGTATCTGTCATAGAGGCAGGCTAGGGGTGGGGGAGGGAATTGGGGACATGGGGGTGGGAAATGGGCACTGGTGGAGGGATGGGGCTGGAACACTGTATGACCGAATCCCAAACATGAACTTCTTTGTAATTGTATATCGCATGGTGGTATAATAAAATAAAATTAATTAAATAAATAAACAAACAAATAAATAAATAATAAATAAAAATCAATAAAAAAATAAAGAAATCCTCATAGTGGATAACTATTTACTTCAGTTCCTATTATCTTATACAACTTTGCACAACATCCAACAGAAAAGTCCAATTTAATTCACAACAAAAGGTAATTTAAAAAGTATTTTAAGGAGATAAAGCAAGCATTAGAACCAAGTTTAAATGTAATGTTGATCTCCTAAAGAAAACTCAACCAGTGGTCTAGAGTGATACTCCAAAGGGTAGGGCTATTGCATTGTACCCAGCAAACTGGGTTCAGTTCCCAGAACCCCATATAGTCCTCAAACCCCTCTGTAGTGATCCTGAGTGCAGAACCAGGAGAAGAAAAGAAGGAAGGAAAGAAAGAAAGGAAGGAAGGAAGGAAGGAAGGAAGGAAGGAAGGAAGGAAGGAAGGAAGGAAGGAAGGAAGGAAGGAAGGAAGGAAGGAAGGAAGGAAGGAAGGAAGGAAGGAAGGAAGGAAGGAAGGAAGGAAGGAAGGGAAGGAGGGAAGGAGGGGAGGGGAAGGAGGGGAAGGAGGGAAGGAGGGAAGGAGGGAAGGAAGGAAGGAGGGAAGGAAGGAAGGAGGGAAGGGAAGGAAGGAAGAAAGAAGGAAAGAAAGAAAGAAAGAAAGAAAGAAAGAAAGAAAGAAAGAAAAAGAAAGAAAGAAAGAAAGAAAGAAAGAAAGAAAGAAAGAAAGAAAGAAAGAAAGAAAGAAAGAAAGAAAGAAAGAAAGAAAGAAAGAAAGAGAAAGAAAGAAAGAAGAAAGAAAGAAAGAAAGAAAGAAAAGAAAGAAAGAAAGAAAGAAAGAAAGAAAGAAAGAAAGAAAGAAAGAAAGAAAGAAAGAAAGAAAGAAAGAAAGAAAGAAAGAAAGAAAGAAAGAAAGAAAGAAAGAAAGAAGGAAAGAAAGAAGGAAAGAAAGAAAGGTGGTAGGAAGGAGAGAGGGGAGGACAGAGCAGAAGGGCTTCTTTTAAGTCCTATGAAATCAGCATTAACAGAGTATCAGTGGCAGGTGAGGCATTATAAAACATAAGATGGCAGGTCAATATCTTTCATGAGTAGCAAAATACTATTGAACTAAAATTGACAAAGTTTAAAAGAATTATATACCATGATTAGGTGGTATTTATATCAGAAAGGCAAATCTGGTTCAATACTTATAAATCAATCAATATAAGACATAAAATCAATACATAAGTCAAATAAAAAGGAAAATCATGGCCATACTAACAGAAAAAGTATTTGTAAAATCCAAATCCTATTTATGATTTTTAGAAATAGTTCAGTAAAGTAGGAGTACATGGACACATTCTCAATTTGATAATAACATTTACAAAAGAACATAAGTTAACATCATAATTAGTTGTCAATTAAATGGCCACTTGACCCACTTTGTTAGAAACAGGAAAAGATTTCTCTCTCACAGCTCCAATTGAATTCTATCCAGACTAAAGCTTGAACTTTAAGTACTGACAGGTGTAATAAAACTGAAAATGAAATAAAAGGTACATGATTTTTAAAGGAAGGAGAAGGAGAGAATGCAAAGAAATAAAGAGGAGGAAGGGAAAAGGAAGGCTGGAAGTCTAATGCTAATCTATTTTAAGACTTTTCGGCTCTGGCTTGATGTGGCTCAATGGTAAAACACCTGCCAGCCTTGTGTGAAGCCCTGGCGGCAATCTCTGGCCCAGCATCCCCTAACAATAGAACTACAGAATAACCATAATCAAAATAGTCCTGTCATGGTGAAAGAATACCCATTAACAATGGAACAGAATAAAAAGCTTCGACTAGCCCCATACAATTACAGTCAATTGAATTCTGACAAAGCAGAAAGACAATTTAAAAGAAAAGCACAGTACTTTCGATAAATACTGCTTCAGAGCACTTGAAAGTCCTATGTGAATGCTAAATAAATAAACCTAGACACAGATTTTACACTTTATACTGTCATCCAAAAATCACAGGGACATTTGAATAGAAGAGTTTCATTGGCAAGAAAATATCATGTAATTTGGGGAAACATGCCTGGGCAGCACAGACTATAAAGCAAGCTTCAAAAGCAGAGGAACGGGAGTGCTGGCAAGACAGCATAACCACTAAGGCACTTGCCTCCCGTACAGTTCACCCAGGTTTGATCCCCAGCACCCCATTTCGTGCCTTGGGCCATCCAGGAGTGATCCCTGAGTGCAGAGCTAAGAATAAGCCCTGAGCACCACAACATGTGACCAAAAAACACACAAAGAAGAGATACTGGGGCCAGAGAGATAGCTCAAAGGAAGAAAAAACACGTTATACCACATGGTCCCCTGAGAACTGTGAGAGTGACACCTTAATACAGAGCCCAGTCACCACCGGGTATAGACCCAGACAAATAAGCAAAACATTTGCTTTGGAAAAGGAGGAAAGAGAGTCTTTGCATCCAGTATATCTGATGTAATACCACTTTACTAAATCTCTATGTTTATACATAGTGTGGGATTTTTAGGGAAAACATATTATAAAATATTAAATATTAAAATATAATACATATTTATGAGGAAAATAAGGAAGGTGTGCAACTAAGGAACACACACTGAACAAATATAGAAAATGACTGAGGCCCCTACCCGCCCCCACCCCCAGCACTGCCAGGAGTAATTCTTGAGCAAAGAGCCAGGAGTAATCTCTGAGCATTGCTGGGTGTGAACCCCCAAAAAAGAAAGAAAAAAAAAAGAAAATGACTGAAAAACATCATGCGCATGTTTTTGTGTGGTAATGAAGAAATTTATGATTATGGATCAAGGAAGGCAATTTTGCATAATTTCCAATGACCATTTTATTCAGCCAGGGCCCTTTTCAATACAAATGTATGTGTAAGGTTTTGTCTTGATCAAAGCAAAAAGATTGTAACAAGTTACTTACCCCTTGATGGGGTTATTGTATACCTGAACAGAGCCTCAGGCCCTGGTGTTTTGATTTCCTAATTCCTAAGAGTCCACCTCAGTTTTCCTGAGAAAAATGGAGTCATAAGGCTGCAGGTTACTGGATTACAACACAGATATTAATCCAAAATGTATTATAATCCTAAATTTAAGGCACATCAATAACAGAGAAAACACAACAAAACTTTCCGATGTTAAGTTTGGTGACAAGATTTTAAGCACAACACCAATAGCATGATCCACAAATCAAAACTTCGTAAACTGGTTGTACTAAAATTAAAAGCGTGTACCCTGAGGAAGGAACTTTTAAGAGAAGAAAGGGACAAGCCACAGAGAAAATATTTGTAAAACACACATTGGATTAAGGATTCCAAAGCATGAACTTAAAAAAAAAAAACTCAGTTAAAAGATTAACCAAAGATCTGAAGAGAAATCTCCCCAAAGATGGCTTCTAAGTGTATGTAGTGCAACCAACAATGTATAGGAGAAGGAAGAGAGAGAGAGGGAGAGAGAGAGAGAGAGGAGATAAAGAACCTGCCATTTAGGCAGTCCATGGGAGGGGGAGGGAATTGGGGACATGGGTGGTGGGAGATGGGCACTGGTGGAGGCGGGGTGCTGGAACACTGTGTGGCGAAACCTCCAAATGTGAACAACGTTGCAATTGTATATCTCACAGTGGTATAATAAAATGTTAAAAAAGAAAATAATCACAGTGTCTTTAGCACTGGAGGGAGCAACCCCAGAGCCCAGACCTGGAACTAGTCTCCAAATACCAAGGAGTATTTTTCCAACTATACCCACCTCCCCACCAAAGGAGAAGACACAGATGGAAAATAAGCACATAAAAGCACTCTCAGCATAACTTGTCATTAAGGAATTTCAAATTAAACTGATTAGATACTGTTAAACACCTATTACAATGACTAAAAGCCAAAACTTAATACTGAGGGTTATCCTGGGGCTACGGAGCAACAGAAATTCCTGTTTGTTATAAGAGTGCAGCACGGAAAACAGTCATTTTCTTACAAAACTTACCAGAGTAGTTTTACTGTACAATTTAGCAATCACACTTCTAGTTATCTAAAAGCCTATGCCCATACACAAATTGCATGAGTGTGATAACAACAGCTTTAGTCATAATCAACAAAACTGGAAACAATGAAGATGTCTGTTGTAAAAGCAAAGAAGACAATGACATTCAGCAATAAAAAAGAAAAGACCTATCAAGCCTCAAAAGAAATGGATGAGTTGAAACAAAAATTTCAGTTTAAAACAGAAAAAAACCAGTCTTAAAAAGGCCATAAACTTGAACCATAGAGACAGTACAGGGGTTATAGTGCTTACTTTGTATGAGGTCAACCCGGGTTTCACTCCCAGGCACCATATAAGGGTTTTTTTCATAGCTAGGAATAATACCTGAACACCGAGAGCCAAGAGTAAGAACTCAGTACCATCATGTGTGACCAACCCTATTCCAAACATGACATATACTATGTGATTCCAACTATATATCCACCTGATTAAGGCAAAAAATTAAAAGTGGTAGACAAATCAGTGGTTACCTGTCACTCTGACACGTTGGGTCTACAGAACCAGAGAAGAGGCAGCAGTGTGACTAGTCACTCTTCCCGTCCTTTGCAAACTGTGACGGTGATGTAGGCAGGCAGACAGGGGGTCTCTAAGGTAATAAAGTTTCGCCCCTAAGGCTGTCCAGATTCACCTGTTTGGAAACCGGAACCAAGACTTGATAAAACCCTCAGTAGACCCTAAGGAATCCGGATCAACCTGTCTCAGACAGGCCCCTAATCTGGTTACATTCCAGGACAGAAGACCCAGCAGGAACAGAGGTCTAGAAAAGGAGATTTTCAAAGAAAACCACTCCCAAAGTCTACTTCCCTTGGCAATGACCCTAGCAACCTAGGTTGAAGCCCCATATGGGAATAACTTGGGGAGAAATCTATAAAAGTCGTATTTACCAAAGAACAGCGCACACATGCTGCATGGATACACATGCTGCCTGAGCCCACATGGTCGAGCACATGTGGAGTCTGAGCACATGTGTTGCCCGCATCTTCCCTCTTGAGATGTGTACTCTCTCTTACTTGCTCTCCGTCTTTGGGGTAGCCTGCGCTTCTCCCTTGAGTGCGTTACTCTCTCTTACTTTCTCTCCCCCTTCCCTTTACTAAAACTTATTTCATAAAATCTGTTTTACTTCACTGCTCGTCAACTCCTGAAAATTCCTTTTCTGCGAGGAAGACAAGAACCCTGAGGCAACCCTGGGTAAGGCCTAGGACTGACTTTCCTTTCCTGCAAAAGAGAAATTCCTCGCTCCAGCCTGAGTTCATGGCTCCCTGAGAAATCTAAGGTGGTGGAGATCAGCTCCCATGCCTAGAGATCAAGCGGACATCAAGTGTGGCTTGACGGCCACCTCGTGGGGCTGGTGGGGCTCAGGCCCACACCGTGCAGTGGCTCATGGCAGACTTTATCAGTCCTAAGCCTGCCCAGCGGGTCAGGGGCAGCATAGGCGGCTGGGGAGAAAGCAACCATCTCTCTCCCCTTCTGGCCTCACATAAGCCACCCATGAGGCCCACCTGCATCAACTGGAAGTGGGAAAGTCCCTTGAGGCAGAGTACAGATCCTTCAACGGAAACACCATCTGCACTTTTATTTTCATAGCAGCACTATTCACAATAGCCAGAATCTGGAAACAACCAGTATGTCCGAGAACTGATGACTGGATAAAGAAACTTTGGTACATCTACACAGTGGAATACTATGCAGCTGTTAGGAAAAATGAAGTTATGAAATTTGCCTATAAATGGATGGAGAGTATCATTGAGTTGAGTGAAATTAATCAGAAGGAAAAAAGACAGATATAGAATGACTGCATTTATTTGCATGACATATATATATGTATGTATATATATACATACATATATATATATACATATATACATATTATGACACTAAAATCCAAGGTCAGGCAAAACGTGGATCAGGAGGTTTTATCAAAGGTGGAAATTACCACAAACGTGTGGGAGTCAGAGGTTAGGTAAGTCAAAGAAGGGAACATGTGCTAATAATTGTCAAAAGGGCTAATACCAACCTAGAACTGAGCATTAATACAGGCAAAAAGATACACATGATAACCTCTAAGTGTATGTATTACAATCCACAATATGTTAGAGAAGGAAGAGAGAGAGAGAAAGAGAGAGGGATAAAGAGAGAAAAGAGATAAAGAACCTGCCATAGAAGCAGGCTATGGGAGGGGGAGGGAATCGGGACATTGGTGGTGGGAAATGGACATTGGTGGAGGGATGGGTGCTGGAACACTGTATGGCCGAAATATTCAAACATGACAACTTTGTAGTTGTATATCTCACGGTTGTATAATAAAATATTAATTAAAAAAAAGAATAGAAAAGCATTCCGCAAGCCTCTGCAGAGAGATGACTTGTTTTATTCCAGAAAGGCTTGGGTTTATATATATCAACAGAAGGGACAGGGAGGAAGAGGGGACATTTCCAAGCACAAGCCCACAAACTGTTAAACAAGGTGTTTTGAGTTTGAATGGGGAAAGTGTGTTTTGGTTTTCTTTACATTCTCCCCTGGCAATTTGCTCTCAACTGTCCCTGAGTTGCTAGGGTCAATGGCCCAGTATTGCAGCCTGCTGACCTGCTGTAGGAAAAAAAGGAAAGAAGTGGGGTTTGGTTGCCTGGAGGTCAAGGAGGCCTGCAGGGGAAGGGGCCACCAAGTCTCTGGAGCTCACCCTCGACCCAGCTGTTTCCCCAATCATTCCCTGCATAGCCCTACAGTTACCCAGGACTGTGAAGAAGGATTTGATTGAATGGGTAAAGCATAAAGCATATTTGGGCAGGGGGTAGTTAGAAGTACTCTATGGTGATGAAAGGTACACAGAGCATTTGACAAACTCTTATAGTACTTTACAGTGCAAAGAGCAAACTTTAATGCATATAATTAGAAAAAATAATTTAGAAGATTATAGTATCTCAGCACTGAATACAGCATAACAAAATAATATAAATGTGTTGAAACAATCACAGTGATGTAGAAGAGGACTAAGTTGCTGACCGAAGTAACTTTGGAATTTTTGTAACTAAAAGCAATACAACTATGCTTAAGCATTGTATTCTAGTTTTTTAACATTACAATTGGTTGGGAGCAATAATACAGTGGGTAGGGAGTTTGCCTTGCATGTAGGGTACCGGGTTCGATTCTGGGAATCCCATTGGTACCACCAGCACTCTCAGGAGTTAATTCCTGAGTGCAAAGCCAGGAGTAAATCTCTTAATATTGCTGGGTGTGACCAAAAAAAAAAGCAAATAAATAAATTAAATAATTAGAGTTACAACTGGAAGTTACAGATAGGCAAAAGAGAAAAAACTAGAAGATATGCACTAATGGCTTTGTGTTAGAAACATTATAATATCTCATTAGAATAATGGTATCCTATTTATGCAGTTAGTTATATATTTCAGATGTATATATACTTAAGTTAGAGTAAACACATGTATATTTTTTCAATGATTGAGCAGAATACCAAGAATAACATCTGACATTTGATGTTAAGTAAAAGCAACCAACACTCCTGGAAGAAATGACTATTCCTAAAATTGTCACAAGACTTATAGAACATGAGTATGCACAAATCATCTTAGAACCACATAAAATAAGTGTTTTGAAAATACTTTTTTGGGGCGGAGCAATAATGCAACTGGTAGGGCATTTGCCTTGCACGTGGCTGACCCAGGTTCAATTCCCAGCCATCCCATATAGTCCCCTGGGCACCGCCAGGAGTAATTCTTTAGTGCAGAGCCAGGAGTAACCGCTGAGCATCGCCAGGTGTGATTGAAAAACAAAATGTATACATACATGCATATATATATATATATATATATATATATATATATATATCGTTTTTGCAATGCTAGGAATGAAATTTGTAACCTCTTACATGAAGACAAATGCCCTACCGCTGAACTATATATATATCCTACTAAAAAATATTAAAATTACAACAACAAAAAAGCAATAATGAGGGTGTGTCAAAGGATCCTGGAAAAGTGAATAAAAAGTAAATAGAAAGAGTTGCCAATGGGGTGCTGAGCAAAACTAAAACAGAGTAAACAACAAAGCTTATCAAGTAATATTGATTATAATTTACAGAATAAAATAAATATTTTAAGTCCTCATGAAGTCACACTGCTATAAGTTATTAAATAAATAGGTTGGGTGAATAAACAACTTTCTCCAACAGAGCTACCAATCATTTCTATAGATACTCTTTAGTCAGGGAAATGGAGCCTAACACCTCACGCCTTAGTACTGAAGAAACACAGTTGTTTCTTCTTTCCTTTACATCCTTCTACTTTTCATGAAAAGGGAAGGGAAAGAGATAAAATTTTAGTGGAGAATTATGGCAGAAAATGCCTCCTTCATATGATCAAAGTTTGTTGCAGTACACTGCAGCCCAGAGCCTCTGAATCTGGCCTGGAGTTGCCTCCCTGCAGGCCACTTTGTAGATAGGAGGAGGGTAGTTTGGATGTGGCAGTTTATCTGACCATATATTCTATATTGGCTGGTATAAATATTCTCTGATGTTGCCACAATCATCATGGGACTAGCTAGATCTTACCAGTATATTTGCCTGGCCACATTGGATCTCTAAGTAATTAGACTAGAGAGAAATGCTGTTTGGCTCCAAGCAAGCAAGCATGGCTCTCTGATAACTCAAAGGCAGATAAAATACAGAACAACCATGAAGTAAAGACAAGACTTTTGTGAAGGCTTGGAGAAATATTTAACTGGCCATAGATTATTCTTTGGTACAGATGCATGCCTTTGTAGTCTGTTCATCTCAGATGCCACTACTCCACTCTACCCTGCAGGGTAACTTCCAAGGCAGATCTTGGCTAGGCAACATTAACATCTCAAAAGGCCTAGGTGAGGTTCTGAGAGAAATTACCTGAGAGAATTTGACCCTAATGGTTTTCCATTGAAGTGAGAGGTCTGAGTTGCTGGGAAATAAAACTAGCCTGCTTCTCTCTATCTTCCCTTTTTTTCCCTTTCTGCTGGTGCCCCTTCATGTCGTGGCCGCCATCTTGGCCTACACGTGGTCGCAGCCCAGCCAGGAACCCCAAGTCCGGGGTTTTTCCTATTGCTGATTTGTATGCCAGAACCTGTGTTAAGTAAAGTATTTTGAAACTCTCCAGATTCTTGCATCTTTCTCCAAGTGCCAGGCGCCGATCCCCTGGGACAGAAGGGATCCCTCACCCTGCTCCCGATTTTGTGCGGGGAACCTCAGCGTTTCCCACAAAAGTTCATTTCAACAATACGTTATGTTTTATTTATTTATTTATTTATTTATTTATTTATTTATTTATTTGTTTTTTTGTCTTTTGCTTTTTTGGGTCACACCTGGTGATGCTCAGGGGTTACTCCTGGCTCTGCACTCAGGAAGTATTACTCCTAGCGGTACTCGGGGACCATATGGGATGCTGGGGATCGAACCTGGGTTGGCCGTGTGCTAGGCAAACACCCTGCCCACTGTGCTATCACTCTGGCCCCCAACAATGTTATGTTAACAAGATATACTTGGGTATGGTGTAATGAAAATGAATTTTTCAATAGTGATCTTCTTCCGCAAAACACACATAAACTATCCCTAATTTTTAAAAAATCAGACCAATCTCAAGCAAGGACATGGTACAAAATACCATACCAATACTCCTTTCAAAAGCTACATTCATTACATTAAATTAAGGAAAATCTGACATACCATCACAATGAAGAGGAGCCTAAAGAGACAAAATTTAACATGGTGTTCATGATGGAATCCTGGAACCAAAAAAGACATTTAGAAAAAAAAGAAAGGGTGTGTTAGCAACATATCAATACTAATGGTCAACTCTCGTAAACTATTCATAATTGAGAAAACTATTCATAATTGATAAAACTATTCATAATTGAGAATAAACTATTCATAATTGAGAATAAATGAATAAACTATTCATGGATAAACTATTTATTCATGAATAAACTATTCATAATTGAGAAAACTAGGTATATAGAATATGTAACTGTACTGTCCTTATACATTTCTGTAAATCCAAAGTTGTTCTAGACTTAAGTCTTTTTTTAAAAAGCAAAAATGAAATTTAAAACATCACTAAAGAAAGAGAAATAAAACAAAATACTACAACTCACTCGTTTTAGTGATTAAAATGGAAAAGACTAAAAAGTGGAGATGGAGTAAGCCCTGACCATCGCGGCATGTGATCCAAAATGTGGACCCACCCAATGTGGAGCAGCTTGAACTTCCCATCTTGCTAGTGAAAATGTAAAGTAACATGGCTCAGCAGCTTTGGAAAACCGGCAGTTTCCTAAAATATCAAAGGTATAACTACCGTTCAGTGAATTTATTCCCAAGTATGTCTGCACAAAAGATGAATGCATGTGCTTGCTTGTAATATATACAAACATTCATTGCTGTATTTGAAAGAGCCCCAAACTGGAAACAACTCAAGTGCCTGCCAATAGGGAAATAGAAAAATTAAATTACAGTGACATGTATAAAATATAAAGGTAGTCACTACAATAAAGAATGAACTATTGATTTAAAAAACATAACCTGGGTGAATCTCCATATATTCATGCTGATAAAAGAAGCTCAGTGAAAAGTCTATACTACATGACAACACTTATAAAACTTTGAAAAATGCAAAAAAAAAATCAGTTGCAGGTGTTAAGGTGGAAAGTCAAGGGCAAAATATTAAGAAGGGAGATGTACAATGGAATATGAACAAATTTCATGCATAATGTAAATATTTCTATATGTATTCAGGATAGTCACTATCTTGATAATTGTGATGATTGCACAGGCATATACATACATTGAAATTTGTCAAAGTTTTCATTGCAAATATATGTTAGTTATAGTAAAAAATAAATGGATTATACCTTTTAGGTTAAAAATGACAGGGAAAATACAAGAGAAACTAAAAAATAAAGTTTGCTCAAAGAAAAAGAAAAATATTCTACAATATAATAACTGAACACCCACAATAAATTTTCTAAAAATCTAATTAAAACGTAACAGCTGATAGAGATTTTCTTCCAGAAATCTTTTTTCTTTCTATAAAGATACATTTTAGTTTTTGAAAAATGAAAAATATCTGTGCACATCTAAAAGTGTTTTTCTAATGAAAGAAATGAAATATACAAAACATAGCAACCTCTTCACTACCCCACATTCTCTTAGTACCCAACCACACCTACAGAACAGTTGCAAACCCTAAAAGAAATCATCAACACCATGTGTCTCTAGTTTTACCACTGAGTAAACAGAATGAGAAAATTAATTTGGTTAAGAAAGAAGTGCAGTAACTATAAATTCTTACATTTTCTAAAAAGAAAAGAATATTTTTATTTTTATGCTCACCCAGCTATTACTTAAGTAAAATATATTTAATTAGGGTTTTTAATTCTATGAGTTCATCTATGTATAAAACACATAATTTATTAAGTATTTTATAAACTAACAATCTTAATATACTCACAACATATATTTATCTTCCTTCCCAAAACATTCACAAATGTGATCTCTGCTGGGCTTTTTCTTGTTTATATCTATTATACTCTAAAGATAAATTTTTCCAGAGCCATGGAGATGTCTCAAAGGGCTGGAATGTATGCTCCTATGTGTGAGGCACTGATTCAAGCCTTGGCACCACATGATTTCCCAAGTACTGCTGGCAGTGACCCCCTGAGCACTGACCCCCTGAGCACACCAGGTTTGGCTCCAAAGCAAAGCCAAATAGAAATTATCCACTGTTTAGTACTGAAGCTATTGACCAGGTAGTTTTAATATGCTCTATATCTTTCTAGGGAATATCTCAAAGTGAGCCAGAGCAAGATTCAAACATAATGGAAAGAAAGATACTAAGAGCTATTCAAGGAAGACAGGC
The DNA here is from genome assembly GCA_021461705.1 of Cryptotis parvus. NCBI lineage: Eukaryota > Metazoa > Chordata > Mammalia > Eulipotyphla > Soricidae > Cryptotis > Cryptotis parvus. The sequence goes on from JAJIBD010000479.1 coordinate 144,239, forward strand.
AGTAATTGATATTTTTATGTCTGCCTTTTTAATTATATTTATTTTGACCCAAATTCCTGTCACAGAATTTGTAAAACTTTTACAAATCTTGAGCTTCCGACATTAAGCTTCTGCATCCCTTGGAATTTTCTGGGTTTATAGGATCATTTTTCATTCTACAGAGGTGATTATGAGAGGACTCCTAGAGACTGGTCCCCAAACTGATGAGTCCATTCTTAGAAGCTTAGAATTTTCAGCCCCAGCTTTCCATTCACCCGCCAGTGAAAGAGGACCTGAAATGCAGCTAATAATCCATCACATTTATATGATGAAGTTGACATTGAAATTCCAATAGTGGAGTCTGAGATGTAGGAAATTTAACTTGCACCTAGCCAACACACATTTGACCTCCCCACCCTTTTGGTTACCTGAGCACTGCCAGGTATGACTCCCCCAATAAAACTGGGGCCAGAGAGATATCCCAGCAGGTAGCGCATTTGCCTTGCATGTGGTCAACCTGGGTTCAATCCTCAGCATCTCATATGGTCCCCAAGCACCACCAGGAGTAATTCCTCAGTGAAGAGCCAGTAACCCCTGAGTACTGCTGGGTGTGAACCCAAAAGAGAAAAAAAATCCCAATAGCACAGACTCAGGAAGTTTCCATGTGCTGAATACTCTGTGAAAAGGTCATGGATGAGAAATACAATAAAAATACACAGTTGACATCACTTGTATCACTTGTCTTCCTGTTCATAGATTTGCTCAAGCGGGCACCAGAAGCATCTTCATACATCCCTGTTGCTTGCTAGTGTATCCCACGGGCATCTATTCACTCCAGGAACACAAAGAGCCTCAAACCATTCGTTCAGGTCATGGGAATGAGGTCTATAACTCTTATTGTTTTGGCATATCAAATACAACAAGGGTAGCTTGCCAGGCTCTCCTATGTGGGTGAGATACTCTCAGTAGTAGGTAGGCTCTCAGTTCGTGCATTTACTGACTACTGCACAGCCATGAAGCAGCAGTGCACAACTGGGAGAGATCGGCTTTCTCTTGGGTGGTGCTCTGATGAGCTGTGGAGTCTAGATGTTGAAAATGTCTGCCCTCATGGTGCGGGGGTTCCTCTGGTTTCTTGTGAGGCTCTATTGGGATGACAGGCCAGGGTTAGAACCTGCCTTCCCTCCTGGATGCCTCATGATCAGTCTAGCTCAGGGAGAGCCAGCAGCAGCTCTGACACAGTTGACATACAATAAAAAATCTTTGAGGGAGAGACAAAAACTTTGAAGATATGCAAGTTCTAGCTACAATTTCATAAAAGTTGCTTTGGTCAGTATCAACATTGTTATTGTTCTACTCTTAAAATTTAATAAGTACTTATAAACCACATTATACATATTATAATAAGTACTTATAAACCACATTATACACATTATACATATATTTCTTTTTTAAAATAAAATGATATATACTTCTAAATATAATCTCAAGTGTGAGTATGTATCACCTACAAACATATTAATATGCATGCTCTCTTTTACTCATTTATTTATCTATTTTAGCTTTGAGGGCTACACCTCACAGTTCTTGTGGCTTATTCCTGGCTCTGTACACAGGAATCACACCTGACAGCATTCAGGAAACTATAGGCGGAGACAGGGATTGAACTCTAGTTGGCTGCATGCTAGGTAAGCATACTATCCTCTGTGTTATCACTCTGATCCTATATTCTTCTATAACAATGATCTTATTATAATCAGATTGGACAAACAAATACAAAACATGATTTTAAAACTCTGGGGCACCATTCATATAGCAACCTGAGCAAATGTGGTGGGAAAATTTAGTTAGGGAAGGTCACTAATTGTTTTCTAAAGGACAGAATAGAGCAAGAAACATCATCTAGTTTAACTTCTAGAGATAAAATGTTCCCTTCTTCCTATTGCTGACTGCTTATTTTCAAAATCATAATCCAACTGATCATGTTTTCTCTGGTCTTTAATATGTTTCTACTCTTAGTACGGTGAATTATTTGTGCTAATAACTTCCAGCTTAAATTTTAACTATAGCCTCATGTGAATGATGACTTGTTGCTTTGCTAAGTGCTAATTTGCTGGACTGTAATTTTGGTTCAAAAAGAATTAACATTTTGTGAAACAGATGGTGGATAATAATTCATCACACCTTGAAAGTCTCTATGCTGCTGCTAGAGGGAAAGTTGGGTTCATTTGACAGGTGTTCCATTGCTGCTTGTCATTGTTCAAGGTGATGGAAAGCTCTCCTGCATGCCTTGAATTTTTTATGAAATATGCAATACTTAAAGATGCCTTCAGTGGATGATAGCAGGTTCTTGTAGGGTAAGTCTTTCTGTATTGAATACAAAAAAAGAAAAAACTGCAAATCCTGGAGAAGTTCAACTTGTTTAGATTGTGAGATAATAAGATGACATTTGCTGACTTCTTGTGACTTTTCTCGTTAACTCAAATCCAATATTTAAAACTTCTAATATTCATTCTGACTCAATAGCTATAAGAAGGCAGAAATTTTTTAATTTGGTAAGATCCATTAAACAGGATTCACATCAGAAAGTTGTTTGCAAATTCAAATTCTCAAAGGACTTATGGTTTCTTTCTTTAAACTGACCTATATATGGGGTTTTGGTGTTTTTGTTTCTTTGTTTGTTTTTTTTCCCTTTTGGGTCACACTGGCCACACTCAGGGGTTACTCCTGCTCTTCTCTCAAGAATTACTCCTGGTGGTGCTCGGGGGACCATATGAGATGCCAAGGATTGAACTTGGGAAGGCCGCATGCAAACACCCTATCCACTGTGCTATCGCTCCAGCTCTATGACCTAGAATATATCTTAACTCTACCTAAATACTAAATATTTTGGGGGTTGAGACCTCCCAAGAAGTAGGTCAGGAACCCAGGGCAAATCCCAATGATACTCAACCTTGCTGCATTCCAATGCTAGAACATGGTGCTGCTTGGACCCTAAAGTACCAGAAGCTATTAGAGCCACCCCAGTGATTCTTTAAGCACATCATTGGGTCATGTAGTACCATAGATTAAAGTCAGGCCACGAAAACACCCTAACCTGTGTACTATCTCTCCAGTCCAGAGTTGATCTTTGATGGTCTATTCTAATCTTCTCAATTCCTGTGCTGTCTCAAATCTCAGTTATATGAAGATAAATTAAGTGTTATCATGGAAAAATACTTGTAAAGAAAGACTATTCTAGAATCATTTGCCTCAGAATGATGCCCCAAAGTGATTGGCTGAAAAGATCCAGCATTTCCTCTAAAAGAAGTGAATATATATCATACATTTTGATTTTGTCTTCAGATATTTTTTCCACTAGGATTTTATATTTAAACTTAAATATTAGGAGCAAGACCTCAAGGAGAAAGACCTCAAGAAGTTAAAAAGTTACATTCTAGAAATGTAATCTATGCACTCCAAAGACATAAATGAAAACAGAACAAAAACACTTCATAAACATCTTATCGGAGAAAATAAAGAGCACTAATAGAGAAAAGATAGATGTTTATCCTTGATGCCTCTCCTCTAGGGAGAAACTTTTGAGGCACGTTCCACATTATCCTTCAGAGTTTCTCAGTTGGTCATTGATAAATGATCAACAACTTGCCCTATAGCTAATTCTTTTTCTTCTCTTTTGGCCTTACTCCCTACTCAGACCTCCTTTGGAACATCTCTACCTAAACTTCTCACACACATAATTCCTCATCTGTGTCTCCATCTGAACAAATACAAGTAGAAAGAAGCATGTTCAGAAATCTATTTTGAGTTAGAAAAACACATTATTATTCCATTTTCCCTATTGTGATAATTAAGGCAATTAATAATATTAAGCATATAAAAGTCATTCTATCTAAGGAATTGGAATATGGCATAGCATTTGAGGACTTGTGCATCTGACCTAGATTATTCCCTGCACCATATGATTTCTTGGAGCAATTTAGGATGCAGCTGTGAGGGCCCCAACATTGCTGGGTATGGCTCTAAAGACTCCAAAATACCACAGGAGTGGCTTGAGTAATCCTCATCATCACAGAACCCAAGCAGTACTGCATGCCTGACCCTAATTAACATTCTACAAGTTGGGTGAGTATCTCCAGGAGTAGTCTTGGGTCATCTCAAATGGCCTCCCCAAAATAAAAAGAGATAAAGAATAAAGCTCTGTTATAGTCAAGTAACAGGAAAGAAACCCTGCTGAGAATAATAAAGTCCCCCCTAAAAATGGGACTCTTCAAATCATTGGAGGTCACTCTCCCTTAAACAGTATCTATTAGTGCCCTGGGTAGCCATAAGTAACTGCAAATTGGTGACTTAAGAAAACAAAATTTGATTTCTAATTCTTCTGAAGTCTATATAACTTGAATTAGATGTCAACAAGACTATTCTCTCTCAGAAGCTCTCAGGAAATTTCCTGCCTCACCTTTCCTCACTGCTGCTGATTTCTGACTATCTCCAGTTCACTGACAGATGGATCACTCTAAATGCTGCCTCTCCAGCCACATGGTTTTCTTTCTTGTGTCTCCTGTAAGACTGTTCAGGCAGTCTTACAAGGGCACCAGTCAATGGATCACCTCCCAGATCCAGGCTCTTAACTTGGTTATATTTGCCATGAAATGTTCTATTTCAAACAAGATCATAAACATAGACAGAAAATATGGTTGTGAATTAGAACACATCTTTTGAGGAACACATGTTGCCCTACAACATATCCCATCCACCAACATGATAAAAAAAAAGTCCAGCAGCCCTTTTCCCCCTTTCTATCATGAATGTGCTGATGGAAAATGATGATGATGATAATAATTATGAGAGTGGTGAAGAAAATTTTTGAGATCTACTCCTTTTTGAAGAGAAATAAAACTAATAGCAAAGAAGATACACAGAAAACCCATGGCCAAAGTGTCCTACTAACATTGCTACTTTTATTTTTTTGCATACTAGCTACAGTTCAGTGTATTTGCTTTGAGAATTTGCTTTGAGAATTCAGTAGCTGCCTTGAACCTATTCCTCTCTCTCTAGAGAATAGAGTTATATATATATATATATATATATATATATATATATATATATATATATATATTAGATTATACGACCATGAAATATACAATTACAAAAATGTTCATGTTTGGGTTTCGGTCATACAGTGTTCCAGCACCCATCCCTCCACAAGTGCCCATTTCCCACCACCAATATCCGCAATTCCCTCCCCTCCTCTAGCCAGCCTCTATGGCAGGTTCTTTATCAATTTTCTATTTCTCTCTCTTTCTAATGAGAGAGAATTTTAAGAAGACAGAGTTTCCCCAGATGAGGTGAAAGCTCCCCAAAAAATAAATAAATAAAGCAGCTCAGCAGCTCCTCAGAGTTTCTGACATAAGTTTAATCCTATTTCATTGTGATAACACAGCCAGAAAGAAAGCAGCCACATGATATTGTGTCTTCAATTTCTGGCAATTGCATGTATCCCTAATTAAAGATAATTCCTCTATCATCTACCATAAGTGTGTGGGGTGAAGGGTAGGTAAGATAGAGAAGGTACCAATTTGACAATAATAGTTGGAAATGATAATGTTAAAGACTAGAACTGAGTATTGAAAATAGGTAATGGAATATACATGATAACTCTTCAGTGTCTGCATTGCAAACCATAATGCACAAAAAGGAGTGAGGGATACAGAGAGAGGAAAAAAAAGAGAGAGCACAGTTGTGGGGTATAGGAGGGAAACTGGGGACATCAGTGTTGGGAAATGTGCACTGTTGGAGGGATGGTCTATCTCACAGTAATTTAGTAAAAAATAAATTAAGTTAAAACTAAAAAAAAGACAATTTCTCTCTCTTACTTGGGAGCACATCTAGCTTCCAAGTTAATACGATCAGGTTCTTGAATAATTCACAGTTTTGTCATGGCATTGAAGCTATCTAAATGTATGTTTCACTTTTTGATTCAATTTCTCTTTTGATGACTAGGAGAAATCATTGAAAAGAAAAGGGAAGGTTATAGAGCAACCCAAGCAAAATGACCATCACTAATTATCTCAAAGACCAAAGGTCCCGCATCCTGATTAGCACAGACCTGGAAAAGTACAAAGTGAAACTGGACATTCATTCTTCAATTAAAGAGCAGAACAATTGCTGCCTTCCAGATATCCTGAGGAGCAATATTTTATCACTATTTGAACAGAAAAGTAATTTAAAAGACAAAGAAGTGTCCACTTAGGGTCTATAAACAGAGCATCAAAATGCCCTAGTATGGAGAACACTCCTGATTATTTTCAACTTTTAACTCTTAATCAAATTATTCTCCTGCTGCAGCTAAGAAAAAGCAGTTCACAAAATCATATATGACATGCGCTCAACTACTCAAAAATATACATCACAAAGTAGAAGAAAACATTGTAAAAGAAAACACAAAAATTATTCATTATAGTAATCTTTAAGTATGCAAATATGAGTTATGCATTTTCAATAATAAATACTCATATTTGATGAGTATTTAGACATATAAATCAATATATAAAAACTAAAATAAAACAATAAAAACTTGGATTGTTTTTAACAATGGTTAGTATTGCATCATTTATTTGTCTTGATCTGTGTAGTCATTCTGAGATTCTGTTTTTGCTTTATTATTCATCCCTCATTAAATCAACAATTTGTGTGTTTGTTGATGCCAGGCCAGGGGCAGGAAGTACGGGAAGTACAATAAGAGAGACATGGTCTCAACCTCACAGAGCTCTTGTCCCTGGTACCTCACCTATGACTAATGATAATGATACTTGCTTTAGTGGTGCTTTTTGCTAGGACAATAAAAACAAAATGAAAGCACTTGACACTGCATTTGACATGTAGAAGACATTCAATAAATTTTACTGCTTATGTAATCTCAGTTTGTCAAGCTATAAAATGGATTTATCTTATACCACTGGCTGGGTGTGAGAGTATTGATCTCTGTAATCCTTTAATGATCCATCTACCCCAGACCAGAAAATGTTTTAACTATTAAAAAATGTCTCAAAGACTAGGGACTGGAGGATAAGATGAGAATAATCTTTAGTCAGACACTCAATAGATTAATTTCACATACTGCTTAGATTTTGTGGTTTATTTCTATTATGTTTTGTTATGCTGGGAAACCACTCTCCATTCTGTGCTCAAGGTCAATCCTGACATTGCTCAGGGGACCACGTGATATCAGGGCTCAAACACAGCCTCAACATGAGAAGCACATGCTAAGGCTGTTATCTTTCCAGTTCATAAAATTTTTGTCAAAGTCTCAAAACTCACTATAACATATTTAAAATATCTCTATAAAAGCTGAGAATTCATTATGAAAATTCTAGTAATAATAATTAAAATTTTCAATTTGTTTTCATGGTAATAAGAATTTAAAAGGATATTGTGATAATAAATATGCTAAAGACCCAGAGATGTGAATCAGTGGTAGTTGAGGCTGACCGTTTGACCCTGGCACTGCCCTTGGGATTTCCAGTATCATTAGTGTATTCTCTGATAAACTATAACTATCTAAGCAACCCTGACTCCTGGACATCGCAACAGCAACAAAAGAGAGAGAGGAAAGAGGAAATTACATACATAAATCAAGTTGCTACTTTTTAAAGACTTTCAAATAGATATCTTGAGATCAAAGTGAAAGCAAAATTCAATAACAAAAACATGCTCATGGACTTGTGTCCATGAACATGTTAGATATAGCTAACATGTTAGATATAGCTCTTACAATGCATATTCAGTATATAATGAGTACAATATTTGGGCAAATATTAAAGAGTCTACATAGATTTTTTTCTGACACTACAAATATTTCTACTAGTAGAGTTAGACATTTCATGAGTAACAGGAAATAAGAAACATTAGGCAATTAGGCAATTTACCAGGTTGAACAAGTAAATATCAAGAATGTAAAGTGAAGTACTATTGTCTGGCTTGGCAAACTACTCTTTTTTGATAACAAACATCACATCTATGCCCCAACAATGGAAAATTTGCTACTTCTAGAGCATCTCAGTTTTTTTTTATAAACTCTTAAGATTTAGTTACTAAAACATTAAGGCAAAATCATTCTTCTTCTAGTACTTCCCTCTACTCTAGCCGTTAGTTTATCTAATGCCTCACCAAGAAATTGCTATAAAAATCCAGAAACACTATTCATTTCCCTCCTTTTTTCTCTACTCCAACTCCATCATTTTCCCACTATTCTTTACTGTATAGTTTTGAGTCCCTGCTCTTTTATTACATAGATCCAATAATGCTGGAATCATTTGTTTATATCTCTTTTAAAATTTGATACATAGAATTAAAAACAATACCACAGGTGTGGTCTAAAGAGCTTAAAGTTATTTGAATTGCATTATTGCCATCCTTGTTCTAGATATTATTGCTATTTATGTAGCTCAATAGCAAATTTGCTATTTTATTCTAGCTACTCATGCTGCTTATTCACATAGTAGATTTTGCAGTAATTATGATAAAAACTTGAAGTTTGCCTTTTTTGCATTTGCAACTATGAATTCACATTTTTCCTTTCCTATTCCTTGCCTTATCTGCATAACATTTTCCCTTGTCGCTGTATAACTGTCATTGGTAAGACTGAAATGATTTGTCTCTCTCATTCAATGAATTCTCTCTTCCTTATAGCACTATTTCACTATAAACATGATCTCCTTTTTTTTTTTTTTTTTGTTTTTGGGTCAGACACAGCAATGCTCTGGGATTACTCCTGGCACTGCACTCAGGAATCACTCCTGGCACTGCGTGGGGGACCATATGGGATGCCAGGGATTGAACCTGGGTCAGCAGCATGCAAGGCAAATGCCCACCCACTGAACTATTGATCCGGTCCCCTGACCTCCTTAATCACTGAATAAATACTAATCAGACAAGAAAGATAATAGAATTGGACATGTGTGTGTGTGTGTGTGTGTGTGTGTGTGTGATTCTTGCGTCTCTGCAGACTGCAAGCTGCCCCAGGGAAGAGTGGAAACTCCATCAATGGGAACCAAGGCAAACTGCCTTGGTTTCACCCCCCGGGCCCCTTGGGCCCTGCGCTTCCGGGAACGTCTGCAATCTCCCCACAGGGTGTGTGTGTGGTTCTTGTGTCTCCATGCACCCCAAGCTGCCCCAGGGAAGAGCGGAAACTCCATCAACGGGAACCAGGGCAAACTGCCTTGGTTTCACCCCCGACTCCTTGGGCCCTGGCGCTTCTGGGAACATCCCAAAACTAAAAACCGCATGGATGCACTAGCGTGCCCGTGCAACCTTCTTACTACCTATCTTGCATGAGGTACCAGTAAACCTTGGGTCCTACATCCTTGCCACCCACCCAAACTCTGCAAACAGACTGGACTGTACTAACTAGTCACCCAAGAACTCACATTTGCAACCTACAATAGTCATAATGGTAAAGCAATGCAAAATTCCATCAAGCTGTGTGAGTGAAGTCACTAGTCCAGATGAGCCAAGCAATACCAATGAGTTGTATAACCTCTCTGATAAGGAATTTCGGAAAGAATTGTAAAGGATTCATAAGGAATTCAAAGAAGCAATGGAATGCAAAATCAATAAAATACAAGAGGACATGATAGAAGAAGTGAGGAAAATGTAAATGGAAATGACAGATATTAAAAATGAGGTAAATGAAATGAAAAACACAGAGGAAGGCCATTATAGCAGAATAATAGCTACTGAATAAAGAATTAGTGATCTCGAAGATGAGTTCCAAAGATTCTTTACACAACACCAGAAGATATAAAAAAGACTCACAATTACCGAACAGACAACAAGAGATAATCGGGATGAAGCCAGAAGAAACAACATACGGATCATTGGGGTCCCAGAAGGGCAAGAAGAAAACCCTGATGAAGAAGAAACTGTCAAAGCCATAATTGCTGAGAAGTTCCCGGAACTAAAGAACAATTGCCTCAAGATCCAGGAGGCCCATAGGATATCAGCTAAAAGAAACTGCAACAAGAGTACTCCAAGACACATCTTAATTAAAATGACAAAAACTATAGATAGAGATAGAATACTGAAAGCAGCAAGATCAAAGAAGGAAATCACATACAAAGGAACATCTCTAAGATTTACAGCAGACTTCTCCGATGAAACACTCCAAGCCCGAAAACAATGGTGGGATATTGTGAAAAGGCTAAATGAACTGCAGGCCTCACCAAGAATTCTTTACCCGGCCAGACTCACATTCAGATATGAAGGAAAGATACACAACTTCATGGATAAGCAACAACTCAGGAACTTCATGGACTCAAAACCAACCTTTTTGACTGAAGGACTGAAGGGTCTACTGTAATACGACCAAACCCATAAGCACAAAAAAGCAGAAACAGAAAGATGACACAAAATCCCATGACAATAATCTCTCTCAATGTCAATGGTCTAAATGCACCAATTAAGAGACACAGAGTAACAAAATGGATTAAAAAATTGAACCCAACATTCCGCTGTCTACAAGAAACGCATCTGAATAATCAGAACAAACACAGACTCAAAATCAAAGGGTGGAAGAGCATTCTCCATGCAAACAACTGCTCCAAAAAGGCTGGCTGGTGTGGCCATATTAGTATCAGATAATATAGACTTCAGGCTGAAAAAGGTTAGAAGGGACAAAAAGGCCATTTCTTATTACTTAAGGGGTATGTACACCAGGAAGAAATTACACTACTAAACATATATGCACCCAACGAGGGGCCAGCAAAATATATAAAACCACTGCTAAGACACCTCAAAGAAGACATTAACAGTAGCACAATAATAGTTGGAGACTGCAACACTGCTCTATCAACGATGGATAGATCAAAAAGACTGAAACTCACCAAGGAAATATTGGCCCTCAAGGAAGAAATGGAAGAAAGAGAGCTAGTGGATATATACAGGGCTTTTCATGCCAAAACAGCTGAATACACATTTTTCTCTAGTGCACATGGAACATTCTCCAAGATAGACCACATGCTGAGCCACAAAGCATACCTCAATAAAATAAAAAAGATGGAAATTGTGTCAGCTATCTTTTCAGATGATGACGCACTGAAAATGGAAGTTAACCGTACACAGAAACAGGGAGTCAAACCAAACACCTGGAAACTGAACAGCTCACTCCTGAACAAAAAATGGGTCATAGAAGAAATCAAACAGGAAATCCAAAGATTTCTGGAAACAAATGAAAATGAAGACACCAACTATAAGAACTTGTGGGACATGGCAAGAGCCGTTTTAAGAGGGAAGTTTATAGCTCTGCAAGCATTCATCAGGAAACAAGAAAGGGCCCACATAAATAACCTGACTACACAGCTGAAGACATTAGAAAAAGACCAACAAAAGGAGCCCAACCCAGGCAGAAAAAAGGAAATAATAAAACTTAAAGAGGAAATCAATGAGTTGGAAATCAAAAAAAATAATCCAAAAGATTAATGAAACTGGTTTTATGAAAAGTTAAACAAGATTGACAAACCATTGGCAAGACTTGTAAGGACAGGGAAAGAGAGAAACCAAATAAACAGAATCAGAAATAAAAAGGGTGACATCACAACAGAAACCACAGAAAACCAAAAGATCATCAGAGATTACTTTGAGAGCCTGTATGCCTTGAAACATGAGAATCTAGAAGAAATGGATCAACTCCTGAAGTCCTATAACCTCCCACGGCTGAAACAAGAAGACCTCCAATACCTGAATAAGCCTATCACCATTGAGGAAAAAGAAACCATAAATAAAAGTCTGCCCAAAAACAAAAGCCCAGGTACAGACGGATTCACTAGTGAACTCTACCAAACCTTTAAGGAGGACCTACTGCCAGTCCTTTTCAAGCTCTTCCAGGAAATAGAAGAAACAGAAACACTCCCAAACAGCTTCTACGATGCACATATCACCCCTGATACCTGTCGGGAACGCCGCCGGGGTCCCCGACAGTGTCAGGACAGAGGTTCTCTTCTACCTCCGAGGACCCGGAGAACAGATGAAAACTCACGAGTCCGGTGCAGTTCCAAAAATGGCTTTTAATAGTACAAAAGCTCTTCCACAGCACTCCAATATAATGAACAAACTCTAGCTCTGATCTGAACTTAGACCATACAAAAGAGCCTAAGTCTCCCACCAAAGAGAGAAGATCTCACCTGAACTGAGTCCTACCCAGAAGGAGAAAAAGGCCAAAGAGCAAAAGGCCAAAAGCCAAAAGCCAAAAGCCAAAAGCTGAAGGCTGAGGAACCAAAAGGCAAAAGGTAAAGGGGCCTCAAGTCAGCCCCTTATATAAACCAAGTAATCCAAGCGGGAGGGGGCATGTCAACAAAGAACTCTAAACAGAGTGTAGTGCCACACCTTATAGCAGGTATAAACAAAGGTTATGCCAAGCACTAAGGAGATTATCTCTTATGTAAAACACTGGAGAGAGGGGCTGGTATAAAGTAATACATCTTAATTTCATGAGCTTCATGTAATCTAGATGGTACCCACAAGGTCCTTCTTATTATTATCTGCACCAGGGTGATTCTGAGTATCTTGTTCTCATGTTCTGAAAGGGTAACACTCGCCTGTTTAGAGCAAACTAGTATGATCCTTCCTATAGTCTTCCTATAGTCTCAACGTAGCCAGGGTAGTAGTCTCCTGGTAAATTCTAACTGTCCCACGCTGGGTGCAGTGGGTATAAAGAGGAGCTGTGCCCAATCTAGAAAACATAGAAGTCTTAGTAGATGTATAAGTCAGAAGTTATTCAATCAAGGTGACTTCTGTAAGTGCCACACTCTATAGCAGTGTTTACATAGAAGAGAGATCTCATTAGAATGAACATTGGCTTAAATAAGATTAAGCTGGGAGTGAGCAAAACAACAAAACTCCCAGATTAGCTAAACATGTCCTCCAACAGATACCCAAAGCAGGGAGAGACAACACAAAGAAAGAAAACTACAGACCAATATCCCTGATGAACACAGATGCTAAGATCTTCAACAAAATGCTAGCAAACAGAATGCAAAAAATCATCAAGAAGATTATACATCATGACCAAGTAGGATTCATCCCGGAACGCAAGGATGGTTCAACATTTGCAAGTCAATCAACATAATACATCATATCAATAAAAGAAAAAATAAAAACCATATGATCCTTTCAAAAGACGCAGGAAAAGCATTTGACAAGATCCAGCACCCGTTCATGATTAAAACCCTCCAGAAAATGGGAATTGAAGGGACCCCCCTCAAGATAGTTACAGCCATCTACCAAAAGCCCACAGCGAGCATCATTCTCAATGGGGGAAAAGTTGAAAGCCTTCCCCCTGAGATCAGGGACAAGACAAGGTTGCCCACTCTCACCTCTTTTATTCAATATAGTACTGGAAGTACTTGCCATAGCAATCAGAGAAGAAAAGGACATCAAGGGCATCCAGATAGGCAAGGAAGAAGTCAAGCTATCATTATTTGCAGATGACGTGATATTATACCTAGAGAACCCTAAACTCTCTAACCAAAAACTCCTAGAAACAATAGACGCATATAGTAGAGTGGCAGGATACAAAATCAACACGCAAAAGTCGGTGGCTTTCCTATATACAAATAACGAAAGAGAAGAAAGGGATATTAAGGAAACAATTCCATTCACAATTGTGCCACAGAAAATCAAATACCTAGGAATAACTTACCCAAGTGTGTAAAGGACCTGTACAAAGAAAACTACAAGACACTGCTCCAAGAGATAAAAGAGGACACAAGGAAATGGAAACACATTCCCTGTTCATGGATGGGGAGAATCAACATTGTCAAAATGGTAATACTCCCTAGAGCTCTGTACAGATTCAATGCAGTCCCTATGAGGATACCGATGACATTCTTCAAAGAAATTGACCAACACTCCTGAAATTTGTATGGAACAATAAACCCCCAAGGATAGCTAAAGCAATCCTCGGGAAAAAGAAAATGGGAGGCATCATCTTTCCCAACTTCAAACTGTACTACAAGGCAGTAGTAATTAAAACAGCATGGTATTGGAATAAAAACAGACCTGTGGACCTATGGAATAGAATTGAGTATCCTGACACCCACCCTCAAACACATGATCATTTAATCTTTGATAAAGGTGCAAAGAGTCCAAAATGAGTAAGGAAAGCCTCTTCAACAAGTGGTATTGGGAAAACTGAGCAGCGACATGTAAAAAAATGAATTTGGACCTGTGTCTAACACCATGCACAAAAATCAGATCAAAATGGATTAGAGATCTCAACATCAGACTTGAATCCATAAAGTACATTGAAGAAAATATAGGAAAAACCCTCCACGACATTGAAGTTAAAGGCATCTTCAAAGGTGAAACATCACTAACAAAGCAACTAGAAGAAAAGATAAACATATGGGACTACATGAAACTAAAAAGCTTCTGCACCTCAAAAGAAACAGTGACTAAGATACAAAGGCAGTCCACAGAATGGGAAAGAATATTCACCCAATACCCATCTGATAAGGGGTTAATATCCAGGATATATCAGGCACTGGTAAAACTTTACAAGAAGGAAACAAACAACCCCATCAAAAATGGGGAGAAGAAATGAACAGAAATTTCAGCAAGGATGAAATTTGAATGGCAAAAAAAAACATATGAAAAAATGCTCATCATCACTAATCATTAGGGAGATGCAAATCAAAACAACGAGATACCACTTTACACCACAGAGACTGGCACATATTCAAAAGAGCAAGAACAAGTGCTGGCATGGATGTGGGGAAAAGGGGACACTCATCCATTGTTGGTGGGAATGCCGGCTGGTACAGCCTTTCTGGAAAACAATATGGACATTGCTCCAAAGACTAGAAATTGAACTCCCACTTGACCCAGCCATACCACTCCTGGGAATCTACTCTGGGAAACCAAAAATATGCAGCGGAAACACCATCCCTACTTTTATGTTCATAGCAGCATTATTCACAATAGCCAGAATCTGGAAGCAACCAGAGTGTCTGAAAATCGATGACTGGATAAAGAAGCTTTGGTACATCTACACAATGGAATACTATGCAGCTGGTAGGAAATATAAAGTTATAAAATTTGCCTATAAATAATGGACATGGAGAAGATTATGTTGAGTGAAATTAGCCAGAAAGAGAGAGACAAATACAGAATGTCTGCATAACATAAATATATATGTACATATTATGGTACCAATATCCAAGGTCAAGTGAAACATATATAGGAGGTCTTATCAAAGGTGGAGATTATCACAAACGTGTGGGAGTCAGAGGCTAGGTAGGACAGAAAATGGAACAGTGTGCTAACAATTGTCAAGTGTACTAATGCCAACCTAGAACTGAGCATTAAATAGAGGCAAAAGGATACACATGACAACCCTTTAATGTATGTTCTGTAATCCATAGTCTGAAGGGGGAGGAAAAGAGAAAGAGAGAGAAAGGGAAAGAAATAAAGAACCTGCCATGGAGGAGGACTGGGGAGGTGGGGAGGGAACCGGGGACGTTGATGGTGGGAGATGGGCACTGGTGGCAGGATGGGTGCTGGACCACTGTATGACCAAAACCCAAATATGAACTTTTTAATTGTATATCTTTGTAATTGTAAAAATAAAAAAATAAACAGATTTGAGGCATTTAAAAAAAAGAAAGATAATAGAATTGGAAATTATATACTATAGCCCATATTCTTCTATCTTAGCAACTCATAGACTTTGGTAATTTACCTAATAGTACTAATCTCTAGCCCAAATAATCTTCAGGATCCTTCTTCCAGGATTTTGGCAGAAACCATAAAAAATGCTTTGTTGACATCCAGACATTCTTGTATAATGTGTGTCCCACACCTCCAGCATGGCAGCAGTTACTTGAGTGATCTCATATAGATTGTACAAAGACCATCACTTGATCATTTGACATCGATTTTCTCGAGCGGGCACCAGTAATGTTTCTATTTGTCCCTGTCAATGCCAGCAAAGCGTGATGGCATCTGCTTACTCCAGGTATACAAAAAGCCTCAAACCCGGGTCTTGACCAAAATATTTAACCATCTTTTAGGTGGGCGGCCATGTATCTTTTAGCATCCTGTGGGATCTAGTCAGTAATGGCTCTAGTCCAGCGGTCATTTCCAAATCTCATTACATGTTCAACCCATCTGATTTTTTGTGCCTTGGCAAAGAGACAGTGTCCCTGATTCTTGATCATTGATAGAGGTCAGAACTCCAGATTCCTTCTCTCACTTGATGTAGGTGTGATATTCCAAGCATAGTTCTTTCGATTCCTCTTTGGGAAACCCGAATAGTATTCCACAGTAAAATTGACCACATCATATTCAATCAACAGTTTTGCCTGACCGATATCTCTGTTGTCCCAAAATTCCAAACAGGATAGGAACACCATCTCCTTCTTGCAAAATTCTACTTCACAGAACGGGGGAGAAAGGGCTGCAAACTTTAAAAAGAGAACTCCCAGAATGACCACCAACTGGGAACTCTTTGGCACCATTGCGGCAACATGGGAAGATGCCATCATTGACGATATCGATGAAGAATACAACTGTCTTATTCAGCGCCTAATGATTGTGCCAAAACTCTGAAAGAGAGAGAGAGAGAGAGAGAGAGAGAGAGAGAGAGAGAGGGAGACACCAAGTTCACTGAGGTTTGTAGGGAGTTCAAGATGCTGCTCTGTCTCACGTTCATTGATTTAAAAAAGCCTTGGATTCTGTTGAGACCGAAGTGGTCATCAAAGCCCTAGCCAAACAGGGCATTCAAACCCAATACATCAAGATCCTTCATGAGCTGTATTATGGATTCACCCCAGATCTCACCATTCTACAAGGAAGTGATTGTTGATGTCAAAACAGGCGTTTGGCAGGGTGATACCATTTCACCAAAACTCTTCAGTGCCATCCTAGAGAACATCATGCAACTATTAGAATGGGAAGGATTAGGACTGAAGATCGATGGTCAGAGACTACATCACCTCTGCTTCGCTGATGACATTGTTCTAATAACACCAAATATTAGCCAAGAGGCACAAATGCTGGCTGACTTCGTCTGAGAATGTGGAAAGATAGGTGTACAGCTGAATCTCAACAAAACAATGTTCATGAAAAATGAACTAGCTCCAGATGCTCCATTCACTCTCAACAGAACAAACATCTTTGAATGCAGCAGTTATGTGTACATAGGTCGAGAACTCAATATGATGAACAACCTAGCACCTGAGCTGCACAGGAGGAAGAGAGCAGTGTGGAATGCTTCTAAAACATCGAAGAAATAACTAAAAGGACAAAGAACCTCCGGCTCTGGGCACATCTCTTCAACTCCACTGTTCTCCCTGCATTAACATATGACTCAGAGATCTGGACCCTACGAAACCAGATGAGAACACTATTCGGGTCTCCAAAGAGTTATCAAAAGAGCTATGCTTGGAATATCCACCTCACTCGAGTGAGAGAAGGATGAGTTCCAACCTCCATTGACAATCAAGAGTCAGGGATGCTGTCTCGTTTGCCAAGGCATCGGAAATCAGATGGGCTGGACATGTAATGCAATTTGGAGACAACCGCTGGACTAGAGCCATTACTGACTAGACCCCACGGGACATCAAAAGATCATGTGGCCGCTCACCTACAAGATGGTCAGTCTTTGTCAAGACCTTGAATGAATGGTTTGAGGCTCTTCATATTCCTAGAGCAAGCAGATGCCATTTGGCTACACTGGCATGCGATAGGTACAAATTGAAATGTTACTGGTGCCTACTCGAGCAAATTGATGAATAACAGGATGTCATGTGATCTAGTGATCAAGTGATTATTATAAAATTTTATCTAAATTTAAATGACACTGAATTATAATATGTGAAAAATGACATGTCAAGATAAAAGAACACTAAATATTTTGAAAGAAGGCAGCAAACAGGGCAGGCCTACTCATGGAAAGTTACCAATTTAGGGCCTGAATGTCCATTTCATCTTGAAGTAATCTTTTCATCCTGTTATCTACAAAAGGCCCAGAACAAATTCCTGTTAGAGGTTATGAGACCCCGCCCAGAACCTGCTATCTAGCTTGAGTTGCATTCCTGCACGTATGCATAGCAGTTGCTGACCCATGATTCCACACATGCATCTAGCAGCACCAAATATAGAAAGAAGTATTAAGTATGATCTGATTGGTAGGGCATGGTTACTTGGTACGAAGTGATTGGCTGCCTGCGTACAGACCTTGATGTAATATTTTAAATCTATTGGATGGTTATGCGTGGGCTTTTCTGTAGCGACGGGATTATCTCTTAAAAGATCCTCCCTGGAAGGTCTCGGGGCTCTTAGCCGCTGACTGCTTGTGGTCATGCTATGAGCCCGGGTATACTCTAATATTAATAAAAACCCTTGCTTTTGCTTAGGACCCAGTCTCTCAGAGTTTTCCTTGGTAGATGCAGCATTCCAAGGCTCCCAGTCAGTCACCCCATCGGGTGGCCAACTCCTTCTTTTTCAACACATTGAATGGCAGTTTTTGCTGCATTTTAAATAAGGGAATTTTCGTTATCCTTTTGCATGGGACCCACAAACTGTCTGTTTTGAATAAATATTCAAAATAGTTTGCAGCAAGTATAGCAAGTGTCTCATTTAATAGGAACAGATTTCTAAATTAGATATTCTTACCAACAGTTGTATAGAAGTACATCATAAATGCTTGTTGGGCTCTGAGCTGCTAGCCTTAGGGTCCAGCATTTTCCCGCCGTAAGACCCTAATGGCAGGACCCAGAAATGGGCCCTGCACATAAGGTTACACCCAAAACATCAGTGTTAATTCGAGCTAAAGTGAGGCAGAATGTGCCTGGTCTTCTGACTTTGGATCACAGGGATATGCATATCAATGATTGTTACCTTGCAAATGTTACCTTGCAAATGCTAAATCTGTGATTGTCATTTGTTCCTCGGTTACAATGGCCCAGAAGCTTGCAAATGCCCTGTAATGTGTGCTTGTACCCCCTCCGCCCAAATATTGTATAAAAGGCTTAAACTGTGTCCAGTAAAGTGAGTGCTGCTATCCCGAGCTCCCTGCTGCATGGGTGTCCTTCATTCTTTCTTTCTTTCCTTTCTCAGCAGTAGCAGCGGCAAGGCAGAGTTTCTCCCAAGTCCATCCCTCACCTTTTTCTGCAGGGATGAAGTCTGGCAAGATCTAGGTCTTCCTCATTTGTGCCTGGGGCTGCTGGCCAGCGCCCGGCACATGCTGAGAGTTATCCTGCAGCTTTCAAAGGCATTTTGCACATGCATGTAACAAGATGAAATACCTCCAGGTATCTGAACAACTTAAGACCAAGATTATCATTTCTGTCTTCCCTACCTAGATTACCTGTCCTCAAACTGATATTCTGATACATACAGAAAAACATTTTTTTGTCCTATCCATTTCTGGAATTCCTTTCAATAAAACAAAAAAAATGTTATTCCCAAAGAAAGCTTAAAGAAATAATTATATGAGAATTTTTCAAATTTTGTCTGAGTCTCATTTTGAGTCACCATTTTCATAGCATTGTCAGACCTGTAATATATTCAGTTCTCAGCTTCATACATTGAATACTTTCTGGTTAAAGAAACTCGTTGCATTGGGTACTTCTGGGTGGTGGGTACTGGTCACACTCAGCAACGCTCTCGGGTTATTGCTGCCTCTGAACTCAAGAATTACTCCTGGTGGTGCCCAGGGGACTATATGGAAATGCCAGGAATTGAATTATGGCTGGTTGTGTGCAGGTAAATAACCTACCTCTGTACTGTTGCTCTGGCCCCTCACCAGTTATTTTTTATTGCAAGGTAAGGGTAATAATTATAAACATATTTGTAGATAGTCCTCTGATGAAGATCACAAAGTTTGCTTTTCAAAGGTATGTCAATGCCATTGGCATTCAATGATTCCCATTGCTTTTCTAAATTGTAGGTCAAACACCATATAAGATCATGTAACTGAATACAGGGGTCATAAAAATATTTTGCAACAGTAAAATGTTTCTGCATTTGAAATGAGCAAAAGTGAATTTAGAATAACATAGAAATGAATCTGAGGTGGTTCTGGCAGCTCTCATCCAACTGATGAAGCCTTGTCTTGCATATATAGATTTTGCGATATTCAGCTGAGACATGTCAATAACATTGAACTTCTCTAATTCAATTCCTTTGGGGAGAACTTTTCAGCAGTATTGTGGAGGACTGGTCATTCCCAGGCTGTCCACCACAGTGATGTTAGGGGTTGAAGATGTTGTAATCATACTGGGAGCTTTACCCATTCTATGCATGGACTTCAGCCCATTGAGTTATGTCCCAGAGTCTCTTTTTTTTTAATTTTCAATGTGAGAAAAGTTCACTTCTTTCTGTATGCACTCCCATATGAGGGTTAAACATAATATCAGACATGCCTCTCTATTCACTCACTAACCAACAAGTATCATTCTACTCCTCTGTCCTTACTCCCTTTTTGATCCTAGGACATAGATAAAATCTACTTAAAAGATAAGATTTTCATCATGCTTTACATACAATCTCATCTGTGACATTTCTAAAAAGTAATATGCCTCTTTCTCCTCCTCCTTTCTCCTATATCTTCCATATACCTTTAAGGTTTTCTTTCAAGTTCTATTTTTTTTTGTGAAATATTCCCTCTCTGACTATAAAGTCTCTTGCAGTACTACTTTCAAACTTTCCACTTTAAACCTATATATCTCAATGTTTTAATATCATCCAATTTATCTACTTCACATTTATAAATCATCTCTATAGTTGAAGTATAGTGAAGACTTACTAGAAAATTTCTAGTCATATACAGCTCTACGATGTGAAAGAAAAAAATAACCTTTAACTATTGACTCAAATCCTGCTCTTCCTACTTCTAGTATGTGATCTATTAACCCAAAATTCAGGAGGAAATTAAAAAACAAAGCATGTCTATTTGAGATCAAAGAATTTCATGAAGAAAATGATTCTAGTACAAATACAAACTTTTTATTTGCACCAAAAGTCAAGGTAATGGTTATAAGAGAAAAAGAATGAAATAATTAAACCAACCAAAGAAATTGAACTGATTTAAGTATCAGTAATCAGAAAACTTGTCTGGTTAGTTATTTTTAAATTTTGCATTTAAAATATTGCCCTTAAGGCCAGAGCAGTAGTACGGAAGGTAGAATATTTGGCTTGCACACAGTCAATTCAGTTTTTATCTCCATCATCCAATAAGGTCCTTGGAGCACCACCAAGATTAATTCCTGAGTATAGGGCCGGGAGTAACTTCTGAACATTGCTCTGTATGATCCATAAAACAAACAAACAAATAAATAAAAAAATTTAATTGCACTTATCTCTTCCTAAAGGATAAAGTAACAGAAACGTTTATCAGAAATCTTTATTTTCAGTTACCTTGGCATTAGTTCCAGAGTGAATTTATTGATTACCCCAGTGCCCACAAGGTCTGCAATACATCTAAAAGATGCACTTCTATATTCTTATTTTCTAGAAAACTTATTTCTTGTGAGCAAGTAGACAAGATAATTGCTTCAAGTATTCCATCTTTTCATTCTGCTGGCTTTTTGCTATTAAACCTTCTTTTATCAACCTCTCAATGTGTCTATTTGACCTGCACTCATATGACCATAGAACTGATGCAGGCAGGGAAGTCACCCTCCACTCCCCAATGTGGATTAAAGAAGTTATTCCGTTGCTAGCCTGGAGCCCCATTGAGATGCAAAAAGTCAAAGTTTGTCCACCATCAGCCCAGCCCGGAAGGTTTCAACACAAACAAAAAGCCAGGAATAGGACTACAGAGTTCCAAACTCTTGGCCTTGACCGGACCCTAGTAATCTACGTAGAAAATCTAAAGTGGCCAAAAACCAAAAGAATAAAAAAGAAAATTCTAAGTGGAAGCAACTTGGAGAAAATCTTGTAAACCTAACTTTAAAAGTCAAATGCTACAAATTCCCCAAACTGAAATTCCACACATCGCAATTTACTTCGAGAACTCTGGCTCTCACCTCTCTGGATAAGCCCACATTCTCTCTTAACTATGTCTTTGTCTTACTTTGCCTCATATTTCCAAAAAAGATAGTTTACTACAATTTTCACCTACATCTTTGAATTTTTTTTTCCGTAAGGGTACACAATGGACTCCAAAACCTGAGTAGAGGATAGAAGTATTTTGCATTTCCTGCAAAGAACCACCGGTGAATCCTGCCTGAGGCCAGGAATGCCCCCAAGAGTTTATATGATGGAGACTAGCTCCTGTGATGTGATGATCAAATGTACTTGAGTTGGCAGCTGCCCAGTAGGACTGCTGGGCTGCTAATGTTCATGACCTGCTAGTGCTTGTCACTGAAAGAGTTGGCCACCCGATGGGGTGACTGACTGGGAGCCTCGGAACACCGCACCTATCAAGGAAAACTCTGAGAGACGGAGTCCTATGCAAAAAGCAAGGGCTTTATTAATAAGCGAGTATACTCGGGTCCATAGCATGACCCCAAGCGGTCAGTGACTAAGAGCCCCGAGCCCTTCCAGGGAGGATCTTTCAAGAGATAGTTCCCACCACTACAGAAAAGCCCGCGCATAACCATCCAATAGATTTAAAATATTACATCAAGGTCTGCGCAGGCAGCCAATCACTTTGTACCAAGTAACCATCCCCCACCAATCAGATCATTCTTAATACACTTCTTTCTATATTTTGTGCGGCTAGACACATGCGTGGGATCATGGGTCAGCAACAGCTAATGTATGTGCAGGAATGCAATCCAGGCAATTCAGGCCAGATAGTAGGTTCTGGGAGGGGGTCTCATAACCTCTAACAGGAATTTGTTCTGGGCCTTTTGTAGATAACAAAAAGGTTACTTCAAGATGAAATGGACACTAACTTTCCATGAGTAGGCCTGCCCTGTTTGGGAAAGGGGGTGGGGGTGGGGGGGTTCTGCCTTCTTTCATCACCAACTTTACCAGTCTCACCCTTTTTTTTCCTCCAACTCTTCTGTTCAGTCCTCAGTCCTCAGGACCAAGCAGAAGGACGTAGTTCTCTTGAAAGAGGTTCCTAACCTCCTCACTCTCCATTTCACCTAGATTGCCTACATTAGGCAAAATAGCCAGAAATTTCATAGCCTGCAAATTTTGCAAGTCTCCTTGGAAACTCAGAAAGAACCTCTGCAGTCACAGTAATAATTGAGGCAATGGTCAGGTGAAGGAGTGAAAAGGTAAGTTTATTCAGTGGGGAACCTCCTAATAATAAAATGTCAGTCTAAAATTCACTTTATTGGATATTCTTACTGACTTCTCAACTTTTCATGAAACCATTGTTGTTTGGTCCAGTGTAATAGTCAGGCCAAATTTTTAAAAGGTGGCAGTAAAGCATGTTTTCAGTGACTGCATCAGCCACATTTTAAAATGAATTCATTTGTATCAACTTTTTTTATCATTCTTTATATTTTCCTTTACCCCTATGAATAGGTATGTTTATTGTGAAATTTGAGAATCCAACCAGTAGGAGAGTATTAAGAGTGAAACTCTCTTTTAATACATGACAGTCAACTCATACAGAACCTGGCACAAGCAAGTACTTACTCCAAAATAGCTACGGGTATTAGAAAGCACTTCACCCCAAGTCTTCTGTATTTCAGTTGCTATTGTTAATGCAAAAGTAGATTTTCCTGTGCTAATGGGTTCTTGAGAATTGTATGAAAGATTTGCATACAAAACTCAGAAGATTGAAAGCTTAATGTACAGATGATTCCAGGTCCCTCCCCAAATGTCTAGGCCTCTCTGTTACTCATGAATGAATTCCTGGTCCTGACCCACACAGTCTACTTGTCTCCCATGAATGATGACCCTGTTCCTGTGCTGCTGTCTCTGTCCTGTAGCTGCTCTCCCAACCTCTGGCCAAAGCCACATGACAGCTTTGGAGACGAAGAGGAAGCAACATTGGAGCTTTGTTTTGCATAGCAAGTTTCTTTAATAGATTTTATGTTAATTAAGGTGTCTTTTGGGAAGCATTTAAGGATAGAAACTGTTTTCCAGGGAACCATGCCTGAATAAAGAATTGAAATTTTCAGACTGACCTCTAATTTCTGAGAAGGAAGAGCTTAAAACTGAATCAATCACAATGGTCAGTGAGTTCATCAGAATACTACATAGTAAATTCTCTGTGTAAAAAAAAATAGTTTGCAGACTGGGATATCTGAATATTTCCACATCCCACTGTGTTGGCCTCAAACTCAAAAAGGATGGAAACACCTTGGTTTGGGACCTACCTCTTCCCGCAGCTAGTCCTGCTTGCCTTTTAATAGCCCTTCTAATAAATCATTAATCTAGCAAGCAAATGAGTTTCCTGGGCTCAGTGAGCCACTGTAACAAATAAATCAAACCCAAGCAGTAGTTTATGGGCAGCTATAATTTACAGTCAGAAGTACAGGTAAAAACATGGCGTCTGAACTCACATGTTTGGGGGAGGGGTCGCCTAGTAAAACAGCCGAAAATTGTTCAACCTGAAGCTATTCTGGGCAGATACACAGCAGAATTGCGGATCGCAGCAAATGTTTAAAATGTGTATGTTGGCGATACAGGAACTCAAAGCTCACGCTGCAAAGTGCATACACACTGAAATTTGATTCAAGAAACTTGAAAAGTCTCTTTAACAAGAAAGGTATTTTTGGTTTTTCTTGTTTGTTTTAAATCTACATTCCTCCTGAGAATCCTCTGAACAGTCTCCTGAATTGCCCCCATTCCTGGTGGGCGGGCGTGTTAATTCACCACCGACTTGGAGCAGATTAAAAATTATAGAACATATCTGAGATTTATGTGACAGGCTCATGCATCATTTTTTCTCACCTCAATGACCTTAGTCCCCAGGATGCCATTTTCCATAAAGTGCATCAAAGCTGGAGAATTTAGCAGGTTGTCTTTATTTTGCTTATTTCTCCAAAATCCTACTCTACAAACTTCTTGGCCTTTCAGCTACAGAAATTATTTCTCAGGGATACATAAAAGTGTCAATGTTACCAGTCAGCCTGATGATACATAGCACACTTCTTGCTAGAGCAAAGGCAATGGAGAAGGTATTGCTTTGAATCAAACACTGACATGAGGCCAAAAATTGTGGCATGTAATACATTCTCCAATGGAATAGGTTATAAATGTGCAGGGAGTTGTAATGATGCATGCATAAGATGCTCACCACACATACGAGAGAGAAGATACAATTTCAGTGGAAATTTAATTTAAAATAAAAAGGACTTTATGAACTTCTCAGAATGCTTCTCATATAGCTAAATTGGAATTCAACTAAAATGAATTGCATACGACTGAAGCACCACAGGTCAGGAATAAGAAAGGAAGCTTTATGCTCCCCCCTTCACTTGGATACTTTTTGTTTATCCTGTGGAGCTCTACTAAGCAACCACCTTCCTCACAAATCTTACTGTTGGGGAAGAAATAGTTCAGTGGAAAGTCACTGCCTTGCATAAGACTGACTCAGGCTTGATCCCTGATACCACATATGGTCCCCTAAGCCCCACCAGGATCGATCCCTGAGCACGGAGCTAGGGGCAAGCCTTTAGCCCAACCAGGTATAGCCCCCAAACCAAAAAAATTCAAAATAATTTTTCAAAGCATCTACCTGTGGACAGGAGAGATAGCAATGGGGGGCTAAGCTGCTTGCCTTACATGCAACTGACCCAGGAGTAAGACCTGACCAGCATCAGGTATGGACCAAAATCAAACACAAATGGAAACTTTCTGTGAACCCCACCTTGCCCATAAACAATTGCCACTGCAGCCAATACGTCCAGTCCCACCCATCCACTACCACCCCAGCAACATCATTGTTTGCTCTGCCAGCCGAAGTCACCACTATTATTACCTCTGCAGCAGAAACTCAAAGTAAACCCAAGTATAGTTCCCTAGAGGCTCTGCCACATTCTATTTAATTGGCACTTGCTACTGGTTCCCAAGACTTATTTATGTGGTGTCAGGGACTGCTTTTGCTCATCATTTCTCCTCAGGGCCTAATAAGAACACATACACTACAGGTGGTTCTCAATAAATGAATGAATTTATTGAGAATTGAGAATTGAGCAAACATAACAGAATTACCTTTCAGAAATGTTTGTGATAATAAGTGTTTTATTTTTAACGAACCATAGCCAGGTTCCCATGTAAATAAATTATATTGTAATGTCATTAATTTTTTTGCTTTTGTTTTGCCACTGAGGAACACTAAAGAAATAATTTACTGAATAATACTCTAGTGACCAGGTATTCTGACTAGTTTCAAAAGTAATTTTCCACACGGTTTACTCATAAGGGAAAACATGGCTAAATAATTCTTAAGACCAAAGTATGGGCATCAGTCAATCAGTTTAGTGGGCCATGTTTTTCCCATACTCATTGAGAGATCAGAATATGGTAGGCATTACAGCTAGAAAGCCAGTCCTAAAACTATTTTGAAAAAAAAAACTATGTTCTATTACCTACCTTTGTTCAATAGATGGATATCTATGCACAGAAATCCATACAAGATTCTAACATGGATTGTTAAATTATTCACCTATGATCCTTGTACAACAAGAGGGAAAACCTGAACTTATCTTATCTCTAAAGATTGTTCCCTTTTTTATAAGACTAACCTTTGTTGTATCGACAAGGGAAGAACATAAAAAGGGAAGAGGGGAAGAGTGAATACATAAATGAAAATATAGAAACATTTAAATATCTAAACATAAAAGACATTACATCTAAAATCCAAAATAACTTTGGAGTCCACCACTTTTAGTAACTTGTTCATTCTATTTCTAAGTCTGCCACTAACCATATGTCATAAACAAGCTTTCTTTAAGCATTTTATGCCTGCTAGCCAGCACCTACTTCACATACCCGTCCACAGAAAAGCAATTATGATCAGTGCAGTTGGTTTTTAATCTTCCCTCACTGCAGATCAATCCAATGCATGGACAGATGGTTGAAAACACCCTCATAAGAGACATAAGTCTGAACTTCTATGCCCATGGAAAGAGAAATGCTAAACAAATGAACACCTACCCATGACTCTCAGAGGTTTATTTCCTATAACTTTACACAGGGAAAGAGAAGTTCCTTTATTCTCCTGCCAAACTCAAAGAGAATTATACCTGTATTTGAATTTTAAGTCCTTTATCAAAGTCTCTCAGAATTTAGTGTTGATCTCATTCCAATAATTCAAGAGCATACATTAAAACAAAAATAAGAAAGAATTCTATGGCTCTCCTGGCTGTTGCAACTGTTCCTTCATTCAGTGTGTTCCCAAAAAAAAGAGTAACTATAGTTCAGAAAATAAATAAAATGTGTATAAAAATGATAAAACATGTATAAGCCTCATTTATCCATGTATTTATCACCAAGTTTTCACCAAGAGGAAAGAATTCACCCAATTCTTATTCCCACCCTTTCCTCA
Organism: Cryptotis parvus; assembly: GCA_021461705.1. Lineage (NCBI taxonomy): Eukaryota > Metazoa > Chordata > Mammalia > Eulipotyphla > Soricidae > Cryptotis > Cryptotis parvus. Next base: position 171,675 of record JAJIBD010000479.1, read on the forward strand.
AACCTGAAAAATAAAAATCTAGAGGAAATTAAAAACAAAGAAAAGTGTGGCAAAAAGGAAAACAAATACCAATTTTGCTGGAACACCACGTTTTTGTATTTGTTGATTAGCCTTATTGTCACTTTTTAAATCAATATTATTAAAGTTTTTATTTTCCACCTGTTTCCAATTGACAGATCTCCTGAGCTTCCCTGAAGAACAAAGTGCAGCAGTGTATCCCAGCAGTCAGGAACACAGGACTAAGACAGAGCTGGGACAGTGAATGAACTCCGGGCTAACATGGGACTGATAGACACATGTGATCACCACATGCTTCCACATGATTCCATTCTTTAAATATATTTGCTCTTTCAAAAACAAGCAATATATTAAATAAGTTGAATCCATAAACAAACTTCTCATGCATTCACAGTGTCTCACTCAAAATTTATTAACTATAGAGTAAATGCAGTGGTTCCAGAAATTTATCTACCAGAAATAATGAGATTAAGTCATCTGTCTTGTTGGTATATGTACAATTCTCCATAATATTTTTATCATTAAAAATTATGAATGCATCACTAATGATAGTAGGGCTTTAAAGTTTTGTTTTTCAAAAATAAAGGTGATACTTTTCTATCCTGGCTCCCATTGTGATCAAAGAAACTCTTGAGAAACCCACAAAATATTAGCCAAGCCAAAAAAAAATAGAAAGAAAGAAGGGTATGCTGCTATACTACCAGCACAAATAAATCACCTCACATTTATATTATAAACCAGTTCTGTCTTGTAATAACTCCTGTAGTGACTTATCTAAAGTTACAATGTTTTAACAAAATGTTTATAAATAAATACTTGATTATTTTTAAACCAGCTTTGTAAGCCAGTGTAAGCAGATACAAGTTGAATCCAGCACATCAGTCTCATATGTTGAACCATTTAAAAATCTTCACAGAAAGTGAGGAATTTACATAACTAGAATAAACCCATCAGAGCATACTATCTCTTTCTTATAAGTGCCACCAAAATAATTATTGGAAAATTAACATTGTTTATTGCTTGCAGGAATAAGGGATAACCCTTTCTTAAAAGATTGATAACAACATTTGGAGGGAAGAGTTGTGGTAGGCAACATATAAGGTTTGGACACATTTATACCAGGCAAACAGAAAGTAGCCTGATTAAGAATGGACAATTTTTTTTCCTTTTCTCCACACACATTAGAATGTCTATGCTCTAAAAGATACTCCCTAGACTTTTCTAACTCTCCCATGCTTTGAAAATTAACATTTCAGGACTCAATTTCCTCCTGGATCACATGTACTACTGCATACAAACCTCTTACAGTTATGGTGAGGGAAAATAAGTTCAAATATTCTAGAACAGTCCAGAGAACATAGTGACAGATGCGTTAACTTGTACTATTATTCCTGCTATTATTGTGTTATAGTAATATAAAATGTTTTAATATAAATAAAGAGTAAATGTTTGGAAATTTACCCAACTTTGCTAACTTTATTCTCTTTCAAACATGGTGATACTGAGGGACAACATCTGGCATGGTACTTAGGATTGTTCTGAGAAGTTCTCAGAGGACCATGTAGTGTTGGGGATTAATTCTAGGGCTCCCTAGAATGATTAATTAATTAATGTGTGAAAGCATGCATTCCAGTAAAATTGGACAAATTTTTTTTTAAAAAAATTTATTATACCACCGTGAGACATACAATTACAAAGGTGTTAATAATTGGTTCTTGGTAATATAGTATTCCAGCACCCATCCCTCCACCAGTGCCCCATTTCCACCACCAGTGCACCCCACCCCCTCCCACCCACCCCCAGGCTGCCTCAATAGCAGGTACCGTTTCCTCTCTTTCTCTCTGTCTCTGCATCTCTCTCCCTCTTCTTTTTTTTAAAGTATTTTATTATACCACCGTGAGATATATAAATAAAAAGATATACAATTAAAAAGTTCATGCTTGGGTTTTGGTCATACAGTGTTTCAGCACCCGTCCCTCCACCAGTGCCCATCTCCCACCACCAACATCCCGGTTCCCTCCCCCTTCCCCAGCCCTGCTCCATGGCAGGTTCTTTATTTCTTTCCCTTTCTCTCTCTTTCTCTTTTCCTTCCCTTCCAGACTATGGATTACAGAACATACATTAAAAGGTTGTCATGTGTATCCTTTTGCCTCTATTTAATGCTCAGTTCTAGGTTGGCATTAGTACCCTCGACTATTATTAGCACCCTGTTCCATTTTCTGTCTTACCTAAACTCTGACTCCCACACGTTTGTGATAATTTCCACCTTTGACAAGACCTCCTGATATATGTTTCACTTGACCTTGGATATTGGTATCATAATGTGTACATATATATTTATGCCATGCAAATAAATGCAGTCATTCTGTATCTGTCTCTCTCCTTCTGGCTAATTTCGCTCAACATAATCTTCTCCATGAAATTGGACAAATTTTTGACATAGAATTTGGCATAGGTAGACAGAGTGAGGCAAGGATTTTAAAATGAATCTTGAAAAGTAAATAGTCATTTGATGTTATGTCATCCTCAAAAAGGATATTTACCTTAAGGAAGGAAAATTGAGTGATCTAGTGCTCAACTCAATGGAGTATGGGAGCATTCTGGACTCAAACGATAACATTACTTATAATTTCGTTCTGGGCAAGGGTTTCCTGAGTTTAAAGAAAATCCTACAAATTAAGATAATAATCGAAAAACTTATGAATCCAACCCATTTACAAGTAGTGTGATATTGAAACAGGTTTGGAGTCACAGAACCAGAGTTTATAAACCAGGAGGTCATCTCTGCATACAGCTATTAAGAGGTGGCCACTGATTTTCTCTTTCTGCCCCCTAAATAAGGGGACTTGTCATATCTAACAAATATTTTAAGCACTTCAAGCATTCTTATAAATATGAGTCATAACTCAAAATACACAAAAAATAGCAAGGTGAGGAAGGTGAGGCATTTGGCAGGGGATTGTAATCAGAGAGTTTACAGGTGATTCTTTCATAGATATGTAGTGAAATATCTTCTACTTTCCTAATTGTCTTAAATTGATAATACTAATTATTATCACTATTATCATTTAATACTATTACAATATTTAATCAACAAGTTTATTTAATAATTGATTTAACTTAATAGTTTAAATTAATACCAATTTTACTTAAAATACTTATTTCTCTGGGCTGGAGTGATAGTAGAGCCATTGGATACTTATTTTGCATGTCGCTCACTCAAGTTTAACCTCTTGCATCCTATCTGGTCCTCCAAACCCACCAGGAGTGATCCCTGAGAACAGAGGAATAAGCCTGAGTAACAGCATGTGTAGCACAAAAACTTTTTAAATAAAATATAAAATACATTTATCTCAACACAAAATCCTACCAACACTGTGTCTAACAATTTAGAGTGAATAAATAACCACGTCTTTCTTCATTCCGATTTATCAGTCATTCAATAGAAATAAAATAAGGACTATTAGCCATCAAATTATAGTAAGTATGCAGTCACAAAGGTAGAAATTAATTTTTTAAAATTATGTTCAACTGAGAGGGGAAAACAGGTGGTACAGGATTTTATCATCATTGGTTACAGAATCTCTACTACTCATGTCTTTTCAGTTCAAAATAATTGCTTCTTGGGAGAACTGGAGAGATAGTATACCAAGTAATGCACTTGGCATATAGCCAACCAAGTTCAAGCCTTGGTACCACATATGGTCCCCCAAGCCCCAGCAGGAGTGCAGAGCCAGGATTAAACCCTGAGCACACTTATTGTGGGTACCAAAGTAAAAATTAATAAAATAAAAATAATTGCTTCCATGTATGAAGAAAGCTAACCTATCTTTAATTGCCCTTAAATAATAACTGCATATACTTAGTATAAAATATTGCATTATTCACGCGCCTAAGCTCTGTTAACCTAACGACTGTTAAGGTAGAAGAAGTTTTAAAAATTATTATCTCCAATTATTACTAAAGACATAAACATGGGAAGTGATTTTTTAAAAGTCATTTTTAAAAGAGTCATACACTTTCAAAGAAACAAAATGAATATATTTGGGTTTCTGTGCAAATACGTACATATTTGTTTTTTTGACTGGCAGTGATGAAAAGTGGAGAATACCATGCTTGAACTTGGATTAACATATTAAATGAAAGCAAGGTTACTGGTTTAAAAGGGCAAATCATGCAACTTGTGAATCAATAATAATCATGAAGAAAAAAGAAAAGTGACTGAGAGAGTGTGGCAAGGTTTCAAGGTGGTATGTCTGCATAGTTTAAGTGTCACTGTCAATTCCCCAAGTCTGTAAATGTTTATTCAGGAGGACTCTAGGAGATTATTTGAGAAATTTAAGGTAAACACGGTAAAATCCTGCAAATAAATCTTATCCCTTGGAAACTGCAAAGATTAAATCCCTTTGTAGAGTTGTATAACATCAAAGGAATGATGAGGTTTCTGAGTGCCAATAGTGTAGCTATAAAGGAACTCCCCAAATGTAACCTGGATCGTTGCAGTGGAGATGCTGGTAGGAGGATGGTATTGGGTTGCCTCAGTGGACTTCATAAGTGGTTAAAATTCATCAAAGCAGAAGACAATTTCCTGAGTAGGAGGAGAATCTTTCTGATTTTATAGTTCTCATGCTTGGTTTTTTGGTATGTTTAAATCTCTGAATGACACTCCACTTAGGAGCATTTAATTAAGCAGGTTATCAGAGCCCAACACTTTTACCAGTACCTCCTTCACTCACATGTTCATTGATGCTGAGTGTAAGAATGGGTTAGAGGCTACATAAAAATACTGAGTAATCGAAGGAGCTATTTTCATGCCTTGCTTTAATATATTTTACATTTAGAAAATGAATTTTAAGGTAAATGGTTTGAAATCTTTTTTAAATTCTGAATATTACAGGAAATTCTAAGTTTCTAAGACTCATTTTTAATATTAAAAGAAACATCTAAGTTTCTAAACTTCTAAGCTCTACTAAGAAGTTTTCTACTAAAATTATATAATAATACTATAAGAACTATTTTCTAAGTAGAACATAAAAACTAGAAGCCAAAATTCATTTCTATAGTATGCACTAAACATACTTCATACTCCCAACAAAAAATACCGTAACAATGCCTTTTGCCAAATAGTCTCATCAACACTAAATATTAACATAATTTTAATCCTTAGAAATTTGATTGGTAAAATATTTTCTATTTTTTCCTGTGCATGCATGTGTCATATAAATTTATTGAAATATCCATTTATTTTATCACTTGTGAACTACACCGTTTTATATGTATATAAATAGACCTGTGTAAACATAAATGCATACATATCCTTTCAAAATATGTATACATACTTTTATATTTACATGTTACTGTATTTGCCTGTTAATTTTGGATCACACCTACCAGTACTCACAGCTTACTCTTGGCTCTGCATTCAGGGAATCAAATTTTACAGGCTCCAGGAACCGTATGGAACTCCAGGGAACAAATCCATGTTGGTCGAGTGCAAGGCAGATGCTTTACCCACTGTATTGTCACTCCAGCCCTGAGATTGTGTGACTTTTGTGTGTATTTCTATTTCTTTGTGAAAAATTGCCTGTTCACTTCCCTGTCTGTATTCTTTTCTTTTACTGATTTCTAAATGCAATTACATGTTAAGTAATTTAAGCCCTTGACTACCAGTTAAATACATTTAAGTTTTTTTTTCTCACAAAATCATTTTGATAAATGGCTTAGGTTTTGAGAGTTAACTATTTTGCTTCCAATTAGGAAAATATCTGTCATTTTAATAATTATTGAAAAATCCTAGCTATTACCATAGCTATAAATACTTGTATCTCATAAATTCTTATTTGTAATTGAATAATTTATTATATTTTTATCCTGTTAAATAGATCTTAATAACTGGTCCAATTTACACATTTTTAATTATAAATTGGTCCTTGAATTATAACTTCTAATATATTTTATTATATTTGGGAAAGAAATGATCACTATAAATGATCATTGCTTCCTTGAATTTTTTATTAAAGAGACTATCTATATATATAAAACATTATATTCCAAAAGCTGAGTTTACCAAGTAACATTTTCTTATTTTATAAGACTATATTAAGAGGATATAAATTCTAGGATGCTTACTAAATCTCTAGTTTTCAAAATTTTAAATAATTTCTACTTAGCGAAATTCACAATAGACTTAATTATTCTGTAGAAGGAAAATTGTTTTCTCTGAAATAAGGCTGCTAGTTAGCTGCATTCTTTAAGTTTCCGTATACTTATTTCATAAAAGGTATATTGACCTTCTACCTAAACATAATTTATGATTCTGTCTTCTTTATTTCTAAGTTTCATTGGTGTCTCCCTATCTCTTCCCTATAAATCGTGTTTTTAATTATGCAATTTTCCGATTTTCTAAGGTTATAAGTAAACTCCACCATTTCGTCACTAATGTTTTAGTTATGCTCTTTTTCTTTTTTCACATTTAGTAAATTTTCTTTTTATATATTTTTTCATCCATTTATTTTGTTTTAACGATATTGTTGGTAAGAATATATGAATAAACTTTTGGGTTTTATCCTAGTCAGTCAAATAGTCTCTATTATAAGACAGATCAAAGTGTGTTCATACTTAATAAAATTAAATCAAAAAAGTTCATTTCCACTGCTACTCCACCAAGCAGAGACAATCAATATAGACACAATCAATGATCTATCAAGAAAGAGCTTCATTAGCAACATGGAGGCAGGCTGAAAGATGGTTGACTCATTAGAGAACCATGTTCCCTATGTGCTCCTGAGAAGCAGTTTATTTAGGGAAGTCTAGTAGTCTATTTTTAGAAAGAACAGATTGCAATTGGTCGTGGGCAGTGCAATCAATAAATTTTACTCAGAGCTGGTCCACTAAGGTATTTCTGATTAAGGGTTCAGCCTACATATAAAATTTCCATTGTGTTTCCTGTACAAGCTTTAGGAGAAAGCAAAGATAAAAGAAAGCATTGTTTAAAATCTCATCAACCCAGGGCTGGGTGGACGTGATAGAGCACCGGGCCTCAGGCAGAAAGTGAAACTACAGTCCCCAAAAGTCCAAGCAGAAGCGGAAGTAAACGGGACACTTTGAACTCTCACACCAGTTTGCCTCCACCTCAGATACTCTCCCTGGGGGTGTAGCTGTCCGGGTAGGCAGCTGCTCATGGCCGCATATTAATACAAAGAGCAGGTAATTCAACACTAAGATGAAGATAACATCCTCAAAAAGGGAAAGGGAGTACACCTTCTGTGAGCTCTCTAGAGTCCTACCTACTGTGAGAAAGAAACAATACCCCAGAAGAATCCATCCCCGACACCACAGCACCATGGGAAACAATGTAGATCCCAGCTCAAAGAACAGATGAAGAAACCAACCCTGAAGACTCGAAAAAGAGCACAGATATACATAATCTCTCTCACAAAGAATTCAGAGAAGAAATGGTTAGGATGTTTAATGAGCTCAATGAAAAAATGGAGCAGATGTATAAATACAGGAGAACATAATGAAGCAGTGGAAAGGGCAATCAATAAATTATGGGAGAAAATGAGAGCAGAAATGAGAACAACACAAATAAAAATATCATCACTAAAAAACGCAGTAGATGAAAAAAAAGCACAATAGGGGCTCTCAACAGCAGGATAACAGCAGAGGAAGAGAGAATCAGTGAGACTGAGGATGAGCTACAGAAAGCACTCCCGCAAATACACAAGATGGAAAAAGACCAGAAAATGGATCAGTAGCAGAACAAAGAACATTGGGATGAATCCAAAAGGAACAACATAAGAATCATCAGAGTCTCAGAGGCACAGGAAAGGAACCCCAAGGAAACAAGAACAGTTAAAAACATCCATGCTATAAAGGTCCCAGAGTTAAAGGATGAAGGCATCCAGAGCTAAGAAGCCCAAAAGGTACCAACAAGAAGAGACCCCAATAGAAAGATTCCAAGACATATCCTAGTCAAAATAATGGATGCTATAGCCAGGAGTAATTCCTGAGTGCAGAGCCAGGAGAAACCCCTGAGCATTGCCGGGTGTGACTCAAAAGCAACATAAATAAATAAATAAATAAATAAATAGATAGATAAATAAATAAATAAATAAATAATGGATGCCATAGAGAGAGACACATTTCTTCAAGCTTCAAGATAAAAGGAGGAAATTGTATATAAAGGAGCATTCATTTAACTTTCAGCTGACCTATCAGAAGAGACCCTTCAAGCCTTAAGGCAGTGGTGGGATATAGTGAAAAAACTCAATGAAATGAATGCCTTACCAAGAATTCTATACCCAGCTAAACTCTCACTCAGATTTAAAGGACAGATACACAGCTTCTTGGATGAACAACAGCTCAAGAAATTGTAAACTCAAAACCAGACCTAAAAAAGAAGGGCTGAAAGAACTCATCTAAAATGAGACAAAACCCAAAAAGAACAACAAACCTATACAGAAAGTTGGCACAAAATCCCATGACAATAATCTCTCTCAATGTTAATGGTCGAAAAGCACCAGTTAAGAGACACAGAGTGGCAAAATGGATCAAAAAACTGAATCCGACATTCTGCTGCCTTCAAGAAACACACCTGAACAATCGAGCAAAGACAGGCTCAAAGTAAAAGACTGGAAAACAATCCTTCACTCAAACAACCCCTCCAAAATAAGCTGGGGTGGCCATACTGGTCTGACAACACAGACTTCAGGCTGAAGAAGAAAGAAGGGACAGTGAAAGACACTTCTTAATAATCAAGGGATACATATATCAGGAAGAAATTACACTCCTAAATATATATGCACCCAGCGAGGGGACAGCAAAGTAACTAAAACAACTACTAATAGACTTCTGAAGAAGACATTAACAACAACACAATTTTAGTTGGAGACTTCAACACTGCTCTATCAACTCTTGATAGATCAACAAGACTGAAACTTGCCAAGGAAATACTGGCCCTAAAAGAAGAGATGGAAGAAAGAAAGCTAGTAGATATATACAGGGTAATTCATCCACAAAAGTCGAATATACTTTTTTTCTCCAGCACACATGGAACACACTCCAAGATAGATGACATGCTGAGCCATAAAAACTACCTCCACAAAATCAAGAAGATAGAAATTTGTCAACTATTTTTTCAGACCATGATGCACTGAAAATAGAAGTTAATCCCACACAAAAATGGAGAACAATACCAAGCACCTGGAAACTAAACAGCTCACTGTTGAACAATCAGCAGGTTATAAAAGAAATTAAGGAGGAAATTCAAAAATTCCTGGAAACAAATGAGACTGAAGACACAAATTACCAGAACTTGTGGGATACAGCAAAAGCAGTGTTAAGAGGCAAGTTCATAGCTCTTCATGCATTCATCAGAAAAGATGAGAAAAGCCATCATAAACAGTCTGATTTCAGAACTTAAGATCTTAGAAAGTGATCAGCAAAAGGAACCCAACCCAGCAGGAAGAAAGAAATAATAAAACTTATAGCAGAAATCAATGAGATGGAATCCCAAAAAACAATCCAGTAGATCAATGAAACCAAGAGCTGGTTCTTTGAAAAAATAAACAAGATTGAAAAACCACTTGCAAGATTCTCAAGAAAAGGAAGAG